>JAOUZG010041876.1:36518-70136 GCA_026289955.1 Argiope argentata
CAGCTAGTATATATATATATATATATATATATATATATACTAGCTGCCCCGACAGACTTCGTACTGTCTTAAGTTGACATTTCGTAGTTTAATAGAAGGGGGGAAAACATGTTTCACAGTAATCACTTCATTTATTGAGTTATGCCTTAATTCTAAACAACGATTACTTACCAAAATAAGTTTTCTATTTCGTACATTGACAGAATTAAGCAATAATGTGGTCATATTTTCATTGTAATATTTTATGGTACACAATATTTTTAGTTTGATTATTTGCCACGTAAACAAATAAAGCTGATGGTTTTCCAACGTGGGAGTAGGGAACATACAACTGTCCATGAGATTAGCATGGGTTTTCAAGATTAATCCGCAAAAACTCAACGATTGACCTTGGAATTTATTTATGGACATTGCGAAGGTAAGCCACAATGGAAATTGAAGTCGTTTAAATTCAAATGGTACGTCAGTTGGTACCATTGGGATGCGAGGTATCAACACATCTTCTCCCTTATATTTTCCCTTTCGAATGCTTGCTTCGATTACATTGTTCAGTAATATTTTTACTACTGGCCGTGTGCTATTACAAAGACGCGGTGAGTTGATATTTCGTGACATTATGACCACCGATCCTACTTTTAATTGAAAATTATGAGGCGACATTCCTGGGAAATCCAGTGAGTTAAAAAATTCTGGTGGATGATTGACAACATCATTTAGGTTAACTACACAATCAACTGATTTATATGTTCTTAGCTCATCGACAATTTCATTTTGAATGACACACAAACTCTTCTTTTCTTTTTTGCAAACCCGTATTTTTTTCCTTTTCTTCTTCTTTACTTTTTTTTTCTATAAACCCATCTTTTCCCTTCTTATTCTTTTTTTCTTCCCTGCCCAAACTTTATTTTGGGAAGACATAGATTAAATATCCATATAGCCTAATCAACTTGAAGGCATAATAAAGATTATCCTACCACTGATTTCTAATATTTTGATTGACGTCAAATGTTTGGCAGCTAGAGGGAAAGTATATTACATTTTTAAGCAGATGCGTGAATTTTCTACGCCAGTTGGGGAGAACAAACATTGGTAAATAAATTTTTAATTTCCTTTATTCTGTTTTATTTTAATTCAAAAGTACTTAAGAATAAATCTGAAAAAAAAATGATTAATTAACAATGTTTTATTTAAAATGCGTCAAATTCTAAGAAAGTAAAAAGAATAATTTAATACATAAATCCTTTCAGGAATAAAATAAACACATTAAGAGCTCTTCATGCTGCATTTATACATAAAAAAAAGAATTTTTATTTTTTAAGAACAACAATAAAACAACTTTATATCAGATCACAATCAATAGAAACATGAAAAAATGAAACGGCAACAAATAAAAATGAACAAAACGATATTCACATAAAAATAAGTTTAAAATGAGTATAAGCAGCATAAAAGCAATTATTTTCTTCCTTTCTTTTTTAAACTTCCTGTTTTCTAAGAATATATAAATGGAAAAAAAACTGATTCGGCATATTTCTTTTTCAATAAACCAAAATTTATTACTTCCTGCGATCTTGCTCATTTGATGGTAGTTGTGGTGGTGGGGAAGAATATGAAGAATTTTGGCGGGAAAGTAAGAATTGTGTCATTTTAACTATTTTCCCAGCAGTTGTTTCATTTTTTTTTTCTCATAAGAACCTCCTCATGTCTTAACGAAAATGTAAAAAAAAATTAGCCGCATCATTCCGCCGTTCTTTAGTTTTGCGCTTAGCAACGCATTTGGCGATTCATTGTATATTATATATATTGTTACAAGCCGGCGAACGCTAACGCTCGCCAGAGGTGAAAACTTTGGCGGCGCGTCATAAGGCGCTCCGCGCCAGCCGAGTTAACTTGGCGGAAGGATTATTCTGGTAACCCCGAGAGAAGTCTGGCTGCGCCGAGGTTTTTCTCCCTCATCGCCGAAGCCTCTCGGAGCTTCCGCCGTAGCACGGCCACGCTTTCGCCCGACTATATAAGAGGCGGGTTGCCGTCTTTCTGAGTCGATCGCTCAAAGATAGTGGATCTCTCTTTCGAGAAGAGAAGCGTTTCGCTTACTTGTAGCTTTTCGCTTGTTATTAGTGAGCTGTGTTTGCGTTTGCTGTTAACGCTGTGTTATTGAGCTCGCTGTGATTGACTGTTGCTGTGCTATACTATAGCTGTTTTGCAAACCATGTTTATTGTGCGTAAGACTTGCATTTACGCTGTAAGTGACTGATTATTGCTGAATTGTGTTTTCTGTTTACTTTTCCAAGTCATCCTGTATATACCTGTAAATAACCGTAAATAAATTTGTTTGTGCTGTCCTCAAATAAAGTCCATTCAATCCGATCCCGCTACGCTAAAAACGTAACAACTGGTGTCAGAAGTGGGATTGAATGGTGAAAACTAGAGCGATGGAGGAAGCGGATAAAGCAAAATTTGAACAGCTTTTTGCTTTCATTAAAGAAATGGAGAAGAAGATAGAACAAGGGCAAGAGTAGATGGCGAAGCAGATACAGCAAGGGCAAGAGAAGATGGAGAAGATAGAACAAGGGATAGAAGAAGGGCAAGAGAAGATGGAGAAGAAGATAGAACAAGGGCAAGAGAAGATGGAGAAGATAGAACAAGGGCAAGAGAAGATGGAGAAGAAGATGGAAGAAGGGCAAGAGAAGATAGAACAAGGCCAAGCTATCATTGTTGAAGCAATCAACACCAAAGTTGATGCTTTGGCGGAAAAGGTTCAAGAGAAGGAAACAAAGATTCAGAATATCCAGCAGAGTTTTGAAGAGAAATTTAAAAAAATGGATGAAAGATTAAAGAAAGTGGAAGGTGTACAGGTAAAACCTGAAAACCAATCCCCGAATGTTCGAGAATCTGGCATAGCTCAACCTGTGCCTGTTATTCCTAAATCAAGCATTAAAGTGTCGACTTACGAAGGAAAAACATCTTGGCAAGTCTACAAAACTCAATTCTCCATCGTCGCAGAAGCCAATGGTTGGGATCCAGTAACGAAAGCTCATCAACTGGCTGCATCACTACGGGCTGAAGCTGCCGATATTTTGAGAACCATTCCCGAAGATCAACATCTAAAATTTGAAGCTCTTTCAAACGCTCTGGAGTTGCGCTTCGGAGAAAAGTGTCTCAAGGACTATAGCCGTCTTCAGTGAAAGACCCGGCAACAACGATCGAACGAAAGTCTGCAAGAGCTTGCAGCAGATGTGGCGAGGCTCTCCTATCTTGCCTTCTCAGACTGTCCTGCCGAGGTACGGGAAACTCTAGCACTGCAGTATTTCATTGATGGTGTGAGGGATCCAGAAATACAAATGTCCAAGAAATACAATGCGAATGGCGGAATTGAAGGATTTGAAAGCAGCTTTGGTTTATTCCATGAAAGTTGAAGCCGCTCAACAAGCTGCAAGGATGGATAGCCATTCAGTTAGAGGTGCTACGGTTCAAGATGCATCGGATCCTTCGCTGCAAAATCTATTCGAAATGATGAAAACCATTTTCCAGTTTATCCGGAAAAGAGGTGAAAGGCCCAACAAACATTGTCAGAGAACAACGAAATGTTGGAAATGCGGCGAAGAGGGCCATGTTCGAAGGAACTGTCCAGTCCGCTTAGATAAACGGTTTAAAGACTCTTCTAGAAGCAACCAGGAAAACCGCTTGAGAGTTTTACAGATATCTTCAAGAGGCGGTGATGAAAATGGTGTATTTGTTGATGCCTTCGTCAACGGAATCCCCTGCCGAATGATCGTTGACACAGGAGCCAACGTGACCATCATGCGTAGAGATGTTGCAGAACAACTCTGAAGGAAAATTCTCTGGACACCGTCCTGCGTCACCCTCGAAACGGTCATTGGTGACAGAATCCCAATTATCGGAAAAATGAATATCGAAATTAGATTTGGAAATGCTACCTATGACCATGTCGTCTACGTAGCGGAAATTACAGATGATTTCGTACTTGGTATGGAATTTCTGAAGAAGTATGACTTTGTAATCGATTTCAAAAATAACTCCCTGCACTCCACATCAGAAGTCGTGACTCTGTTCCATTTGGGTTCTGGAGGAGAGAATACAGATGCCATATCAAGGAAGCCCTGCTCCGAAGGTTGTCGCTACTGCTCCTCTGCGGAAAAGAAAACTGGGATTGATACACCAACTGTACGCCGAGTCACAGGAGCTATCCCACCTCAATCTGATCCCTGGAGTGATGAAGAGGTTCGCAAGGAACAAAGAAATGATCCTGACATTAAACCGATTATAGAGTTTATGCAATCAAGCAATTATAGACCTGAATTGCAGGACATTTCAAGCCTCAGTACTGGAACTAAGCGTTATTGGGCTCTCTGGAATTCACTCGAAATTAGAAACGGCATCTTGTATAGAAAATGGGAGTCCGAAGATGGGAAGTCAGTTAAGTGGCAACTTGTACTTCCCCGATCAAGGATAAAACAAGTTCTGAAGGAGTTACATAGCAGTCCTGCAGGTGGCCATTTCGGAGTCATGAAGACAACTCGTAAAGTCCGAGAGCGTTTCTATTGGAACAACATGAAAGATGATGTTCGAGAATGGTGTGGAACATGTGATGTCTGTTACGCCAGTAAAAGACCAAAAACACGCAGCCGTGGCAAGTTATAGCAGTATAATGTAGGTGCACCATTTGAAAGACAGGCCTCTGACATCTTGGGACCTCTCCCTAGGGGAGATGATGGAAACAGAAAAGAACTCCGACTGCCCTGTGGTCCTCAGTTCGGGTGTCCACCGGATACGCCTTCTTCGCCTGTAGATCATGTTCAAGACCTCCAGGCCCGTTTAGAAGACGTACACAGGTTTGCCCGAGATCGAATCAACATAGCGACGGAGAAGATGAAGACCAGGTACGACACTAAAGCCACCGGACATGAATTCAAGGAAGGTGACAAGGTGTGGTTCTGGAACCCGATTCGACGAAAGGGACTCTCTCCGAAGCTGCAGTCTTCCTGGGAAGGCCCTTATACAGTCCTGAAAAGATTGAATGACGTCGTGGTTCGAATAAGGAAGTCACCGAACTCAAAACCAAGAGTAGTACATTACGACCGGCTAGCCCCTTATTATGGTAACTTATCAAATACTTAGTTGAAACCATGGTTTCCTCATTTAGGAAAATGTAATCTGTATATTTGTAAATAGTTTCTTTATGTTAATTACTTTTCAATGTTTATGTCTGAAATTTTGTGTCTATGAATTGTAACTGTTGGGTGTCTTCTGCTCGGGGTCTGTACTGCCCGGGACGTGCAGTCCTTGAGGTGGGGGCAATGTTACAAGCGGGCGAACGCTAACGCTCGCCAGAGGTGAAAACTTTGGCGGCGCGACATAAGGCGCTCCGCGCCAGCCGAGTTAACTTGGCGGAAGGATTATTCTGGTAACCCCGAGAGAAGTCTGGCTGCGCCGAGGTTTTTCTCCCTCATCGCCGAAGCCTCTCGGAGCTTCCGCCGTAGCACGGCCACGCTTTCGCCCGACTATATAAGAGACGGGTTGCCGTCTTTCTGAGTCGATCGCTCAAAGATAGTGGATCTCTCTTTCGAGAAGAGAAGCGTTTCGCTTACTTGTAGCTTTTCGCTTGTTATTAGTGAGCTGTGTTTGCGTTTGCTGTTAACGCTGTGTTATTGAGCTCGCTGTGATTGACTGTTGCTGTGCTATACTATAGCTGTTTTGCAAACCGTGTTTATTGTGTGTAAGACTTGCATTTACGCTGTAAGTGACTGATTATTGCTGAATTGTGTTTTCTGAAGTTTTACTTTTCAAAGTCATCCTGTATATACCTGTAAATAGCTGTAAATAAACTTGTTTGTGCTGTCCTCAAATAAAGTCCATTCAATCCGATCCCGCTACGCTAAAAACGTAACAATATATATAATAATGTTTTTAAACTTTTCTTTTTAATTTTTCTAGCTAGCAAACAAAATATTGGAGCTCGATCGATTTTGAGATGAAATAACAGCTATGATGTCATAGGTTTTAAAAACGTCAGCTTTTTAAAAACGCATCTAATTTTAATGAAGCGTATGTAATAATAAGGCAATACTAATATAAAAGTAGGTCAACCTTTTAAAAACGCATCTGCTCTCAAAGAAAATATGCATAATAATAATACAATATTGCTAAAAGAGGGTAAAAAAAATTTTGACAGTAAATTTTGGAGATATAAAAACCTCCTAACCAAAACAACACCATGCCCTCACATGATAAAAAATACAAAATTTTATGAAATCAAGATTTCTAGAAGTCTATCTGTTCCTTTGAAAACTTCTCGTTAAAATATTTAGATGAATTGGTAAACCTGAAACTATAGAATTAATAAAAGTTTATAAATTATAGAATTATAGAATCAATAAAGTTTGTTAATTATGTGTTCCAAGAATCATAGTGCCAAAAAAAAGAGAGGGTGTGACGCTAACTTCATAAGCCAGTAACATCTTCGATACTGAAGTCGACTTTTGTATTATGGTCATGTTACTTGGCTACTGGCCCTATCGTCGCAGGTTCGTATCGCGACCTTCAATCGGTACAAGGGTATACAAACTTTCGTTGCTCTCACCTAGAAGGTTTAAGGTAAAGTATGGAGCATAAGGATTATTTTACACTTTTCCTGATAATTATATGTAACACTTAGGTATTCTGTAAAAAGAGGGTGAGTGCTATAGAATACTAGCTATGATGCTAATATATAGAATGCAAATGAACTGTTGTGAAAATATATAAAAAAATAATGTATGTGGTTTTTAATTATGGTTTCTATGTAAAGCTAAATTCTTATTTGTCTATCTATATTATTTATTTTTATAACTTCTTGAAATGTTGCAGATCAGTAGAAGACGTAGATTTGTACGTAGGATTACATTTAGAAAATAAATTTCCTGGTTCATTAGTCGGTCCAACAGCTATGTGCATGATAACCCAGCAATTTTATTTCGCCAAATTTGGCGATCGATTTTATTTTGAACATGAAGGAGAGGTGTCTTCTTTTACAAAAGGTAATTAATATTTGCATATATTTATACTTTGAGAAAATAATTATCGATGAATATGTATGCTTACATAGATAAATTATTACATATATTTATCTATTTAATAATTATGTTTGTATGTATTTATCTATGTAAAGCGTAGATATAAAATGCTTAGTTTGAAGTTTTTTATTCCGTTTTCGTTTTCAATATGAAAAATGATTCTACAATGAAAAAAATATGGCAGTTGCATTTGGCGACAAACTTGTTCATCAGGAATTAGTAGTCCGGGAATTGATTTAATAAAAATGAAAAGTGTGAGTGTTTGGAAGTATTGGCGATATATCAATAACTTATTTGATAAATACCTACATAATTTGGTGTATATATTTGTTAAAATTATTAACTAAAATTAGACTGCATTATGAGGATTTTCCCCGATAACTTCAGAAAATGTTATTGCATAAAATGAATTTTTCACCGCTTGAAAATTTAAAACATTCTTTTTAATTATACCAATTTAATAGAGCACTTCTCAAAAATAGTTATTTGCTTTATTTCTTACACTAGACTGCATTGTTTATCACTCTGGAACTCAAATCGTGTTCATTGTTTTTTTTAAATATATATATAACCCCATTATTTTCTTCCGTTGTTGAAAGCCAAGCAAAAGAATTCCGTTCAATATCCGTCTACTAGAATGTTCGGAAAGTAATTTCGTTTTTTAATGCAAATGAAAGACGATTTTCTTATAGAGCATAAAAATTTTATTGAATTATATATTGTCCAATCTGCCCAATGCCTTTTGTCATCTTTCTTGTTGTAGCATAATACACTCTCATAAATTTTTTGTTTTTTGCTACTGAAAAACTGATTCAGGGGGATTTCGGACCTCCTCAATTAAAGAAAAGATTTTATCGTCTAAAATATTTTGTAGAGATCGGAGCAAATAATTATCACTAGGTGCCAGATATGGTAGAAGTGGCAGTATATCCCGTGCGATTTGTAAAAGCTATATCTCAGTGGTACAAGTAGAAGTGTTATCTACTTAAATGAATCATTTAATTTGTCTAGCTTATAGCAGTATATTTCAGAATTGATCGTTGTATTGTCTGTCAGAATCTAAACGATTTTTTTTAAAAAAAACTGTTCTTTTGAAATTATTCTAAATAGATAACATTCTTTTTTCGGGGAGCTTTCGAAGTTCTTTGAACTCGTTCATCTTTTTTACTCCATAATCGCTTGCGTTTAACATTATTGTAGAGAATTCATTCCTTGTCTCTACTAGGAATACACTTAAAAATTAAAGGAGTTTCCAAATATTTGAAAAGTAAATCGCATACATCAACACGATAGTACAAATTTCTTTCCGTAGGAACATGCGGAATCCATATGTTGAACTTTAAGATAAAATCTAGGCGTTTTAAAAGGTCACGAATGGTAAAAATCTGATAACTTTCTTTAGGTGTCATCAAAAGTTAGTATTTGTTGGTTTATATCAATTAGTGCATTTATCATGTCTTCACCAGCTTCAACTGAACTTTCAAAAAGTGTTGAATCTTCAACATCAAAATTGCTAGATTTTGCAAACCAGTTTTATATATAGTCCAGTATTCTGTCAATATATCTTCTCCCCACACATCTGATAATTTTTTTCGTGCTCAGCAGCATTTTTACCTTTTCAAAAATAAAAAGGTAAAATATGCCAAAAAAATATGCTTTTCACTTGCCGTATTTGAAAATACACCAACCTGAAACTACTGCTCAGAATCAACCAATCTCATTGCTATAACTACTACTAAACCCAGGTAGCATAACCTGTAGCACAATATTGTATAATATTGTGCGATATTATAAGATATTAAAATATATTTCACAACATTATACAATATTGCGAATATTGATCAATATTGTACAATATTTGTGTGCTACTCGGGAAAGACATGATGATGCTTCTTATGTGTGGAGTTGGTTATAGAAAAATAAAACGACGTCATCTGTTGTGTGGAGAGGAAACGAAATTAATTTCCGAACCTGGTAGTTAATAAAAAGTAAATAAAAAAGTTACAAGATCACGAAATTTAACCAATAGCTGATCGAAATATTTACGCTTTTAAATTAGCTATGATATTTTGGAATTGTCTCCATTAGAAAGGTTCATAAAAACAGAACAACAACAAAACAGAACATATATAAATCAATTAAAATTACACGATTTCAATGTCATATCTTTTGCAGAATCAATGATATGATTTCATATCTAAAAGATTTATCTAAAATCAAATTTTAACGTTATTGACAAAAAACTAGTTGATTCCCAAATGCGACTAGTTCCTTATAAATATGTAACAAAGCACAATATCTATAGTTGTATCGGTACTTACATGTTAGACCGTCGACGCCAACGGTTTAATAACTCATTGGCGACATATTCAAATTCGGCGATAAACCGTCGACGCCAACGAAACCAACAAAATGGCGGACGACAGCTAAGGTTTGAAAATTGTTTTAAATAATGGTGATTTTTTTGCTATTATTTGCGGTTTAGCAACTCATTGGCGACGCCTTTAAATTTAGCGATAAAGATCGACGGTCTAATACGTAAAGGTCTTTTATCTCAATAAGAGGTATAAGATAATTTGTTGACAAAATTATTTTATACCTCATACTGAGATTAGAGTTTAAAAAACGTTGTTTTAGTAGCATTATATTTACTTTGCGCATTGTATTTATCAACATTCCTTAAAAAAATCATAACAAATTTTATAATAACTTAAAAATATAACATATTTCAGCTACCAGATAACAACAATAGCCATTTAACTATTCGCATTCATTTCCTAATATAAGGCTTAACATCGTATTGGTATTTATTAATAGATTTTCCAAAAAATGAAAGAAATGAAATCTGAAAATAAAAATAACATTACTCTATGGTTTAAATTTTCTTTCAAAATATGATAATATATATAATACTAGCCGCCTTTGGCGACCAGTTGGTTCGCCAATATTAATGCCGACTAAAGGGTTAAATCATTTTTATATATAACTTGGTCTCATAATAAATTTTTCAGCAAAATATTTTAAGCTTCAAATTTCGATAGTCATATAACTCACTAATACTATTATTAAGGCCTTAAACAGTCCTATCTTTGAAGTCCGCATCTCTCTCTGATTTTCTATCAGTGCACGTAAAATTCACTTTTAAATTAAATTGAAAATGATGAAACTTCAATTAATATAAAGACCTCTTTACTCAATCCAAGCATGTCTTTAAATAAAACTAAGAACTGAAAGCAGAATAGTCCGACATTGAATATTTATGTTCAATACAGAAATTGAAACGTTATAATTTTTTTTTATAATTTATAAGATCTCAAGGAATTATTCAGCAAAAATTTCACAGATTAGTTGAAACCTTATGTTTTTAATTTTATTTTTAGATGTACATAAATGCTCTCAATAATATTTTTTTTTAGGTTTATAAATATATTTCAAAAAATTATGGTTTAAATTCTTTTGGTCTTATAGATTCATATTTGTAAAATATTCTTAATATTTCAACTTCTAAATAAATAAATAAGCATTTCTATCTTCTTCAAATCTGGCTGATTTATTCAGTTCTGAATATTGAAAGTTTAGAACAATCATCATTATCATAATCTAGACCAATTATTCTAGAGTAACCTTGATTGGCTTCTTTGAGATCTTGATAAAGTGATCTAAAATCGCCAATTTTTACCGTAATAGCTATATTGAAATTTTCATAGATCGATCAGCTTTGGTGATTGATTTAGTTGATTGGATTTTATTTAAGGACTTTTGTCTCAAGAATTTATTATTATTTAAGGACTTATTGTCTCAAGAATATTTTGTTAAATATGATTCACAGAGCAGATGATGTATGTAAAAATTTAATTCATCAGCATTTTTTCCCTAAATCTATAATTATATATTTCACTTGGACCAATTGCTAAGAGATTATTTATATCTCTCCCCAAAAAATTAAGAAATTAGATGTTGGGCTCCGATTACAGAAGATGCCTTGTAGATGTTAAGCCATATTTGCCTTAAATAAAATTGATTAATTGGATTAGTAATATATGTATAGTAAAATATCATTGAAAACGTTTCCATCCATTTATTTTCCAAAATTATCATGTTTCATATTTATTTCATTTTATACAGACACATGCCGAAAATGACATTTTTATATGTTTAATTTGGAATGATATATGATTTATTTTTTCTCGTGAGAGAACACCATATTGTTTTGGTAGAAAGTTTTGATGTCTCTGAAATTTTGCGGGTAAAAATAGTTTTATATGCTTTTACAAATTTTGCATTGTTAATTATTACGTATGCTTGTTTGAAAGAAGATGCGTTTTCACTTCGCATGATTCATTAAAATGCGAAGATAAATTACAATCACGAAGGTGAATTCTTTGATTTGCACAAAATATCTTCTTCACATTGCTTTTTGTTCTTCGTTTCTTTGAAATGAAGTTATTCTAAAAGTTCGTTTAAGATTTCTTGCTTTTAAATAATTAATCTCGCTCTCAGAAGATTATCGTTTGGTGCTTTTCAAAAAATTCTTTTTCAGTTTTAACTGTCGCAGTTTTGTAATATATTTTTATTTTGTATTTTTATTTATTTTAATTCTTTAATTGAATTATTAAATTTGATATTGGAAAGGATTTCCATTTGCATTTATTGTTTAAAAAATATCACATTTCCTATTTAATTCATTTCATATAATCACGTGAGGAAAATTGTATTTTTCTGTTTTAATTTTGGTAGTAATTAACTTTTTTTAAAATCAGAACTTCTGAAAATGTGATGGCAACATTTTATTAAAAGCTGATTTTTTTTTTTTTTGAGATCCTCGAGAAGATAATTTTTTTTTTGCGAAATGAATTGTTGAAAAAAACGATTAAATTAAATGTTTAAAAATTCATTAAAAAGAGAGTTTTAATTCGTAGGTCAAAACATTGGTATCATTGAAAAGCTAATTTTTTGCGCTTTAACTTGATGCAAAAATCAATTTTGGGCTGTAATATTTTCGGAAGTTATAGCGAAAAAACGTTAAAATTTGGTTTATTTTTTAATTAATTAAAATGTTAATTAGAAATTCAAAAAAGGGCTCCGAGGTGCACATTCCCGGCACCCAAGGTATACATATACCAAATTTGGTAGCTGTAGGTCGAACGGTCTGGTTTGTACATCGCCAACACACACACACACACATTGTGCTTTATTATAAGTAAAGATTTAAATTTTGTAACATTTAATGATAAAAAATAATCAATTAAATATCTGATGAACAACGAAAGGGATTTTAATTTTATTATAACCCTGAAACAGTCTTATTACAAAAATTATTCTTTTAATGAAAGAAATTGTCAAGAAATGAAAATTTTGAAGCAAAATTTTTAAGCATCCAATTCTGATGTGTATTATTGCCAAGCTATATCAAAAATCTTACAACTGTTTTGTTTATTCATATTTTATCGATTCTTAAATTATAATAAAGAAAAATTTTAAGATGTGAATCATCTGTCCTCTATTTGAATGTCTATTAAGTCTACATGCTCAGCTATGAGGACAAATAAATACAATCGAATCCCAAAACCGCAACTAGCTTTACTGATAAAATTTTATATATGATATTTACATTTAAATTTTAAACCTCTATCCAATTTTCGACGAAATTCTATGAAAAAAAATTCGCTCTTATATCAGTTTTTGTTGATGTAAACAGCTAAACCTAAACCTAAAAACATCACGGAATAAATAAAACGAATTGGATAATGAATTATATCGTTCGGCAAAAGATTTATTATCGAATATGTTGTTGTTGTTACTTATGGCACTTGACTATGGATAAGCCCCTGCTGATACAGCAGCAGATTTAAGCCGAAAGGAGTGTCTCTTGTTTTTTAAGCATGGCCAAGAGAACGACTTGCCACACACTCACCACATTTGCTTGCACAACCCCTTTTTACAGGGGGGCACAGTCACACATCTCACAGATAGCCCACAGAAAAACAACCATGCCCAAACCGGGACCTGAACCCGGGACTCCCAGAACACGGGGAAGACGCACAACCTCTGTGCCAGAAAGCCGGCATTATCGAATATTATATCTATATGAAATGTGGATCGTTTTTACCAGCAAGTTCCCAATCAGTCTATATATTTGTGATACATCTAGAATTAAAATTTTATGTATTATTATAAAGCCAAAATTTTAAATTTGCATCAAATTTCGCCAAAATTCACAGCAGGAAATCTATTTTTCTATTAATTAGTATGGATAGAAATACGGTTATTTATAAATGGGAGAGTAAATATATGAAATTTGGTTGCCTCAAAATCAAATTGTTGATCGATTCCATCAGAAGGTTCGCTGCCACTGTGCCTATTTTTTCCTTATTAAGATGACATAAATAAAGAAGATTATTTGATTATTACAATTTTATTGAATTGTGGCGCCAAAATAGTAGACAACGAGCAACAATTCAAAATTAAAATTCGAATAAATGAAAGAAATTTTTCAAATGGTTCATCACACGGACAGTATACCAATATTAAACTGCGAACCGAATCCATTCATCTGTAAGATGTCTTTCTGTGTATTCGAATACAGTAATGGAAAAAGATATTCATAAATTCGTCTTGTAGCTTTTCCTAAGATTTTAAATCTAACTCAAGCTATAGGTTAACATAGAAAAGGGTTACTCTATTATCTTTACTTTGAAGTAAAGAGAATTACTGTCCTAAGTTATCTCCTTCTGGTTTCCATTGATCTTAAGAGAATCATTAGAAATCATTAGAAAATCAGCAGATTTTTCTAATGATAATTCAAAAGCAAAATGGAAATTGTATACGTTGAAATTGATACTGGGTATTTTTCCGTTAGCCGGACGCAAATATTGCCAATAGTGAATCAAACGCGAGCCGAGTCGCCAAGCAAAGCCGTCAACGGAATTCTTCATCATTTAGCAATTTTTCAACAAATTTCCTTTGGCAGAATTCTACATTATTTGGCGATTTTTCGCTTGCACCCGGCTTATGGAGAAATACCTGATATTGATCTCTCTAGATGAGAATGGAGGCTGATTTTTTTTAAAATTTACAGACATTTTTATTATTCTATGTAGCGATACATCATAATTGCTACTAATATAACCACAAGAAATAAAGTGATATGCTTTGATATTAAAATGAGTTTTTGGTACTTTTCCTTTAGCCGGGGGCAAACGGAAAAGCGCAGAATAATGTAAAATTCCACCAAATTTCTAATAACTATTTTAAAATAAAAATTCGCCCAAAGAATGTAGAATTCCGCCAAATTTCTTTGGCGATTTTTTGCATGTGCCTGGCTAACAAAAAATACCAATTTCTTTATTTCTTAAAAAATAAAAATGTATTCTTTTATACATTTTTTACAATATATATCTTTATTTGCAGATCAAAGGAGTTCTATTAAGCAATGCTCCCTCGCTCGAATTTTGTGCGATAATTCTAACATCACTCACTTGCACAAGTCGCCTATGCTTCTGCCTAGTTCCAAGTAAGCAATATTTTTTAAATGAAAAACATTTGTGCATGTGAATATAGATAAAAATTATTAAAGCACGCTATTAATGTTATCATTTTTTTTCTTCGCTAAAACACATTAAAAAAAGAAGATATAACTTTTTTCCTAATACGGAGTCAATTCAAGTAAAATAATCGTAATAATTAATAATAACGTAAGCATAAGTTAATAACGAATAAGCTCATAAGACGAGAAAAACTTAAATCATTATTCCCTACCCAAAAATATAACGTATTGCGAATCACAGTTAAGTTGTGTTTCTCTTTCTATCTATTCAATTTTACGTGTCTTGACTTTCTACATAGTTTTTAAAATAAAATTTTGTCATAAGCTTATCACTCACATACAAATGGTCTTAATTTTTGATAGGTTTTAGTTTCAAATAAAAATACAATGTTTTAAATTTAGAGAACGTTTAAATTTATCATACAGAATTCGAATCAGTTTTTCGTTCATTTAATTTAAATTTTGATTATCGTTAAGTGATGCATCTATTGGTGAACTGAAGGAAAAAATCAGTAAAATTTTCCATATTAATGATGCTTTAAAATATTCCTATTGAAACATGAATTATATAAATAACCAAAGGGGGAAATAAATTTTAAAAAAATTGAATGTTTTTTAAAACTAAATTCTAAAGTCATCAAAATGACACAATGAGGAAAGTAAGATCCATTCTATCTTATAAGAAACTTAATTTCATAAACATTCTTGAAACATGAAACATAATTATAAAATAATTAATTTTAAAAATCTAAATTCTTATTTTTGTCATTTGCGCAAATCTTTATTATTTGTTTGATTTTTTCCTACATCTCTCTCAAAATAAGTAATTACTTTTTAAAATTATAATAAATGCATTTAATGAAATTAAAATGACTCTTAAATATAAAAAAAATCCTATTCCTTCTTATGAAAAATTCGCAACGGATTTGAAAATACAATCAGTGCGTGATTTAATCCCGTTCAATCATTTTTTTTTAAAATAGAAAAGTTTCATGCCAAATAATTTCTGCATTTGTCTTTCAGGAATCCTGAAGTGCCCTGCGAAGAAATTCCCCAAATAGATCTCAACTACTGGAAAGAAAAATAGAATCTTCTTTTTTTTTCTTAATGTAAAAACAGAATGTTTTTATTCATTTCTTAGTATAATTGACACGTATTTACTTATATTTTGTACATTTACATCATTTTCTTATTTGACTCTGTAATAAAAAAACTACGAATAAAACAATATTTTCTTTAAATAAAGTGCTTTTGTAAGTTATACATCCAAAATTACTAAACGTCTTCAAGGCTTTAGAACCATTTTCTGAATAAATCCTGTTACTGTTGTTACTTATGGCACATGCCAAGGACGAGCCCAGCAGATTTAAAGCCGAAGATATGCGTCTATTGTTTTACAAGTAGAGCCATCTAGAGCCAAGAGTACAACTTAGCTACACACACGTCACAACCCTTTTGAGGGGCAGACTTCATTCATGAAAATTCATTTATTCATCTCAGATCATAATTTAGATCTGGAACAGAGAACGATCACCTCTGGCCCAGTACTCCCAGTGGTATTATTCTCGGCATGGAGGACTTTGCAACCTCGAACGGATTTAACGAGCGCCAGCCACCACACATTCAGGGAATCTTTAGGCCCGTTAGTTTCGAACTCGTATTCTAAGAAGTACAAGTCCATCGCTCTACCAACCAGGCTATCCCAGCCTTAATAAATTCTGTACATTATATATATATATATATATATATATATATATATATATATATATGTATATATATATAGTTCACATTTTCAATCGTTAATAAAATACTTTATTATTCATCATCACTCAAGTTCAAATACATTTTTTTTAAACTTATAGTGGATGACACTTGACGTCGATAAAGTGTTTTTAAATATTAATTCATTCATTAAGTTTAAGCACTTTCGGCCCAATGGATGTGTTAATCGGCTACGACCTTTCAGATTGCGAGTTCCGGCCTAGTTCTATCCGCATATGCCGTAGTCATATTCTTAGCCCAAGTTGGTGCTACTTCAAAACAAGGCATGCTTCTCTCAGCTTAAAACTAGCTGATAAACTCGGGGAAGCTTGTCCATGGCATGTGTCACTAATAACATTAAAAAATTGTTTTTTAAAAAAGATATTTGAAACGTTTTTTCAGATTGGAAATGTAATTATATTTTTTATGCTATGAATTAGGTATTAAGTCATGATTAGGGCGGAGTTAAAGTATATATTACCCAGATAACAAATACGAATGGAAACTCGTCAAAAAACTGTATACCTGTAACAAACTTCTGATGTTTATCCAAAAAATATGCTTGTCAAAGTTCTTACTATTATTTATCGTTAACAGAAAACTTCCGTGGAAAACTTATTTACAAATAGCCATAAAATCTTTCTAATTTTGAGATAACACGTGGAAATAAAAACTTAAAATCCAACACAATCCCTTTCAAAACACAGCATATGTGCTAATAACCTATTTTCTGAATCCCTCCCCAACCCTACCACCTTAAGGCACAGAGGAACCTTCCGTGAAAAAGTCGCCATCGTCGGAGATAACTCGACCCTCCTGGGGGGCTTAACGCAGTAGTTATTTTTGATAATTTCTAAATATATTTTTATGCTTGTTTGATGTTACGTAACATGCTCATGTAATATCTGGTGTAGGATAGACTCAAGTTTAGAGGTAACATTTCTTCTTTGACGATATGCCACGGGTAATGTTAGTTGTAAATATAAAACAAATGAAATGAATATAAATATTACCAATAAAAGGTAACAAGAGATGTTGAGATTCACCAAAATTTTACTCATTAGTAAAAGGAAAACATACAAAAAATATTATTTTCGCGAGTTAGAAAACAAAGGTGGATCCAATCCCTTAACATCGAATTTATTGTTTTAAATCTTTGAAATACTTAAACAGAAATAATGAAATACGGGGGTTGTCTGAAAAGTATCTGACCTTAAATTTTCCTGGATAACGTACGCACTTGCACGCATGGCTTAATGTACGCACGGTGACGAGGAGCACTGAGAAAGAAGAGAACTTAAGGCAAAAGCTTGATTTTTTTTGTTCGAAAGTGTCAGTTGCTACCTTCTAGCCGTTTAGTTAGGTGCTGTTATGAATGTCCGTCGGGTTTTTGATTTCGAATAACATAACTGAACTAATTGAGCAAAGATATTACATCACATTTTGTTACAAGCCTGTTGATTCTCAAAGTAAAACAATTCGTTAAATTCTGCAAATGTTTGGTGGCAATACTATGGGGGTGACACAAATGAAATCGTCATTTAATAGGTTCAGAAATGGCCGCATATCGGTAGAGGCGATCAGAATACACCCCTGAAGGACAAACACAGATTAAGAAATGTAGTTTGGCGCAAAATACGAGACCTCCGAAAGACGAAAAACGTGCACTTGCATCTTGACAATGCTCTGGTTTATGTCTTCTTTGCACTTACTTCATGATAATGCTCTGTTTTTTGTCTTTTTTGGCAAAAAAAGGAGCTCTCAACCTCCCTACTCTCCAGATATGGTCCCTTGCGATTTCTGTTTGTTTCCAAAATCGGAGTTAAAGGAATAGGATTATTTCTTCCGATTCGAAAATAGAGAAGAAATAATCCTAAAAGCAACAATATAGATGAAAACCATTTCAAAGAAAGTCTGCCAGCAGCGTTTTTGGCCGTGGAAGGATCAGTGGGCCAGTGTGTGAAGGGACAAAGGGCCTGCTTTGAGGGTAGTTAGGTTTCTAATTTTGCCATGTATATAATATCTTTGTCATAACCGGTGATCAGATTGTTTATAGACAGCTCCCGTATTGCAGATTGAAGCAATTCATGATGATGATTTCATTAATAGTGTATAATTCATACACAAATTGCAAAGCTAATAAAAATATACTATACAAAACTAATAAAAATATTATAAAAATGAAATGCAGTTTGGGTTTTTTTAATAAAGTTTATTGAAGAACTTCCGTCTTTTAAGTAAATGTCAAGAAACTGTTTCAGCTAACAAGAACTAAAAACTTATTGTCTGCGTTTTAAGAAGATTTCGACAAATTAACCACTGCTTACCGTGATTCTTCATTTATATAAACACAGAGATAATGTTTTACAATTCAGATTAGGAGTTTAGCATTTTATTTTTCAATTTGTATTTAGGAAAAACATCGACAATTTTTTAAAAAAAATTTTAGTTGAAAAATCTATTCACTTTGGAATTTTACAGTTATAACTAATAATTGCAGTAAAAGCATCATCACCTGTTTTTAAACATATTTGCTTTAACACTATGATAAAAATGCTCATTCATTAATTAAATTTTAAGACTATAATTAAAATTAATGTTCATTTAAATTGCGAAATCTATGTTTATTGAACAAAAGTTAAAAACTTATAAAAACATTCTCTTTTTAAAGTAAAATATTTCAAAGTCTTAAGTTACACTAAAAAAAATTCTCAACCATGAAAACATTTCCCAATTTCGAGTGTTTGGTCTTAATGATCAAGAAACTTGTCTTTTTTCTTGACAAAAAGTATTGAATAAAAAAAATTGAAATCTTCTATCTCTAATTTCATATTATCATGTCAGAACATGATTATTTCTAAGACATAGTTTGCCTTAATTAAATGTGACTACCAGACTACCCATGTGTCGATATATCGAGATTCAGGTACATGACATTCGTGCCAAATTGTCATTTTTTGCTGGTGATAAGTTGCCAAATGGGACAGACATCTCTACCATTTTCCAACAACCATAAAAGCCGAAAGTGGATGCCCCCAAAGCGATAAATCGCCAATTTTCTGTCCGTTGATTTTGTGGCTTCAAAAGCCTCAAACCAATACGAAATAATTTTCTCCCATTATAAAAACATTTTAAAAAATGCGTAGACATAGACTTAAACTTTTGAATTTCAAACTAAAATTTTTAAATGATTTTTGGCGATAAATTGTCAAAAGTGACAACCTTCCGCATTATTTTCTAATAACCCTAAAAACGAAAAATTGATGCGTCAGAAGCGATAAATCCCCAATTTGTTGCCTATGCAGTTTGAGCCTTAAAAAACTTCAAACAAAAACGCCATATTTTCACGTGATAATCGTTTGATCTAAAACGTGAAGTGAAATCAAACATACTAACACTCTTGATTCCAAAATTAAAATTATGATGAAACACGTTAAAAAAAACGCCACACGGAGATTCTGGAATTTTTTGAAGGCTAATCTTTTTTTTTGAGTAACACTGCAAAATAATATACATTATTTCCAATTTTTTTAATATTATTTTTCATGTGGCTGATAAACTTAAAAAACCGATAAACAGTTTCAAAGTGAAGAAATGAATGATTAAAAGTTTCACCTCCCACCCCAAAACTGGCAATGGAGAGGAGTTCGACCTCTCCAAAGAGAATATCTAGTCTGGACAGTTGGTTGCTATAGTAGCTGGATAACGAATTTCTAAGTCAATCAGATCAAATCCTATTTATATGGCTAAGTTCTGTGCTAACAGTTTGACTGATCATAACTAAAGCTCCACAAGAAACAAGATTATTCACATATCCCATTTGTAATTCAAAAAAAACATCGAAAGCAGTTTTATATAATCTCATGTGGTCCATCCACTATCTTTATATTTAAGTTTAATGAATTTTATAAAGTTGTGACATTTCAAATTTAACTCAACCATCTCCCAAAAGATGGCGCCACAATGGATATGTAAACTAGGAAAGTAATGGACATTCGAAAGGAGAGAGAGGATCATGAATCTGACGGTTGAACAGAATGCACCGAGTTTGCCTAATGTCACTTTTACATCCCGCCCTCCGCAGGACTCTTAAAATTTAATTGTAATACAGAAGTAAAATAAATCATTTTTTAAAATCCAAAACCTCGAGTTTTTCTTTCGTGGCGAGGTAATGCCTGAGCAAAAGGTAAGTATGCCTACATTGTTTATAAAGATAAGTTCTCGTGTTTCTTTTCACTTTCGCCTGATGCCGTAAGGGAAATGGCGCATATTTACTGTGATTATGCAGAAGTACGACTCGGAAACTCCTTGTTGTCTACAACAGGGGTTCTCAAACTTTTAGTCATTGCGACCCCGTTTTTAGACTAAGTATTTTGGCGACCCCTTAAAGTTTTAAATTTGTCTAAAGTTTAGACTGAGATTTTGAAAATTGTACACGTACTCAAAAGTTCGTAGAGTATGTGTCGGGTATTGGCGCCACATCCCTTGACACTTCATCTCTCTCCTTACTAGTATCATCTCATCTCGAATCTTTGATAGGATAGTTTACAGATTACATTCCAGTTAAGGCTATGAGTGGGGTTGCGTGGATAGTCAATCCGTTCAGTGAGCAAGCCGTAACAAAGGCTGAGCTAAGTGTCCTTCATCACGATCAACTGATAGAGATTTCAAGTGATCAGTCAGCTAAAGTAACTTTTAACAAAGCTTATATCGACAAATTTTGGGTACGTATTAAAAAGGAATTCCCAGAACTGTCCACAGCAGTATTAAAAACTTTGATGCTCTTTTCTACACATTACAGCTGTGAACAAGGATTCTCCATAATGATGAATTTAAAAACAAAATCAAGAAATCGTTGGACACTGGAAAATTACATTGTTTTGTGTGTTACAAAGCTCATTCCAGACATTAAAAAATTGATCCATTCCAAACAAGCTCATGTATCCTATTAACTAATGGAACACAAAAACCAACTTGTATGCGCATTAAAAGCTTTATCTGTACTCTTTTTTTAATGAAAACTGCAGCAATAAATTAGTTTTCTTTAAACTTTCTTCCACATCTCACGACCCTTATGGGGGTCACGACCTACCTTTTGAGAACCCCTGGTCTAGACAATAAAAAGTCTCCATTCAGTTACATCGTATTGTATAATATACATCTCCGTCGGTTAAAGAACTTTGCCATTGTAAACAAGTTACTGTTTAGAGAAATGTATCGAATTAAAACTTTTGAACAATAGATGGAAAACACCAGATTCCAATAAATTCTTTTCCTTTAGTCTAGACGAATAAGAATCCTTCTAAAGAAAAATCTGCAATCATTTTTCAGACA
This sequence comes from Argiope argentata, assembly GCA_026289955.1. Lineage (NCBI taxonomy): Eukaryota > Metazoa > Arthropoda > Arachnida > Araneae > Araneidae > Argiope > Argiope argentata. The sequence continues at coordinate 58,233 of JAOUZG010041876.1, forward strand.
TATTTTTTTAAAAATTACTATTTTTTGTTAATGCTAAATATTGCTCTAAAAATCTTTATTTTTCACAAAACTGGCAGCTTATGACGCCAAATGTGGTTGACGTGATGGGACTTATGACAACAACTGATTGCCATGAATATCAAAATTTTCAATTTATAAAAATTGTAATTAAAAAAAATATTTTTCCTGAATTCAGCAACCAAAAATATATAAAAATCAGCTATTGGTTTCTAATTGTTTTGGCTTCAGGCCTATTTTATCTATAAAAGCATTTCATATATTTTTGTCGCAAGAATTAAAAATATTTTCTAATAAAATTTCAATGACGACTAACCGCTTTTGGTGACCATCTATTTATCCAGAATTAATGTGCTCACTAAAGTTCTGAATTAAATTATTTAAATAATGTTGTCCTTTAATAGATTCTTTAGAAAACTGTTTTTAAGCTTCAAATTTTAGGAATATCAAACTCGCTCTACTATTATAAGGCCTTGCGCCATTCTGTTCATATGTGTATCTCTAACTTTCTGTCAATGCCGTTAATATTTAATTTGAAGAGAAAGTAATAAAAGTTCATTAAAAATAAAAATGTTTTTGCTGAAATCAAGCATATTGTTTTTAAAATGTAACTAAAGAAAAATTTAACCCTTCAGCATTAAAGTCTTATTTGTATTACAGAAATTTTATTTTTAATAATTTATGGATATCTCTAAGAAAAATTCAATAGAAAATTTTCAAAAACATAATTATAAATTTTCAAATTACTCTCAAAAGGATTTAAATGTGGTAAGTGAGATTTTTTATTATTCAATTAAATAAATATTCTTCTGTTCGAATTTTATACAGTTCTTCAATCCAATAAATCTTATTTAGTAAATTGTTCTTGGCAACCATATGTCTTATCATTCTGCAATTAATTGTGACCGAGTTATAGAGCTTTGAATATAATTATTTTTGGCCAATCTGCTTTGAGGAAAATCCGGGCGCTGATTGGCGCAGTTTCTTCAAGACAGCTAGTGTAAAAATTCTAAAATGAAACATTTGTTATATAGAGTTATTTTGAAAACTGAAGCAATTTTATCAGCGAATGAATGCAGCTTTTTCTCTTCAAAATATGAGTATCTCAAAAATGTTTTATTGAACATCACTCTCAAAATAGACCTTGTAAAAATTGTAATTTTTTAATACAACAGAGCATTTATTGACACATACATAAAATAAAGTTGCTTCATTTAGATCATTTTATTAAATGTTAATGACTATTATTAAAGTTTTTAAAACTAATTGTTGGATCTTGATTAGAATAACTGTCCCGTGTGTATCACAAAATAAATTTATATTAAATAAAACTGGATTAAAGTATTAATAATATATATTCTTTAATGGTCACAGAAATCCTATTGTTTTTATTGTTTTGAGATTTTTTTATTTCATTTCAAACAGTCACGGGCTGAAACTTGCACATTTCTAGGTTTAGATTGAATTAGGAGTTAATCTAACTTTTTATTCTGAGTTTTCGTAACGTGATGGCAATACTCCGAAAAAAATTAATTCTTCCACTGCACACGTAACGAGCTTGTGAAGGTTAAATTGTATTTTTTTTCTGTGTGAAATAAATCACTGGAAGTCATTAATAGTAGAAATTTAATTTATAGGTGAAAAAATTGAAAAGACAAATGTTTGAATGTTGACATAAAATTAGGCAATTTTGTGAAAAAATATTTTGAAACAGAGTACAACCAAGTTATTAGGTAAAAAGTAATTTAAAAACTTGCCAAAATTTTGCAAATCTTTCACTATTATTTGATTAATATTAAAAAGATAATATTTAATTTTCTAAGCTGATGATAAAATCCTTTTTTGTGATGTAATATTTTCAAAAGTTAGCAAAGAAAACTTGAAAATTTGGAAACTTTCTAATTAATCAACATTCTACATAATTAAAAAAAATCACTACGAGTGAAAAAAAAATTCTCCTTCTAAAACATGTATGCACCAAGATGGTCTAGATCAAATAGTCTCGCTTGTAGAGCTCTAACGTACACACACACGCTTTTATCGGTATTTTGAGATTAAATAGGATTTCAATGCAAAGAGAAAAGAAGAAATCCTTACACAACGTGACTCCTATTTCTGTTTCCACTCAAGGTTTATTTAAATAGTTAAATCTATCTGCCTCTTTTTATATTATATGCCTCTTAGTTGCAACCGATGTACTTCGATAGGAGGCATTGAGGTTATATACAGTATTGAAACTCTTCATTAGTGAAATTCTTAAGCATTAAGATATACCACCCCGCATTCTCTTTTAACATTGGATTTTCATTTTGTCAAAAAACAATGTATGTATTGAAGTTCCTTATATTTTTTTAAATAAGAAATTTTATTGTTTCTGGTTATTTTTTTTATTAACAATGAGAAATTGAAATTGTAAAAATACATTTTCTTATTTTCCATAAAAGAATTACAATTCTATATAGTAGTTCCATTATGTCAGTAAATACATTCGTAAAAGAATTTTTCTGATTATGTTATAAAAGCACCTTAATAACGCATAATAAAGGTTTATGCAAAGGTGAAGAATCGATCAGTTAATAACATAAAAGTATAAATTATTAATTTTAAATGTTGTAAAAATAATACGAAAAACGAAATTTCTTAGAAAAAAAATTGAAATTTGCTTGTTTAGATGTGTCTGTCGGAAAATAATTTAGTTCAATTTAATTATTTAAATAAAATTGTTAAATGCATAATCGAATTTTTATGGTCGCTACATTATTATATTAAATTTTCTTAATAATATAAGTATTCATAACATATTATAGAAATTGAGCCCTTTTATACAAAAAAAAAAGATCACCAGTAATGCATCTAAAAAATAAGAAACTAAAAAAATGTCCAAACTGGAATTGAGTTTCTCTTTTAAATCTATAATCAAACATATAAAGTAAAAAAATAATGTAACAAGGAATTTACATAATTTTGGGTTCAAATTAATGTTTTTCGGAGATGCATCTACATTTTTGAGGATGCGTTTACAATTCTAGCAATTAAATTTCAATCGAAAATTGTTTCAAGTTTTATACACCTGCAGTAATGTTCTTTAATTATATTAGCGACAACATGAACTTAAAAATACATAGTTAGTATTGTTGAAACGTACATGTGTATTAATTCAGAATCTAAAACAATGAAAAGCCTTTTATGATACATATTTAACAAATGTATTTTTGAAATTTGTTTCAATTAAAGAAAAAAAAGCTGAACAAAAAATTGATGTCCCTGAAAACCTTGAATTTTATAAGTTATATAAAAACATCTTTATTCCCTAATATGCTCTGAATTTTAATTTTTCTTTATTTTTTGAAAAATGTTTTTTTTTATAAATATTAATGTATACTATCGAAAAAAAATAAACTTGCCATTTTTCTCTACGTTCATATAGCTTCAAGTCCAATTGGCTGTGCTTTATCGAGTTTTGAATTATTTTTATTACAGATAGTATGTTATCCCATACAAATTACTTTGTTTAAAAAACAACTGAGCTAGGAAAAAAGAATTCTAATTCATTGGTTTATATGTTATTCAAATAATACAATCTTGTTTTTTTTTTGTCATAATACATATGATAATATTATAGTCTGAAAAATTCTAGTTTTTAGTGTATATTCGCAATACTGTTTGTATTTTTATTAAGAGTCTACACAAAATATGAGTCTAGACCATTAAGAAAATAAACTTTTTATCGAAGTATTAACACATCAACCCATAAATTTAATCACAATAACGTTGCATAGTGTTAACTTTGGACTTTCATCTACACCTTAAAAAGCAAAATAATTTTGTAATTATATTTGTAGAGTGAATGGATAAGTTAAACTTACTTCAATATTTTATGTATTGTAAATAGAGCAATGAAAAATTCGTTTCTAATTTTGGAAAAATTAGTTTTGAAGTATTTTAGATATAAGATCAAGCTTAAATAAAGGATTGTTTTATTCTATTCATCATCACGTATGGTACTAACATTTCAAATCAAACAGAATAATGATTTAAAACATTTTGAATGTTGTTGAAAATGTTGAGCTGAGTTGTCAAGTTTCATGTAAAGACTTTCGATTTAAATGCTGGAAATCAACAATTAACCCTTTTTAAGGCTGTGGTAAATATCTTACCACCGTCTTAAAATACTTTTCAAATATTGTAGCTCCAAAACTACCCAGAAACGGACAAAAGTGTCATATTCAACATGTAATGTTACTTTGTGTTCATCTCCTTGTTATGTTGTTTCACCAGAATAGTTTAAAATAATACATTTGGTAATTTACATTACATTTGGATTTTCTACCACTTATTTCATGTGTAATTAATACATTTTAAATTTTGAAATAACCAATGATAAATATTTTTACAAAAATCATATTTACTTGCGAATTTATTTATATTTCATATTTTTCCATTGAATAAGTCAGTAAAATGTCATTGCTTGTTTTGGACGGTGGAAAATATGTGTTTCCACCCCTGTAATAACTACAGCCACAACAACAAAATTTTAACAAAAATACTTTTTTTTGGTCATAAATGAGCTTATTATTTCCAAATATAACGTAAAATGAAAATTTTGAATGTAAACAGCTTGTGCCCGTTAAAGGGCACAAGCTGTTAATAACTATGATTTTAAATAACTATGATTTAGAGAAGGATTCGTAATCAAATCATTCGTAAAACATTGACTCTCTTGGCGCATTCTTCTGCAGATATTTCCACACGGAAGATATATTTTTGTGTAGTCTCATGATCGATGAAAACTTGAATTTTGTAAAACTTAATCAAAAATTGTAAGATGATTAAACAAATCTTTTTGGTCGAGTTAAAAAATCAGTGATTTAAAGGAATAAAATATTCTTCTCGAATATGAAGAGTAATTCGGAAAACGCATTTGTGTCTTTATGAATACGAATCTTTTCTCAACTAGTCATGAGAAGATACATTTCACAAAAGATTTCATCACTTGCTTTTGCTCAAAAATGACTTGTTTTGAAAACAAAATCCGAGTATTACCTCTTAATTGATGAACAAAATGTAGTCTCCTCTATGGTATATGTTTATACATATAAAACATATTTTTTTAATGCGAACCATGATATTTTCTTTCGAATTTTTTAATTCGAATCTATATGTGCATTATTACATATTTATTTAATAATTAATGTCGGATACAAACAAATCTACACGAGTCTTAAATGACTTCTTTTAATCTGTCATCTTTAATATTAAAACAGTAAAAGTGACCCTTCAATAAAAAAATCCTATAAAAGCATTATCGAGAGAATGCCTTGCATATTATTATCTTGCAACAGCTACGAAATATTAACCGTTTGAGTGCGGCAAAGCGCTATTGCGCTTCATTTGCCGTAAAGGTTAGTATAATTCCGCACTCAAACGGTTAATATTTGATATGAAATTAGAATTTTACTGAATCTATCGTGTCATTCTAGGGGAGTTACATGGTAATTAGTCTCACGGGGGAGGGTTAATGGTATCCAAAAATCGAATCTATGTTTTAGATGAGTTTTTTTCCACTCGATTGGAAAAAACTGGAAATTTTAACAGAAATTAAGCTTGAAATTGCAAAATCGAATGTAAAATTTGAAGTATTTAAATAATTCTATTTTTGAGTTATCGCATTTAAATGTTTTTTTAAAAGTACAGATAGACAGATAATACCCCCATCCCAATTTTTGAATTTGTCTCAAAATATGATAGGTGTGTACACTATAAATATTGAATCAGAGTACCTAGTTTTATCTGTCTGGCTGTCTTCTCTTTGTAATTATATATATTAAATTTTATTCGGACAGACGGATTTCCTCTGAACAGATTTTGCTCAAAATCTCACAGAAATTACATACAAACAGACGGATATATGTCAAAAACTTGCTTTTCGAACTCAGGGAGATCTGAAACCCCTGAGTAGCACATTCTATTGTACAATATTATATATTACTGTTCAATATTATATTGGGTATTTTAATGTAACAATATTATTAAATATTGCGAATACTGTTTAATTTTATATAATATTGTATATGTGAGCTATTGGGGGAATAGATATTCCTTAATATCTGGAATTTCGAATCGACTATTTCTGTATTTTCTCAATACTTTATATGAGAAAAAGTAAAAATGAAAACTACAGTTTCCAGAAGAGAAATTATTTAGTGCTCCAAAACAAAAGAACAATATTGCTTAATTTTTTAAAAATTAAATGTATTTTTTCATAACTTGTAAAAAATATTCTTTCAAACAAAAATTGAACTGACTGAAAATGCGTTTCATTCAGAAAATTCATTCTATCTATTTTTTTTTTCAGGATTTTCAGTTTTCTGTTAACAATTGGATTCCCTCTTCTGCTGCTGCTGACCAAAGTCTCAACAGATGTATCAAAAAATGAATCTACCGCCAAAGCTTTCTCTTATTACAAGCCACTAGGTAAATAGTACAAGTTGCCTGGAAACTTAAACTTGAGTTACTTATGAGTTACATCCGTCTATCTTTTATCTAAGGATTGTTTGAGGTTTCTGTTAAATTTTAAGTTAATAAGTTTAAGTAAAGATACGGCCAGAATAAATTTTTAGTAAATTTACTTTTTGATACGTTTAGTATCAAAACTTTTAATATTTGATTTTTCCATTTTAATATAAAGCTTCACTTTTATTATAAAGTTTTACAACTGTACTAAATGGTATATATTTTTCCTTTCAATCTTTTTCAGTTTTCGTTCTGTATTTAGAGTTCAGTATGATAAAAAAATCTATTTTTTTTATCTACGGATTGTATAAGGTTTCTGCTAAGCTTCGAAGATACGGCAAGAAAGGCATTAATAGAAATGTATTTTTTAATATATTAATAATTTCAATATTTTCATATTTGGTATGAAGAGTTCTTCTAAATGTACTAAATAGTAGCTATTTTTCCTTTCAATCTTTTTTCAATTTTATTTTCTGTTCTTCATTTTTAGAGTTGCAATAACATAAATAATATCAAATTCCAAAATCGGTTTTTCTTAAATTCATCATTAGATTATGCTACTCATATAAAAATTTAACTAAATTTACAACAGATATTTAAATGCAACAATGTGAAATAGGTTAATCTTTCGTAGATAATATATAAGTGTTCATAGTTTCAGAGCACCAGTATTTCTGAAAGTGAATTAAAATTCGATTGCAAAATCTAATCTTTAAAAATACGAATCAAGTTGAATTATATAAAACATTTAAATTACGTATCCTAAATCCTAAGTTAAAATGCGTTAAAATATGTTTCTAAATAAAATAAACACTTTTATAATACCAAGTTATTAAAAATGTTAATTTAATTAAATCATCATTATATTTTTGGATTTAAGCATGTTTTTTTTACTTTTATAAGAAGAGTTTTTTTATTTTTAGAGTGAGTAGAAATTTTGATTAAAAACCCTTTTTTTATTGGATACAGCATGGAAATGAATTCAAAAATTTTAAAAAATTCACTTAAAAACGAAAAAAAAACCACTCTACAATATATGAAGTCAATATTTTCAATATATTGTAATTATTATTATGTGAGAACTTGATGTTTGAAGTTTTTAAACCCTTAAAATATGTAGGCAACAATCTGATGATTTATCGCTTTTCAGATGTCCATTTTTCACTTTTAGGGCTATTAGAAAATAATACAGAAAGCTGTCAAATTTGGCTATTTGTCGCCAACTAAAGTAAAACTTTTTGTGGGATTCATACTCAAAATTAAATTATCAAGCATCCAAAAAAGTCCTTTTTTGATAAATAATGGATTAAAAGCTGTATTCGAATCACAAGAAACAGTTTCAATGCCAGAGCTCATGGAAAGAGTAGGATATTCAGCATCATTGTTTTCATTATTGAAGTAAAGAGCTCGATTGCATTGCGCTATTCACAATGGAATGTTCTATTTCAAAATCGGTGCAATTCACAATGCAGCATGTCCGATTTGAGAAATCTCTGGAGTCAGTTTTTGAAAGGAAAAATAAAGGATACAAAAAGTAAAAAAGTAAAATGAAATATATTTTCTTAATAAAACATGTCGAAATTGCGAACTCTAGCTGTAAATATATCAAAAGAAATTTATTATTTTTCTTGATAACAATTAATTACTATTTTGTCATTATTTTAACCCTACAAAATCTCTTAATTTATCTGCTTTATAATGAAAATAAATAAATTCTCCAAGGATAACTAAATGCCGCGAAGGAATTTTAGTAAGTCTGGCATACAAAGAGAAATTCCTATATGCAGCTGAAATAGACAATGAAGATAAAAAAAAAACTGAAGACTTAGGGTCATATTCACATGAGTCATCTCTTGCTCACAACTTTTGAATTCGATAATCCCTCTGATACATTGTGAAGGAAAGAGTCATTTGCTCACGATTTTGCTTTCATTAAGTAATTTACTCATGAAATTATCATAGTTTGTACTAGTTTCTTGACTTTCAAATCTTCTCGTTTGGTCTCTCTTTGGATGCACTGCTCAGAGTCGTTTCCATTTCTTGATGAAAAGTCACCACTTTCAAGGCACTTTGAACATGATCGATAGTTGTTGAATACCATTTATATACTATAGCAAGATGGACGGAAAATGAATAAAATGTCAGCAAGCAAAATTGAGAATATCTTACTATTTTGTTTCCTCATTAAAAGAGTCTTCATTCACTGAAAGTATAGCGGATTTTAATGAAGGAGACAGCAAATTGCAAAATTTTGTCTCCCTTAACTCATTTACAGCCAACCACGAATATACTCGTGGTTGGCAGGGTATTACCCATTGCCAGCACGAATATAATCGTGATACTTTCACCATATTATAGCGTACAACTTGTCAAACTTGCAAACTTTTTATGGCCACAAACATAAATATACAAAAACAAAACTTGGAAAAAAGCTACAAATAAACTATTTTTACAAAAATTCCACTTTATTTAACCCATTCGCTATCAAGCCTAAATTGTGTGAGGTTATTCCCATTTCCAACCACGTATATACTCGTGTTTGATTTTTATAAATGTAAATGATTATTTATGACAAAATGTGTATTTATTTTGAAATAATAAAGCTTAGATAAACAATAACACTCAAAACAGAAATGGCAATGGGAATAACCTCATACAATTTAGGCTTGGCAGATAATGGGTTAAAATCATCAGATGTAGAAAGAAAAGAATGTTTTATTTTCTCAAACATTCATGCAATATGCCATATTTCTTGATAAAAAGATAGAAGCTTAGATATTTCGATACATTGGGTTCTAAATTTAATAAATATACGTAATTTTTCATACAAGACATAGAACGAAATTACCTTCTTTGTATTTCTGAGAAAAAAATGTACAAATTGAGAAATAGCTTCAATTTTCCTCTACTTCATGCAAAATAGAGATATTTGTAAAAAATAAACTATCCCTACTTTCAATTTAGATTTTTTGTCTATGAAATATACAGTTAATATGAATTCATGCAGATTTTCCTTAGATGGATTTAAATTCAAAGCACTGAAAATATCCACAAATTTGATTTTATGAACGAATATTAGATTTCAGTCTTCTGTCCCAATGCGTTTTGAAGTTAGAATCCTTAGAATACCGACATTCGAAAAATAAGCTTTTTGAATTCAGAAAGCTCTGGATTATGGGGATTGATCAAAATTTTTGAAGTTGAAATCTTTAATAGGAATACTTTTCTTTTGTACACAAGAAGTAAACGAACTTTTTGTAGGCGCTAAATAATTATTTCAATGAATATTCAAGGGAAATTTATTTATGTATATATTTGCTTATTCATGGCATTATCTTTGTCATCAAGAGCAAATACAATCATTAGATTAAAAATTGTAATTGTCCTTATATTAAAAATAGTATAATACAAAATGAAAAAAATAGTATTTGTAATCTGTTTTTAAAATGGGATAAATTTCTTACTCATTTAATTAGTTTATAATATACTGTTACGTTTTTAGCGTAGCGGGTTTGGATTGAATGAACTTTACTTGAGGACAGCACAAACAAATTTATTTACAGCTATTTACAGATATTTACAGGATGGCTTGATAAAGTAAAACTTCAGATAAACACAATTCAGCAGTAATCAGTCACGAACAGCGTAAATACAAGCCTTACGCACAATAAACACAGTTTGCAAAACAGCTATGATATAGCACGGCAAACAGTAAATCACAAGGAGCTCAATAGCACAACGTTAACAGCGAACGCAAACACAGCTCACTAATTCGCTAGTCTAGCGAGACGCTTCTCTTCCGAGAGGGGAAAAAACTCTCACCTAATTAACTCACTGACTCCTCTGTTACGGCAACCCTTCCCTTATATAACCGGGCGAGCGTTAGTATTTCCTGGGGGCTACCAGAATATTCCCCTCGCCAAATCAACTCGGCTGGCAGGAAGCTCCTTGTGAAGTGCCACTAACGTTTTCACCTTCGGCGCACATTTCGCCCGCTTGTAACAGTACCAAAGTCACGGCAGCTTACTCCGGCGTCCTGGAATGGAATTAGCGCCTCTTCCGTTGATCTGGGCGCCACGGATTTGAGTTACTCGTTCGAGCATGGTTGTTGTTTCGTGCTCTATCTGTAAGGTGTGTGGATGTACCTCCCTATAAAAAGAGTCTTTGCACGAGAATGTGATGAGAGAGTAGAATAAGTCCTTCTCTTGGCCCTAGTTGGCGCTACTACAAAACGAGAGACGCCTATTAGGCTTAAATCGCTGACTACCACAGCGACCTCCTCCACGGCAAATGCCATAAGAAGCAACAACATTGGCAGCTTAAGCAATATCGTAATTCTCAAACGGTATTTACGATAAAGAATAATGCATACGGATTTCTGAAAATTTATGTCGCTGAAAGGGAGGTATGTGAGCTAATTCTCATTGAATAATAAGCCCAGGATTATTAACAACTTAAATATTTATTCACAAATTGAGGCAATTAATTTAAATGAAAACTATTTAAACACTTCATTCATGCTGCTCACTATAAATTTCAACATACTTTCATATACATTGTGTGTCATAAACATTGCAGACTATCAGTGTCAGAAAATAACTTGAAAACACACACACACACACGTTGCTGTTGTTATTATTGGTACTTGCCATGGGCAAGCTTTGCCAAGGCATCAGTGATTTTTAAGCCGAAAGGAGCGTCTCTTTTTTTTGAAACAGCGCCAACTAGGGCCAAGAGAACGACTTAGCTACACACTCATCACAGTCACTTGCACAGCCCCTTTTAACAGGGAGAGGGGGGCGCATTCATACACCTTACAGATAAAACACAGAAGAACGACCATGCCCGAACCTGGACTCAAACTCGGGACGCTCATCACTCGGTGAAGACAGCTGCCTCTTTGTCAGGACGCCGGCTGAAGATGATATTAAAGTTGTTCTACTATCTTCACTATAAATATCGATCGCTTGAGCTTCGGACACAAGATTATAAATTAGATCGGCAAAATGGCTGTCGGCATTCAATTTCGAATGTTTCGCTTTACATGAATAATTTATACTATTTATTGCTAAACAGAACTCTTAACTTGGATCCCAAAAATGAATTAATATGCTGAAATTTAGATAATTTATGAAAATTAACTTTTTTTGATAAAGTAGTATTGAAAGCAGAGTAAGACAGCAATAACTTCTTTCTTATCTACGTCTTTCTTTTAGGAAGCAAAAATGTTACATTCTTTTCGGGATTAAAAAAAATGCGGCAACTTGAATATTCTTTTCTGTTAGTTAGTAAATGGTCTAACTATATTTTGGATCAGCCAAGCTTTGAATAACACATGATTATGCTCATTAATTTTTCTTTTGTTTGAATATA
>JAOUZG010041881.1:0-31878 GCA_026289955.1 Argiope argentata
GACTCTTAATCTCGGGGTCGTGGGTTCGAGCCTCACGTTGGGCGTTTATTTTTTTCCCAGTCCATCATTTGCAATTTTCTGAAAGTAATGTGGTATAACCTACATTGAAAAGGTTCTGCAAGCCTGGCTAGCTCAGTCGGTAGAGCACGAGACTCTTAATCTCGGGGTCGTGAGTTCGAGCCCCACGTTGGGCGTTCCTTTTTTCTCCCAGCCCATCATTTGCAATTTTCTGAAAGTAATGTGGTGCAACATAAATTGAAATGGTTCTGCCAGCCCAGCTAGCTCAGTCGGCAGAGCACGAGAATCTTAATTTCGGGGTCGAAGGTTCGAGCCTCACGTTGGGCGTTTCTTTTTTTCCCAGTCCATCATTTCCAATTTTCTGAAAGTAATGTCGTATAACATACATTGAAATGGTTCTGCAAACTCGGCTAGCTCAGTCGGTAGAGCACGAGACTCTTAATCTCGGGGTCGTGGGTTCGAGTCTCACTTTGGGCGTTTCATTTTTTCCCAATCCATCATTTCGAATTTTCTATAAGTTATGTGCTGTAACATATATTGAAAAGGTTCAGAAAGCCCTGTTAGCTCAGTGGTAGAGCACGAGACTCTTAATTTCGGGGTCGTGGGTTCGAGCCCCACGTTGGGCATATCTCTTTCTCCTAGTCCATCATTTGCAATTTTCTGAAAGTAATGTGGTACAACATACATTGAAATGGTAGTTCAATCCCGGCTAGCTCAGTCGGTAGAGCACGAGATTTTTAATCTCGGGGTCGTGGGTTCGAGCCCCATATTGGGCGTTCCCTTTTTTTTCCCAGTCCTTCATTTGCATTTTTCTGAAAGTAATGTGGTACAACATACATTGAAATGCTTCTACAAGCCCGGCTAGCTCAGTCGGTAGAGCACGAGACTCTTAATTTCGGGGTCGTGTGTTCGGGCCTCACGGTTGACGTTTCTTTTTTTCCCAGTACGTCATTCCCAATTTTCTAAAAGTTATTTGTTGTAACATATATTGAAAAGGTTTAAAAAGCCCTGTTAGCTCAGTCGGTAGAGCGCGAGACTCTTAATCTCGGGGTCGTGGGTTCGAGCCCCACGTTGGGCGTTAATTTTTTCCCCAGTCCATAATTTGCAATTTTCTGAAAGTAATGTGGTACAACATACATTTAAGTGGTTCTTCAAGCCCGGCTTGCTCAGTCGGTAGAGCACGAGACTCTTAATCTCGGGGTCGTGGATTCGAGCCCCACGTTTTGAGTTCCTTTTTTTCCCAGTTCATCATTTGCACTTTTCTGAAAGTAATGTGGTACAACATGCATTGAAACGGTTCTTCAAGCCGTGCTAGCTCAGTCGGTAGAGCACGAGACACTTAGTCTCGGGGTCGTGGGTTCGAGCCCCACGTTGGGCGTTCATTCTTTTTTCTAGTCCATCATTTGCAATTTTCTGAAAGTAATGTGGTATAACATACATCGAAATGTGTCTGCAAGCCCGGACAGCTCAGTCGGTAGAGCACGAGACTCTTAATCTCGGGGTCGTGTGTTCGGGCCTCACGTTGGACGTTTCTTTTTTTCCCAGTCCGTCATTTCCAATTTTCTAAAAGTTATTTGTTGTAACATAAATTGAAAAGGTTTAAAAAGCCCTGTTAGCTCAGTCGGTAGATCGCGAGACTCTTAATCTCGGGGTCGTGGGTTCGAGCCCCACGTTGGGCGTTCATATTTTCCCCCTGTCCATCATTTGCAATTTTCTGAAAGTAATGTGGTACATTATACATTGATATGGTTCTTCAAGCCCGGCTAGTTCAGTCGGTAGAGCACGAGACTCTTAATCTCGGGGTATTGGGTTCGAGTCCCACGTTGGGCGTTCCTTTTTTTCCCCAGTCCATCATTTGCAATTTTCTGAAAGTAATGTCGTACAACATACATTGAAAAGGGTTTGCAAGCCTGGCTAGCTCAGTCGGTAGAACCCGGGACTCTTAATCTCGGGGTCGTGGGTTCGAGCCCCACGTTGGGCGTTAATTTTTTCCCCAGTCCATCATTTTCGATTTTCTGAAAGTAATGTGGTATAACATACATTGAAATGGTTCTACAAGCCCGGCTAGCGCAGTCGATAGAGCACGAGACTCTTAATCTTGGGGACGAGGGTTCGAGCCACTCGTTGGGCATATCTCTTTCCCATAATCAATCATTTGCAATTTTCTAAAGGAATGTGGTATAAAATGCCTTGAAAAGGTTCTGCAAGCCCGGTTACCTCAGTCAGAAGAGCACGAAACTCTTAATCTAGGGGTCGCGGGTTCGAGCCCTACGCCGGGCGTTTCTTTTTTCCCTATTCCATCATTTCCAATTTTCTGAAAGTAATGTGGTACAACATACATTGAAATGCTTCTTCAAACCCGGCTAGCTCAGTCGGTAGAGCAGGAGACTCTTAATATCAGGGTCGTGGGTTCGAGCCCCACGTTGGGTGTTCCATTTTTTCCCATTCCATCATTTGCAATTTTCAGAAAGTAATGTGGTACAACATAAATTGAAATGGTTCTTCAAGCCCGGCTAGCTCAGTCGGTAGAGCACGAGACTCTTAATCTCGGGGTATTGGGTTCGAGCTCCACGTTCCTTTTTTTTCCCAGTTCATCATTTGCAATTTTCTGAAAGTAATGTGGTTCAACATACATTGAAATGGCTCTTCAAGCCCGGCTAGTTCCGTCGGTAGAGCAAGAGACTCTTAATCTCGGGGTCGTGTGTTCGAGCCCCACGTTGGGCGTTCCTTTTTTTCGCAGTCCATCATTTGCAATTTTCTGAAAGTAATGTGGAATAACATACATTGAAATGCTTCTTCAAACCCGGCTAGCTCAGTAGGTAGAGCACGAGACTCCTTATCTCGGGGTCGTGGGTTCGAGATCCACGTTGGGCGTTCCTTTTTTCCGCAGTCCATCATTTTCGATCTTCTGAAAGTAATGTGGTACATTATACATTGATATGGTTCTTCAAGCCCGTCTATGCAGTCGGTAGAGCACGAGACTCTTAATCTCGGGGTCGTGGGTTCGAGCCCCACGTTGGGCGTTCATTCTTTTTTCCAGTCCATCGTTTGCAATTTTCTGAAATTAATGTGGTATAACATACATCGAAATGTGTCTGCAAGCGGACAGCTCAGTCGGTAGAGCACGAGACTCTTAATTTCGGGGTCGTGTGTTTGAGCCTCACGTTGGAGGTTTCTTTTTTTCCCAGTCCGTCATTTCCAATTTTCTAAAAGTTATGTGTTGTAACATATATTGAAAAGGTTTAAAAAGCCCTGTTAGCTCAGTCGGTACAGCGAGACTCTTAATCTCGGGGTCGTGGGTTCGAGCCGCACGTTGGGCGTTCATTCTTTTTTCCAGTCCATCATTTGCAGATTTCTGAAAGTAATGTGGTATAACATACAACGAAATGTGTCTGCAAGGCCGGCTAGCTCAGTCGGTAGAGCGCGAGACTCTTAATCTCGGGGTCGTGGGTTCGAGCCCCACGTTGGGCGTTCATATTTTCCCCCTGTCCAACATTTGCAATTTTCTGAAAGTAATGTGGTACAACATACATTGAAGTGGTTCTTCAAGCCCGGCTAGCTCAGTCGGTAGAGCACGAGACTCTTAATCTCGGTGTCGTGGGATCGAGCCCCCCGTTGGGCGTTAATTTTTTTCCGAGTCCATCATTTGCAATTTTCTGAAAGTAATAGGGAATAACATACATTGAAATGGTTCTTCAGGCCCGTCTAGCTCAGTCGGTAGAGCAGGAGACTCTTAATCTCGGGGTCGTGGGTTCGAGCCCCACGTTGGGCGTTCCTTTATTTCCAATTCCATCATTTACAATTTTCTGAAAGTAATGTGGTATAACATACTTTGAAATGGTTCTGCAAGCCTAGCTAGCTCAGTCGGCAGAGCACGAGAATCTTAATTTCGAGGTCGAAGGTTCGAGCCTCACGTTGGGCGTGTCTTTTTTCCCAGTCCATCATTTCCAATTTTCTGAAAGTAATGTCGTATAACATACATTGAAATGGTTCTGCAAGCCCGGCTAGCTGAGTCGGTAGAGAACGAGACTCTTAATTTCGGTGTTGTGGGTTCGAGCCTCACGTTGGGCGTTTCTTTTTTTACCAGTCCATTTTTTCCAATTTTCTATAATGTATGTGTTGTAACATAAATTGAAAAGGTTCAAAAAGGCCTGTTAGCTCAGTCGGTAGAGCACGAGAGTCTTAATCTCGGGGTCGTGGGTTCGAGCCCCACGTTGGGCGTTCATATTTTCCCCCTGTCCATCATTTGCAATTTTCTGAAAGTAATGTGGTACATTATACATTGATATGGTTCTTCAAGCCCGGCTAGTTCAGTCGGTAGAGCACGAGACTCTTAATCTCGGGGTATTGGGTTCGAGTCCCACGTTGGGCGTTCCTTTTTTTCCCAGTCCATCATTTCCAATTTTCTGAAAGTAATGTTGTATAACATACATTGAAATGGTTCTTCTAGCCCGGCTAGCTCAGTCGGTAGAGCACGAGACTCTTAATCTCGGTGTCGTTGGTTCGAGCCCCATATTGGGCGTTCCCTTTTTTTTCCCAGTCCATCATTTGCCATTTTCTGAAAGTAATGTGGTACAACATACATTTAAATGGTTCTTCAAGCCGGCTAGCTCAGTCGGTAGAGCACGAGACTCTTAATCTCGGGGTCGTGGGTACGAGCCCCACGTTGGGCGTTCCTTTTTTTCCCGAGTCCATCATTTGCAATTTTCTGAAAGTAATGTGGAATAACATACATCGAAATGTGTCTGCAAGCCCGGACAGCTCAGTCGGTAGAGCACGAGACTCTTAATTTCGTAGTCGTGAGTTCGAGCCTCACGTTGGACGTTTCTTTTTTTCCCAGTCCGTCATTTCAAATTTTCTAAAAGTTATGTGTTGTAACATATATTGAAAAGGTTTTAAAAGCCCTGTTAGCTCAGTCGGTAGAGCACGAGAGTCTTAATCTCGGGGTCGTGGGTTCGAGCCTCACATTGGGCGTTTCTTTTTTCCCCAGTCCGTCATTTCCAATTTTCAATAAGTTATGTGTTGTAACATATATTGAAAAGGTTTAAAAAGCCCTGTTAGCTCAGTCGGTAGAGCGCGAGACTCTTAATCTCGGGGTCGTGGGTTCGAGCCCCACGTTGGGCATATCTCTTTCTCCTAGTCCATCATTTCCAATTTTCTGAAAGTAATGTTGTATAACATACATTGAAATGGTTCTTCAAGCCCGGCTTGCTCAGTCGGTAGAGCACGAGACTCTTAATCTCGGGGTCGTTGGTTCGAGCCCCATATTGGGCGTTCCCTTTTTTTCCCAGTCCATCATTTGCAATTTTCTGAAAGTAATGTGGTACAACATACATTGAAATAGTTCTTCAAGCCCGGCTAGCTCAGTCGGTAGAGCACGAGACTCTTAATCTCGGGGTCGTGGGTTCGAGCCCCATTTTGGGCGTTCCCTTCTTTTTTCCAGTCCATCATTTGTAATTTTCTGAAAGTAATGTGCTACAACATACATTGAAATGGTTCTTCAAGCCCCGACAGCTCAGTCGGTAGAGCACGAGACTCTTAATTTCGTAGTCGTGTGTTCGAGCCTCACGTTGGACGTTTCCTTTTTTCCCAGTCCGTCATTTCAAATTTTCTAAAAGTTATGTGTTCTAACATATATTGAAAAGGTTTAAAAAGCCCTGTTAGCTCAGTCGGTAGAGCGCGAGACTCTTAATCTCGGGGTCGTGGGTTCGAGCCCCACGTTGGGCGTTCATGTTTCCCCCCCGTCCATCATTTGCAATTTTCTGAAAGTAATGTGGTACATTATACATTGATATGGTTCTTCAAGCCCAGCTAGCTCAGTCGGTAGAGCACGAGAGTCTTAATCTCGGGGTCGTGGGTTCGAGCCTCATATTGGGCGTTCCCATTTTTTTCCCAGTCCATCATTTCCAATTTTCTGAAAGGAATGTGGTACAACATACATTAAAACAGTTCTTCAAGCCCGGCTAGCTATTTCGATAGAGCAGGAGGCTCTTAAACTCGGGGTCGTGGGTTCGAGCCCCACGTTGGGCATATCTCTTTCTCCTAGTCCATCATTTGCAATTTTCTGAAAGTAATGTGGTATAAAATGCATTGAAAAGGTTCTGCAAGCCCGGTTAGCTCGGTCGGTAGAGCACGAGACTCTGAATCTCGGGGTCGTGGGTTCGAAACCCACGTTGGGCGTTATTTTTTTTCTCCCAGTCCATCATTTCCAATTTTCTGAAAGTAATGTGTTATAACATACGTTGAAAATGTTCTTCAAGCCCGGATAGCTCAGTCGGTAGAGCACGAGACTCTTAATCTCGGGGTCGTGGGTTCGAGCCCCATATTGGGCGTTCCCTTCTTTTTCCCAGTCCATCATTTGCAATTTTCTGAAAGTAATGTGCTACAACATACATTGAAATGGTTCTTCAAGCCCGGCTAGCTCAGTCGGTAGAGCACGAGACTCTTAATCTCGGTGTCGTGGGTTCGAGCCCCACGTTGGGCGCTCCTTTTTTTCCCCAGTTCATCATTTGCAATTTTTTGAAAGTAATGTGGTACAACATACATTAAAATGGTTCATCAAGCCCGGGAGCTCAGTCGATAGAGCACGACACTCTTAATCTCGGGGTCGTGGGTTCGAGCCCCACGTTAGGCATATCTCTTTCTCCTAGACCATCATTTGCAATTTTCTGAAAATAATGTGGTATGAAATGCATTGAAATTGTTCTTCAAGCCCGGCTAGCTCAGTCGTTAGAGCACGAGACTCTTAATCTCGGGGTCGTGGGTTCGAGCCCCACGTTGGGCGTTCCTTTTTTTCCCAGTTCATCATTTGCACTTTTCTGAAAGTAATGTCGTACAACATGCATTGAAATGTGTCTGCAAGCCCGGACAGCTCAGTCGGTAGAGCACGAGACTCTTAATTTCGGGGTCGTGTGTTCGGGCCTCACGTTGGACGTTTCTTTTTTTCCCAGTCCGTCATTTCCAATTTTCTAAAAGTTATTTGTTGTAACATATATTGAAAAGGTTTAAAAAGCCCTGTTAGCTCAGTCGGTAGATCGCGAGACTCTTAATTTCGGGGTCGTGGGTTCGAGCCCCACGTTGGGCGTTCATATTTTCCCCCTGTCCAATATTTCCAATTTTCTATAAGTTATGTGTTGTAACATATATTGAAAAGGTTCAAAAAGCCCTTCTAGCTCAGTCGGTAGAGCACGAGACTCTTAATCTCTGAGTCGCGGGCTTGAGCCCCACGTTGGGCCTTTCTTTTTTTCCTAGTTCATCATTTTCAATTTTCTGAATGAAATGTGGTTATAACATACATTGAAATAGTTATGAAAGCCCGGTTAGCTCATACGGTAGAGCACGAAACTCTTAATCTCGGGGTCGTGTGTTCCAGCTCCGCGTTGGGCGTTTCTTTTTTTCCTTGTCCATCGTTTGCAATTTTCTCAAAGTAATGTGGCATTACATACATTTATATGGTTCTGCGAGCCCGACTAGCTCAGTCGGTAGAGCACGAGACTCTTAATCTCGGGGTCGTGTTTTCGAGCCCCACTTTGGTTGTTTTATTTTTCCAATTTTCCAATTTATTATTCCAATAATTTATTATTTCCAATTTTCTGAAAGTAATGTGGCATAAAATACATTGAAATGGTTCTGCAAGCTTGGCTAGCACACTCAGTTGAGACTCTTAATTTCGGGGTCGTGGGTTTGAGCCCCAGGTTCGGTGTTTCGTTTTTCCCCAGTCCATCATTTGCAATTTTCTGAAAGTTATGTGTTATAACATACATTGACACGGTTCTGCAAGCCCGGCTATCTCAATTCGTAGAGCGCGAGACTCTTAATCTCGGGGTCGTGGGTTCGAGCCCCACGTTGGGCGTTTTTTTTTCCAGTCCATCATTTGCAATTTTCTGAAAATTATGTGTTTAACATACATTGAAAAGTGTCTGCAAACGCGGCTATCTCAGTCGGTAGATCACGAGACTCTTAATCTCGGGGTCGTGGGTTTGAGCCCCACGTTTTGAGGTTTACCTTTTTTACTTGATTACCTTTGTAGTGCATAGAGCGCTACCTTTTCTGACCTGTATCGACGTTAGCATTCTCTTTATAATAACAAAAGCTTCTGATCTTTATCCTATTTAACTATACATAAAGATATTTATTTAGTGTGAACGTACAACTTTGCATGGTATCAGATTTTAAGCACCGAGTATCTTTTCAACCATTATTGAGTATTAATTTTCGGTGAATTTCTTGCCTGAATCATTCGGTGAATCATTTCCGCATGGGATGTGATTCAACTTCTTTTATCTGGACTAAAGCAATTTGGATCGGTTTAAACAAAAAGGTGCACTGCTGAATCTCGCTTGAACTTTCTTGAACAGCCATAAATCATTGTTGGCGGAGATTAAATTTTATAAACAAGTCGGATGAAAATAAATTGTTTGATTTTTAAAAACAAAATTGAAATTCTTGTAAAGTGTGAAAGTTATCGCAAAATGTTGTTGATTCTTAGATGAACGTGATTGAACGCACAGCCAGAAACTTTTGAGATGAATCAGACATTTATTAATTTGAACCCGTGCATTCAGCATTGGTTTTCAAAAACAATACAAATGCAAATGCTATAAAAGTAAGTTATCACACAATAGTGGTTGACATACAACAAATAAAGAATTGTAATCGTTATTTTTGAAACAAATTATAAATAACACTGAGATAAGCGTTTTTCCTGCTATTCCTCTTGCCATGATTAATTTATAGTTGACTTTATTCAGTTTAATTATTGCTATTAGCCGATTCCTGTTATCAAAATTTTTAATCCCCAACTTATCACATCAAACACATAAAACAGAAGAGTTTTTCAGTGTGTATATTCATTTACGGCTCCACATTGTTGTTTTTTTCCAAATGTGATTCATGACTTTTTCGAAAACAGAGGAAAAGTGCAGTCAAAATTAATTTTAAAAAAAGCATAAAACCTAATAAAACTTTTGAAGCCTTTTTGAAAAGAAAATTATAAAATCATTCCAAAAGTTCATCAAAATTTCTTTTAATTGAAAATTCGGTAAGAAATGAATATTTTGATGTTTTCTGTAATATCTTAACAAAACAATTTCTAAGAAAAAAAGATATTTTTTTTTACTATCTTGAAATTATATATATATATATATATTTCATGTCAGAACATGATATTAAAATTATCTTAATTTCATTGCAATATAAGTTTGTTTCCAAATTTAACAAATTCATGGGAAAAAATATTTACTTGCAACAATGCTACTGTAATGAAAATTTAATTTATTTCTTTGTTTTATTGTGGCATATCTAAGCAATAATTTATTCACCAGTCTATTTAGGTCATGTCAGATAATATTTTATTTTTTATCCTGTTAGCTAATCCATGGAGACGATATATTGTTTTGTATTTTGATTTATTATTAGTGCAATTTTATCATATCAGGACATGATGTTAATTTAAGGATGAAAGTAAACAAAACTCCGCTGGCGAAAAATAAGAAAAACAATAGGCGAAAAATTTAAATTTTATTATCTGCACGAGCAGCTCAAAAAATCAGCTTTTAATAACGCGTTGCTATCACACTTACAGAGGCTCTGATTTTTTTTTTTTAATAAGTGAATGACAACAGTAAATAAAACCTAGAAAAATGTCATTTTGAGCAAGTGATTATGTGAAATGAAATAAACAGGAAATGTGATATATTTTTAAAACAATCAATGCGAGACAAAGATTTTTTGGATCGTTTGCAATACTAAAGTGACTCATTCAGTGAAACGATTAAAATGAATAAAACTATAATTTAATTCGCACGAGCACGAGGTGCTTGGCCGTTCAAGAAATGATGTTCTGATATGATACTTTGAAATATGCATAGCAGATTTCATTTTAATCTTTATTTTAATTGATTTTGTAAATATTTTTAGAAACTTTTTTGGTATTTGTAAACGATATTTATTTGTTATACGATAACAAAATGTTTAAAAAAGATAGCAAGTAATAAAAAAGAAAATTTCGTTATAATCATTACATAAACTCTAAAATACATTTTTCATTTGCCCCAAATTTAATATTATACACTTTTAATAAATTGTTTCCCAATTCATGTCCCATTTCACAGCATTTTTTTTTTTTTTTTTGGTAAATGTAGTATAACAAAATATTTTCTAGGTCCACTTACAAATTGATACTGCTATGGTATTGTAATTCATATTTACTTTCTGATTTAAAGATTTTTTTAAACCTTATTACAATTGGGGTTTCTATTCTTTTAAAAATTTTGGTGAAAATACGTAAATAAAATAAATAAATAAAAAGGGAACTTTTATTAATCACATAATTCACAATTCAGAAAATTTTGCCTGTTAGCTATTTTTGAAAGGTATTTAAATTAGTCTTTAAAAAATAAAAAGCCCGCTTCCCTTAAAAACGACTTTTTTTAAAAATTAAGTTCTATGAAATTTAACATCGAATTCAGCATAGTTAAAATTAAGTTATTGTTTTGCATTTTATTTCGAAAGAAATAAAATGCAAACAATAACTTAAATAACTTAATGATAATAACTTAAATGCAGAACAGAAAAAGATATTTGTTTATAAATTTCACTTTTTTTAAAAAAAATTGTATCGAGCATCAAAGGAATATTATTAAACAGTTCTGCATTCTGCTTTAATACATTTTCAGTTATAAAACCAATATTTTGGGTTGAAAATTGCTCGTATCTAAAAGTATCAAATTTTAAATAAAACGGAAGAGAGAATTAATTTTTCCCGTAAATGATTCGTGAAAGAACTTTTTTTACAGTATCGTCTATGAAGCATACTGAGAGAAAAAACAACTGATAAGAAAATTGACATTTCAGCATTTCTTCTTTCTTTTAAAGACTTCTAAATATGAGTCCCCCGACGTGGCCATTTTTGAATGATATACGTCTGCCAGTCTACTTATGAATACGATAGGAGAGAGAGTGATATTTCTTATATTTACGAACGAAGCATTGCATTTTCGGTTCTTCTCATATCTCATCACTTGGGGTGAGCAGAGGGGCGAAAAATCCGTGAAGGTCACAACACATTCCACACGTGGGCATGCTCCTTTTAGAGATAACCACATGGTGACAGAAATAATGCATTTCCGGCCTTAGGGGGCTTGGGGTGAGGACACAATGTAAGCACATGCCCCACAAATCCACATCTGTTTCAAAACCGGTAAATTGGACGAGGAGGCTGAAATTGGACAAGGGTAAGTTGTACACCCCTTAAATTCCTTTAAAGTATAAAGTACCCATCTACATAGGCAATAATAAACAGCGTAACAACACCAAAAATAAATGCGTAGAAAATACAGAAAAACTGATAAGAAAATATCAATAATCAGATATTACATTTTTGAAAAATTGTTTCGCGTTTTTCTCTGAAATCTTCAATGTAAAGAAAAGATTGAAATTTTATCGGACAGAAAATTTCATGCAAGATATATTGCATTAATTCATGTAATTTTATATAAGATATATTGCATTAATTCATGTAATTTTATTTAAGATATATTGCATTAATTCATTGCATGTAATTCATCCTTTCAAAACTGAGATTTTTTTTAAATTGTCAATAACTGTTATAATTTAAATATTCTTTTTTTAAAGTCAAGGAATTTTTGAATTTTTAAAAATAATTTCGAATATATTTATTTATTTGTATATATATTTCTGTTTATAATTGTATTATTTTTTTTATATAAGTCTAATTTAAATAGCTCACAACTTTGGAAATAAGAATCTTTATTTATGTGATACTAGCTTTTACCCGCGACTTCGTACGCAAGGAAATTTTGGTGAGTAGCGAAACATAGAGCTGGAGCGGAAACCTAGTAGTTTCGCTAGCTCATTAAATTTAAGGATTCTGAGAATAATATGAACAGTGTAAGTAAAAAATAAATAAATGTTATAATTTGAATAAGTAAATAAAAATAAAACAATTTAAGAATTAAAAAAAACGCAGCTGAACTTTTCAGTGATTAAAACGTCTTTCTGCCAAGAAATCCTCGAAAAGAACATTAAATCCCAAAGAATTCAATTAAAATAGTAAGATAATATTAAAATGAATAAAGGAAATAGAAAAATAAAAACAAACGATTCAAAAAGCTCGGGCAGTTGTTTTCATATTTTTTTAGTTTTTTTCTGATAAAAAAAGGCTTTCTGTCGAGAAATCCTACAATAAATTACAAAGTATTCCATTAGAATAGTAAGATAATATTAAAATGAAAACCGGAAATAGAGAAATAAAAACAAACGATTCAGAAAGCTCAGGTAGATTTTTCACTTAAAATTTTTTTTTGGCATAAAAGCTAGTTTTTAATTAATCACTTGACATATGAATTTATTTAACTTTCTAATTAGCTAACAGCCTATTTTGGTAATTTATTGTTAATTTGTTTTTGTTTTTTAATAATATATGGAGCATTTGGGATACCAAATCGTTTCACATTGATTTTTTCGTGTTTAAATACTTAATTCTGTGGTTTAATTGCAGACTTGAAAATAAAAATTCAGTTATTCGATGCGCGTTTCAGACACGTCATTGTATGCGAAGTGGTTAATAAAAAATTAATCACTCAATTAACCGGAATAAAAATTAGCCTATGTTCTGCAGACTATGTTCTAACTCTGTGCTAAATTTCATCCAATTTCCATCAGCCGCTCTAGTGTGATTGACGGACATCATCCGTCCATCCATCCAAACTTTCACATTTATAATAGTAGAATAGATGAAAAAATATATTTAATATTTTGATTTCACAATGCAATAAAAAAGAAAAGATACAACAAAAAATAAACACGCGTATTTCTATATACTGTTTTGATTTTTTATGTGGGCCATGCAATTTTTTATTTTTGATTTTACTGATAGCGAGCAATTTAACCCCTTTTCCAAACATAGCCGTGCGACTAAGCTATACCCCTAGATTCAATAAAAAACCCAAAAATTTAAAAGATTTTTAAAAAGTTTAACATTTTAAATTAAGAAGGAAGAACAAGTTCACCTAACTTCTCCCTTTCTCTTCTTTCTATTCTATTAGTACTGTTGTTTGTTGATACTAATGGCACTTGCCATGGACAAACGATCTGACGGCCGTCAACGATTTTTCGCCGAAAGGAGCGTCTCTTGTTTTTGAAATATCGCCAACTAGGGCCAAGGGTACGATTTAACTACTCTAAGATTTACTCGACTTAGTTTTATTAATCTCATTCTTGAGATTTATATCTCTTGAAATACCTGAAAGTTGATTTTTTTCGTTAATTAAAATTTTACATTGCTCAGTTTTTATCATATAGACAATATATCAATTTTAAGCAAGTAATATATGCAAAAAAAAAAAAAAAATTAAGTCAATTCCTACTCAGGTCAACAAAGAAAATTTTTATTTCAGTCACCTTTAATTAAATAATTATAATTAATATAAATAATTTTTCAAAAATTATACTGTTGTTATTAATGGCTCTTGCAATGGACAAGCGCACTGACGGCCGTCAGCCATTTTAAGCCGAATGAGAGCTTCTTGTTTTTGAGGTAGCGCCAAAGAGGCCCAAGGGTACGACTTAGTTACACACTCATCACATTCGCTTGCACAGTTCCTTTTTACAGGGGTGCATATTCATACACCTTACAGATATTACGCAGAAGAACAACCGGGACTCGAACCCCTGGACGCCCTCATCACCAGGAAGACACGTTACCTCTGTGCTAGGATGCCGGCTCTTTCTAGTATACGTGCACGTGACGATGTGTTATATACTTCCAGTTCTTTTCAGCTTTTGAATTATCCTGACCACATAGAAACGGACGTGCAGATAAGTTTCTTGTAAACAAATTTCATTAAAAATTTTATCAATGTCTACAGTTTTGGAACTATGACTGCAAACCAAATTTCATCTATTGCGTCGTGCTATTACTTAGCCCTTTGCAGTTCGAAAAATAATTAGATGCAAAATTATTCACCTAATACAAAGATTTGTTTATTGCCATGAAAAATAAATATATATAATTCCTTTAAGTCGAATTACTTTGAAAAATTAATCTACATCTCTTAACCATTATGTGGACGTTTTTAAGAATTAAATTTGAAAATAAAAAAATAAAACGTCAAAATGATGCAGTCTTCAATGTTGAGTCAGAAGCGACATCGGACTGCAAAGGGTTAATTCCAAAAATGTATTTCTCTTCTGGCTGAAAAAGATATAAATGTAGATATTGATTGATTCTCTTGGTCGAATTTATTCAATATTTTTACTTTCTTGTTGGAGAAAGTACAGTAATCGTCAAAAAATTCGGACTTAAGATTTTGGTGCATTTAAATTTTCCAGACTTCCGTGAGTTCGAAAAACACATTTTTGAAAAAATATCCGCCTGTGACAAAGCTTAAAAACACTTTGAGCAGAAGGAAGAAATTTAATACACAGTCGTTACGAAAAATGTTCAGATTTCTATCAAATGTTGAGAAAAATTCGCTATCTGTCCGATTTTTCTTAAATTAGGTGACATTGATGAATCACAAAACGAATAGAGTTAGATAAGTGAAATTTGGTACACAGATTTAACATCTATATAGTGTATACACTTATCAAAACTTGAGACAAAACCAATAAGGGATTGCCGGTCTCTCAGTCTGTATTTTCAGAAACTTATAAACTTGTTAATTCAAAAACAAGTAATATAAAAAAACATTTTTTAAATGAATTCCTACTTACGTTATTAGGAAAAATTTAGCAAGTTAAGAAAAATTCTATTTTAGTTACTTTTTATTAAATAACTACAATTGCTGTTGTTCTCGTGTTCTATTTTACAACGGAAGGAGGGGCTCATTAGCTTCTGAGGGGATGAGCCCTGTAGCTTCCGAGGGCAGAAGTCTGACTTCTAGCTTACATGCGTCACAAACCCTTTTTACTGGAGGGATTACATTCATGCATTTATCTATAGATCGTAATTTAGATCTGAAACAGAGAACGATCACATTTGACCTAGTAGCATTACTTTCCGCATGGAGAATTTTATGACCACGGCAGATTTAACGTCCACCATATACGGAGAGACTTCAGCTGGCGGGTTCGAACTCGCAGCCCAAGGGATACGAATCCTACGCCCCACCAACCAGGCTATCTGGTGTAACAATTACACTTACTATAAATAATTGATCAAAAAATAAAACTATCATTGAATTGTCAACGCCAATTGGGGATTCAAAGCCAATTGTGGCAACGCAAAATGTGTGCATTTTTCACACCAGTTGGGGTAGTGCAATGCAGATTAGAAATATTTAATTTTCTTTATTCTGTATTATTTTTATTCGAAACTACTTCATAATGAATAGGAAAAATCTATCAACTAACAATGTTTAATTTTATATGCATCAAACAGCATGGAAATAAACAGAATCGTTTAAGATAATCGGCTGAAAACATGCTAAGCCTAACCTTATTAGTGTGAGTGGAAAACAAACTGAATTCGTTACTTATTTGGCAACGGGGAGATGTTTGGCGGGAAAGTTAGTTTTTAATTAATTAATAAAAATTAATGAGTTAATATTTGAAAAAATGTATTAACATCAAATATCATCCATCCACTAGAAGTTTAAAAATATTTACTTGAACTTGGTTGGATGAATACTGTCTGTCCATAAGGAGATCTCTGGCCGACAGTCGTCTATATTTACGGCGGGCGTTATAGAAACAGGCGTCGATAGGGAGGATCCATTTCGAATGGGTGGAATCGAACGGAAATCTGCGGGGGTATTCTTTATCTTGGCGAAAAACTGAAGCGATAAAAAAAACCTATTGCTCATTCGTCTTCTCGCTTTTACCGCAGTTGCTCGTATCTTTATATTTGCTTAGCTTACTTCTTTTATATATTATTAATATTTTCTTTGGTTAATATTAACTGCATTTCATTATTTAATAATTTTAGTCTCTTGAATTTTGAGATCCTTTAAAATGCCTTTTCGATTTAAGAATGGAGAGACTTTAAAATCACAAGCACGTAAAATTGTGCATAATGTTATAGAATTTTTCTTGGAACTTGCTGAAAATTCGTACTGGGAAAAAGATGGGGTTTTAGAAGAACTAGTGGATGAACTAGTAATTCAGATTGGAAGTACTGAGTCGGATTCCGATTCAGAAGAAATGGAATCTTGTCACAGTGTTTTAGAATTCTTTTAATTGAAAGTACACAACTGTCACACGATCGCTGCTAGTTTTGCACTCTTTTAATAATAATTAATGTGTTTTATAAATAAAAAGGGAATTTTAAAATTGCTTTTTTTGTTTCATTTCAATTAGTTTAATCGTAAGTTATAGAAGATATAGAATTTTATTTAGTTTATTTCCTGAAGCTACGAAATTTATTTGATTCCTTTTTGTTATTTTCTATTTTTTCAATAATGTGCTCTTGTTTTCTGTTATTCAATATGTCGATAGTCAAAAGTTTCAGCTTAACATACTTTTGATTATCCTTAAAATTTGATAAAATGTAATTGTTAATTTTGAGTTTCGAAAAATAGTATACGTATCAAAAATAAATAAATAAATTTATTTTGGAGAAGTTTTAAACATATTTAACAATGGATATTTTACTAACAGTGACCTTTCATAAAAAATTATGAAATAATTACGATTATTATGTTATTATTTTTATGTTGAATTAGACAGATTACTTCGCGTTTCCTGCGGAGAATTTGATCTTAAGTAGTTACATAAATTTAAAACAAATAAAATGAAGATTAATTTTTTGTCATGCTGGATTCTACTTAATTTTTTTTTCTTCTTGTGCATTCGTTAGACATATAAATAATTATTCAGTTTTTCTATTTGATTTACTCTGTTCTTTCTGTACTAATCAGAAAGGAATTTCTACATTATTCTAACAGGAATAATATATTTTATCAAAATTCCAAGTACGCAAAGGATTTTCGGCCCAGTGAATTATTTTTCGAATTTGCTTTCGAAAATTAAAGGCAATATATCAATACCGCCAATTAGGCGCTAAATGCGCCAACGTAAGAAACTTGAATGAATTTCTACCTCTGCGAAATGGACTCTTCCTGCAGTAACCTGTTTCTATAACTCCCGCCGTAAACATAGACGACTGTCGGCCAGAGATCTCCTTATGGACAAACAGTAAAAAGCATATTATTAACGCCTGAAAAGTTGAGCAAGATATATATATGTAGGAAGAGTGTGAGCTTGTGGTAGGAAATGAAACTAAATGACGTAAATATATCATGTTTACTATGGGATTTTGAAACTAAAAGTGCCGTTTTATGTCGAATTTTTGTTTCAATTGGTTTAAAAAAACGTATCTAAGACACAAATCTGATTTTCGGACACTATTAACCAGATTCCAGGGATTAATCGCAAAAAAAAAAAAACCCTCACCTTACATGATAAATTTAGTAAAAAAGGCCAAATTCAAGCCAAATAACTATTGTAAACCAATATAGTGCCAGGGATTCTCTGTATCACACATTCATCAAGGAATATATGGCAATTTTTTTGGGAAGATAATTGGGAATAATACAGATAATAATTCTGTATATATTTGTAGCGTACCAAATATATACAGAAATTTATACCTATATATATTTGGTACGCTACAAAGTAGAAAACTATCTATCAAAAAAACAAATTATATATTTTATATATCTTAAATTCTTTAACTCAATTTTGTATCTTCTGAAAAGGGTTCTAGGGCATTTATTCTCTTCGTTAACCCTTCGGACTCCGAAAAATAATTAGATGCAAGATTATTCACCTAATGCAAAGATTTGTTTATTGCCATGAAAAATAAATATACATAATTCTTTTAAGTCGAATTTCTTTGAAAAATTAATTGCATCTCTTAATCATTATGTAGGCGTTTTTAACAATTAAATTTTAAAAATGAATAAATAAAACGTCAAAATGATGCACCGTCTTGAATGGTACCACCGAGGGACCATCGGAGTGCGAAGGGTTGAATCTAATAAAAGCACTCTGCTGATCTCCTTAAGAGCGGGACCCAATTTGAAGCATTTGGTCCAATCGACTAAAGACCGTTCCCGTATCAAAATCTATACCAAGTATTATATTGCCCACTATAATGAAGAAAAGGGAATGCTGTTGTGTTAATAATGGCACTTGCATAGACAAGACAGTCGTCAGCTATTTTAAGCCGAATGAGCGTGTCTTGTTTTAGAGTAGCGCCAACAAGACGACTTAGCTATTTCATGCGTCACATTCGCTGGCACAATTTTCTCATCTCACTGATAGATAGAACAATCATACCCTAACCGTGACTCGAACCCGGGACGCCCAAATCTTTGCCAGGACGCCGGCAAAAAACCGACAGTAAATTTGAGAAGTCTTTCTTCCGACTAATTGGATGCAAATTTTAGCCTATATCTGAAATTTCGACCACCAGACGGCACACCAAATTTTACTACCATTCAGAAACCATTTCAGACCTAGAGTTTTTGAGTTATCGCTTTCATATGCTCATGAGTATACCGATCGGTGATCACATCGATGACAGATTAGTCCAAAATTTATGGCGCATATGCACTCCTGATGATAAAACTGTGTTTCAGATTATACTTATGTGCCCTTTGCATTTTTTAATTATCCCTCTCCCTTTAATTTGGATCAAGTTTTGTTTAAAGTTCAATACACATAAATATATTGCACAAGTTAAAACCTCCATTTGACAACTTTTCTAATAACAACCTTCCTTTACGAAGAATCTTATTTTCTTCAAGAATATTCTGATTTTATAGATCTGCAGTTTTGAAATAAGGCGCATATCTTTCATCTCAGAGAAAGTCAGAGATAAAAACGCAGATATTCCTGATAAATTATTTCAAAGGAAGATAGCAGATATTTCATATGTTATTAAATCATTTATTTGCAAATTAAAGATTAATTTAGAATATTTTTTAAATGAGGCTTTCTTCTTCTTTTCTTTTTTTCTTTCCAAAATGAAGAGATAAATTGATTCAAGAGCATCGTATGCTAAAGGCGGGATAACCTGGTTGATAAGGCGTTGGATTCGCATCCCTTGGGTTGTAAATTCGAGTCCCTGCCGGTGGAAGATTCCCCGTGTGTGTGGTGGCTGGCATACATATAAATCTATCGTGGTCACAAAGTGCTCCGTAATACCACTAGGAGTACTGGCTCAGAGGTGATCGTTCTCTGATTCAGGTCTAAATTACGATCTACGGATGAGTGAATGAAATGCATGAATAAAGTCCACTCCGCTTAAAAGGTTGTGACGTGTGAGTAGCTAAGGTATACTCTTGGCCCTTGATAGCGCTATCTGAAAAACAGATACGCTCTATCGGCTGAAAATGGCTGAATTTGATAGCGGACTTGTCTATGACAAGTGACATTAGAAACAACAAAAACAACATTGTATACTTACAAAATAAGTTGGAATATTTATTAGAAAAAATAGAAGGAAAAGAACATTAATCCAGTTTGCAAAAGGAACTTACGTCACTTTTCCAAAAGAAAAAGCATACTAATACTAGGAAAAAAAACTATGATATCTGTTTAAAAAAACTTATTGAGACAATTTAAAAAATATATCTTACATGGACTTGAGAATATT
The DNA here is from genome assembly GCA_026289955.1 of Argiope argentata. Classification (NCBI taxonomy): domain Eukaryota; kingdom Metazoa; phylum Arthropoda; class Arachnida; order Araneae; family Araneidae; genus Argiope; species Argiope argentata. The sequence continues at coordinate 19,643 of JAOUZG010041881.1, forward strand.
ACCACATGATGTCCGAGGACTGATATTTTGATGTTTGTGACTCCTTTTACAAAAATCGACGATTTTTTTTCGTAGTCTTCCAGTGCGTTCTTACAAATTTAATTCTGGTAAATAAAAGTGTCTTTACTAAGAGAGACATTGGCAAAAACATTGATAACATTGTGGAAAGGACAAAGTATCCCGCCAAAGTTATAGTTATTCTATAATCGTTTCCAAGGGATTTCGATGAATTCTTATGATGCAAGGAACCAAAGTCACGAACAATGCAGAGAAGAACTTACCTTATGTCTTAGTTTCGTGAATAATTCCTTCCTTTTTTCGCATAATTTAAGACAATATTATCTTAAAGCAGGAAATATCACAACCTTTTTCTTAGTAGATAACAATAAATCAGTTTTGTTTTGATCCAGAAATTCTTTGGATATGAATTCGATTGAAACATTTTTAGGGATCCCAACAGCTAAAATGATCTAAGAAATAATAATAACTAAACGGAAATAATAGAATAAACTAAAAGGAAATTTAATAAATGTATGGCATTACTATTTTTGGGATTTCTAAGCCCCAAATTCACTTATCGAAGTGTAAGAGAAAAGGTACTCTTACCTTGTCATTCCGGGAACTTCTAGATGAGATAGAATCGAGGTATTCCACCGTGAATCAGAACACAACATCAAAAGCATTAGTCCAGGGTTTTCATTTTCATTTATTTTTTATTTGCTTGACGAGGACACAGGCACAGATAATTATTTACAAATATATACATATATCTTTTTAGTTGTAGGAATCATTCACATCACCTACAACCATCTCTGGGTGCGTTCACACCCCGAATCGAACCAAAGCTACACAAAAACCCTAGAACCGAAACCGAAACTCACATCTGTTAATGTGGGATCATGTGATTTTTCCCTGACGTCACCAATACGCTTGCGCGAAAGTGTTACATCACGTTATGGTGAGGCCAGGAATTCCAACAACTATCGTCAGTAAAAAGAATGCCCAAAACAATGGATAGAAAGCATGCCCGTGCGCATTGAAGTTTTGACAGCGACTAAAATGATAAGACTAAAAGAAATTTGACTAAATATTATGCCGAGTTTATACTCGGCCAGTAATAAGACGGTAAGCAAACAGCGCATGCGCAGAAAGGCTGAAAAATGCTGTTCGGTCGATGGCAAGTAATTGACCAGCCTATAAGCCACTGTATTTTGTTTATTCTAACTGCGCATGCGTTTGTATAATATTGCGTGTGTATGTTTTTGGAGGAAAAGATTGATCACTTATCGTAGATTAATTCGATATTTTTTTGCTCTTTCTGATGTGAGATTGTGTTCTTTTTTAATTTTAATTGCAATTTCTTTTCTATAGACCCGTTCTTTTCAATAGTTTTCCAAATTTAGGTATGTTGACCCATTTTATTGTACCATGCTTCTTTGTGTAAATATACATAACGCGATATGTAAAGAAGATGAAAAATTCAGGGACGCCAAAACGGCAATTAATAGCCAAGCATGGAATGCTTGAATATATCTTATAAAATTATGGCAAACGTAAATCGTCCCTTTCTTCGGATTCGTTGTTTACTTGCCGTCGTAGAACTGGCATTAATCTATTACAGTATAAACCCGGCATTAATATGTTACAGTAACTCTTCTGCATTGAGCTGCCTTATATTTTTTTATTCTTTCTTTAATTACGTTGTATTATATAAGCTGAATGTATCTTATATGTTTTAAGATGTATTCAACTTAGTAAATACAACTTAATTAAGAAGAATAATGCGGAATTGGTAAGTTTTTTTAAAAATTTTATTGCTTATATTTTGATTTATAAATTTCTTTGAATGTATACATTAGTGTGTCATCTGTCGCAGATTAATGTGTGAAGAGAGAATCGACGTCGTGTGACTGTTTTATCTTTTCAAATTCTATAGATTTTGAGTGCACACTCTTTGGGTAAGATAGGCCAATATAGAAAAATAAACAAGAAAGTATCTTAATAAACAAGAATGCCCCAGTTAAGAATTCAATTGACCTTGAAGTCTTGAAGGGCGTGGCCAGCTGCCAATCATGTAAACACCTCGTTGTCTTATTGTGGATAGTATGCTTTTTCAAGCAAAAGCGAATTTAACGCATATACTATGGGGAGTGGGATCTCGTCTCTTTCGAAAAATTTTGTGTATTTCTCTAGGCCTGCTACTCTATGTTGTAATCATGCGTCTTTTTTTAATCAATGTTACCACTAAACCACATAAAATACAACCTATGTCATTCCATCCAGGCAACAATCTTCACTATCAAATGAATTATTGTGTAACCAGAAAAGCAACAATAATTTTATAGCCACAGTATCAGTGTGCTCGCGTTCTTTCTAGAGGCTGAATTCTGAAATAGTGTAAAAAATGTTAGTTCACAGCCAGGGCCTGACTAAAGCAGGCCCTGAGCCCCCAAATTGAATAAAAAATTTTATTTTACGTTTTTTCTTTTAATGAATGTTCTTCATTACTATAATATTGAAGTAGAGGGGCCCCAAAGGACCCAACTAGACTTAGTCGGGCCCTGTTCGCAGCTTAGTTTTTTTTCATTATGATAGTCTTTTATTATATCTAGATATTTGTGAGAACGTATTTCGTAAACTTCTAACCAGAGAAATGCAGAATGCAAGAATAGAAGGCTTCTATATTCATTCTATTGTTGTTTAATATTTTTCTCACTTTATTTATAGCATTATTCCTGTTCTATATGTACGTATACTGTCTGTTCAAAAAAGTATTGACATACTACAAGTTCAGATTTTGGTATTTTACTTAAACGTACAAATGAAACCAAAATAAAGTAGATATTATTTTGATGCATGCAAATCATAATTCAAATAAAACTCTCACATTAATGTAATTATCTCTGTAATTAAAAACAAATCTAGTAAAAATGCGTCCTTAAAAAAGTTTTTAGACATTTTCCAATAGATTAAGAAAAACAATGCAAACTTAAAAGTTAATATCGTGTTGGGCCTACTTTGTTTTTTTGAACTCTCATAGTCTATTTAGCAAGGATTGGTACAATTTTGTGCAAAATAATCCATCGATTTTGGTCCGCAATTCGACCAAATGTTTTCTTAAATCCAGCTTGTTAGAAATTTGATGCTCATACAGTTTTTACTGCAAATAATCCCACTTATGCTCAATGGGATTAATTTCTGTACTTAGTGCAGGAATCCTAATAACTCTTGGGCAATTGTAGAGAACCCATAACTTGTAAGTATCAGCATAACTTATGTTTACTGTCATTATATTGGTGCAATATAAAATGTCAATACAATATAAAATACAATATAAAGGTTGATACTCCCGGCTCGTTTGAATTTTGCTTTAAATTTCATTCCAGAATGTCAAGACATATTTATCAAATTCCCAGCACCAATGCTTACCATACAACCCCAGACTAATTAATTGCCACCGCCATATTCGATGGCGGTGGCAATTAAGTCGTAGATTTTTGACATGCAATACTATCTTTTGACTTCCTCAATTTTTTAGCTTGCCATCTGATCCGAAAATTTAACATTTTCGAATCGGATGGCAAGAAATTTGAGTGACAGTATATATAATTTTATTTATTAATATAGTTTTCTGTAATTCTTTCATTCATTTTGCCTCTAGATTTAAAATTTCGGCTTTGTTTCTTATCTTATATTTGTAAAAGTATCGACGTGATGCATGTCAGTTTCAAGATGATTATAATTTTTTACATTTTTAAAGTTTCCGAAGAAATTCCCGTTTTTTGCTTAAAGACTAAATTCGCTATAATTTGGATAAAATGTGAATAGTTCGTTTTCTTCAATGCTTAATCTTTTTTAGGAAATCGGTTAAGGTATGATGAAATTGTCAAATGCTTTTATATAATATTGAAACGTTTTTTTTAATGCGACACATTTCTTAATTCTATTGACGTTAATCAAATCAAACAGTACAAAATTCTTTATATTGAATGAGTAGGTGTCGTTTAGAATACAATACATCACTTATTTTGTCTATTAATATCAAGTAAAAGGAATGTGAACTTTGCTTTCGTTTATTCTATAAGGTGGGTGGCCGATACCTCTTTAAAACACTGCTTGCCAAATGACTCGTTATTGCTTAATGAGCTGCTATCTAATTGCTGTCTATTAGCTACTACTCGTCTACTATCTAACTGGAGGATCCTTTAGCTGAAGCTGAGATAGCCAGTCATCTAATTAGATAATTTATCCGAATTACAAGCATAAACGGTGGCTGTGAACATGTAAGTCTCCTCAAGCGTTATGCCATTCTTGAAACAACTCATTACAGCAATAAACAAATCTCCGAAATATAAGTTTTTAAAAAGTTATAAAGCATACAACTTGCATTTCAACCCCCTCATGTGCTCTGGCGTTCTTGACACGAGGATGAGCTATACAATTTTTGATATTTAAATTTGTTAGCTGTAGCAGCATTTTAAAAGAAAAGCCACTTGAAAATTGTGAATTATTTCAGGTGCGGTTTACTTTCTTAAATCGATCTTAACCACTTGACATACGCATTTATTTAACTTTCTAATTATATAACTCATCCTATTTTGGTAATTTATTGTTAATTTGGTTTTTTTAAAATAATATATGGAGCATTTGGGGGGACACCAAATTGTTTCATATTGATTTTTTCGTATTTAAATACGTAATTCTGTGGCTTAATTGCAGACTTGAAAATAAAAATTCAGTAATTCGATGCGCGTGTTAGACGCGTCATTGTATGTAAAGTGGTTAAGAAATGCACCATATAAACTGAATGCAATTAGGAAGTTACAATTAATCAGAAAGGTCTCCCCCAAAACTTTCTAAACTCCATAAATTTGTCATGCTAAACAATGTCCTATATCGCAGTGGCATACAGTAGTTAAGAAATATTAACCTTTTGAATGAATTTAGCATTTTGAGTAGATCTAACGTGTTGTCCTTGGCGAGTTATTTGGCGATAAACTCCTGGCATATGGTTGGTAGAAATCGAATTTATGTGATGTCGGAACATGTTGTTTTTGGAATGAGGTTTTCGGCGTCAACAAAAATGCTCGGGCAAAGAATTGAAATTTTAAATTTCAACTTTCAAAAATAGGCTTTAGAAGACTCAAAAATATTAGTAAATGGCAGCAATTTTGAAATACTTTTTTAGTTTCCAATTTACCACTTTTGGTGAGACGATTTTTTCAGCTTTTTTAAATTTATGAAACTTAATTAAAAAATCTTTTTAAAAAATAGTTTAAATTGTTTGATTAATCCATACATTTGCAAAATCTGCCTCTTTTTCTTCATGTTTTCTTCAAACATTAATAAAAATATTTTTAAAAGTAGATTAAATTTTAGTTAAAGCATTTTCAATATTTGGATGTCCAAGAAATTATGTTCTGACATGATGCATTGAAATTTGCCTAGCGAAGTTTTCAATTTTTACTTTTTTACTTTAAAACATATTTATCTAATTTAGATCAAATTTTTAATTAAAATCACTGTACCAAATTTTATCCATTTAGCTTCCCTTTTGTAATTATGTAAATTTATATTCCATGAGACAGACAGATTTACTCTAAATGAATTTTTCCGAGAATTCGATACAATCTACAAATTGGGGTAAAGGTCATATGCTGAATTTCATTCGTTTATATTAAACGTTTTTGATTTATTTTTGTCAGAAGGGCAGAGTTAATTTCATATGAGGTTCTCAGGGAAGTCTAAAATATAGAAGTTTCAGTCTCGATTTCATTACTTTGGACGATTACGATGTTTTCTGTTTCGTATACAAGAAAATAATAAAATTTTAAAGGTCGAACAATTTTAAGTTAATACTTATTATTTTATATTATTTTCTCGTATCCCAACGCCAATGAGGTTAGGCTTAATCTGTTTTTGGACAATTATTTTAAACGATTCTGTTTATTTTCATTATGCTTGATGCATTTAAAATTAAACATTGTTAGTTAATAGATTTTTCCGATTCATTTTGAAGTACTTTCGAATTAAAATAATACAGAATAAAGAATTAAATATTTCTAATCTGCATTGCGTTACCTTAACTGATGTGGAAAATCCACCCATTTTGCGCTGCCACAATTGGCTTTAAATACTTAACTGGTGTTGACAATTCAGTGCTAGTATTTTTTGATCATTTTTTATAGTATTTGTAATTGTCAGGCCGGGATAATCTGGCTGGTAGGGTGTTGTCTTTTCATCCCTTGGGCTGCGAGTTCTAACACCATATATAGAAAGGAGAATGGAAATTGCCAGAAAATTCGCCATCTAATTTGCCGCTTAATATTGGGATTCTGTCATATTTCTATACATTTTTATATTAATTGTAATTATTTAATAAAGAGTAGCTGAATTAAAAATTTTATTTGTTAACCTAATTAGGAATTAAATTTTTTATCTTGTTTTTAACATTAAAAAATTAATGTATTAAACTTGAACCATTAACTTAGAGTAATGCAATTTGGGATAGAGATGTTCAAAACTGACACATCTCTCCTTATATTTTTTCAAACCATCATAAAAACCAGAAAATCGTCTAGACTATTTGGTAAGAGCTAATAAGAAAAATATCCAAAATGTTGAATAGAAGTTCCCAATGGCTGACATGGATTTGATTTCTGGTAAACAACTCCAGACGGTCTTTAATCGATTTCGATACTATTTTAACACGAGCGCAGACGATTTCAATCGTCGTCTTTACGTCTTTTTTTACCCTGTTGACGAACTACTCTGAGCATATGGCGTTAATGAACGATTACGAAAATAAATAATCGGATGATTAAATTTATTAATCTTAAAATTGTAGCTCTTTCAAATTCTTTGAAAGTATTTTGCCCGTTTTTGAAAACAGACATTTAATCACGAGTTTTCTAGATTTTTTTTCTGGATTTTAATAGAATTTGGAATTATTTGTGTTTATATTTAACAGTTCTTTTCAGGTTTTTATTTTGAAGCTTGACTTATGACCTAAATTTATCAATCCATTTAGATCTAAATTAAAAAGTCGACTTTTAGTCTGTCGATATTCTTTTATATTTCTAATTACTAACCGTCTTTGGCGATCTTCTTGCTCATCCAGAATATTGATAATGCTTAACCCTAATATTTTTGTGCTTAAATTGTTTAATTCCCTAGATAAATTATTTTTTAGTATCGAATTATGATACACAAAACTGTTATTTTTTTTTCAATTCCTACCATTAGCTCTCTCTCTCGTATAGATATTATAAAATATAATCTTGTTCAAATTTTAAATTGTTAATAAAACTTTTTATTCATTCCCTCAAGTTCAAGTAAATTTGTTTAGACTTGTAGTGGATGACATTTGATGTTAATACAGTTATTTCAAATGTTAATTCCATAATTTTTTTATAGATTAAAAACTGACTTTCTCGCCAAAAATTTTCATTTCCCAAGCGCCAAATAAGTAACGAATTCTGTTTGTCTTTTCCCCACTCTTAATAAGGTTAGGCTTAACATGTATTCGGCTGATTATTTTAAACGATTCTGTGCATTTTCATAATGTTTGATGCATTTGAAATTTAACATTATTAATAAGTCGATTTTTCCATTTCATTTTGAACTACTTTCGAATTAAAATAATACAGAATGAAGAAAGTTAGTAATCTCTAATCTGTATTGCGTTACCCCCAATTGGTGCAGAAAAATCACGCATATTGTGTTGCCACAAATGGCTTTGAATCTCAATTGGAGTTGAAATTTCAATGCTAGTATAATTTTTTGATCAATTATTTGTAGTAATTGTTAGGCCGGCATCGTCTGGTTGGTATGGCGTTGGATTCGCATCCCTTGGATTGCGAGTTCGAACACTATGTAGAAAGGAGAATGGAAAATTGCCTAGAAATTCACTTTCTATTTTGCCGCTTAATATTGTAATTCACTCATATTTATATTATTGTAATTATTTATTAAAAAGTCACAAAAATAAAAAATTTCTTTGCTGAGCTGAGTACAAATTGACTTTAATTATATATATATATATATATTGCTTGTTTAGATTAAAATTGCTTTAAAATTATTTGTGACAATATATTCTTAAGTTATTATTTAAATTTTAATTTTTTTTATTTTTAATTTCAAAAATATAAAATGTCTTTCATATCGTGTACCATGTCTAAAAGTTTACACTTAAGAGAGCTTTGGACCAATTTTTATATCATTTATGTTACAGTTTATAATACAGTTGTATACCAGCCATACCATATGTTAAAATTTTCTGACAACAGATAAATCATGTTAAAAAGTTATATTTTCTTACGCTATTTATAAATAAGGCGACCACCTGTTATTAGGGAGTTGTTGTTACTTATAGCACGTGACATGGACAAGTCCCGCTGATACATCAGCAAATTTTAAGCCGGAAATATGTCTATTGTTTTACAAGTAGCGCCATCTAGGGCCAAGAGTACGACTTAGCTACACACACGTCACAACCCTTTTTAGAGGGCGGACTTAATTCATGCATATTTATTCATCTCAGATCATAATTTAGACCTGGAACAGGGAACGATCACCCCTGGCCCAGTACCCCCAGTGATATTACTCTCGATATGGAGGACTTTGCAACCACGAACGGATTTAACGAGAGCCAATCGCCACACACTCGGGGATTCTTTTGGCCGGTGAGCTTCGAACCCGTAACCTAAGGAGTACGAGTCCAACGCTCTACCAACCAGGCCATCCCGGCAAATTGTAAGGGAGTATTTGCTGTATTTTATGAGCCCATATATATGTAACTTCTTGTCCCTGATACATCAAATCAGGGATCAGTTATCTGACATCAAAGCCGTGTTATTTTGTCTTTTCAGTTTATTATGTGTAGTAATCTTTCTAATGACCAGATCCATGATACTTTAGCTCTATCAAAACCATTGATGTCTGGTTAATTTATTTTTAAAACACTAACTTCATTTTTTGTTTTTTGAATTATATATTAAGTCATAGACAGGCTCTCCGACTCACCACGAAGACACATGGATTAACCATAAATGACTAGACCGCCGTAACAGCAACATTGGCGGGAACTGGGGTTGAGTCCTAATGGCCATCACCGGCCACGGTAAAACCCTCCCAGTAGGAAGTACGTCTCGTCATCTACGGGAGGAGTCCAACCCCCACCTATTAATGTACTTACCAAGGGTGACGAGATCCAACCACTATACCGGAAGACTCTCATCATGAATTACGAGGTGCCCCACTGGGGGAAATATTATATATTAGTCTTTCTCCTGTTTTCAATATTAAGATAAAAATGCGAGATTATATAATGGATGAAACAATGAAATCGATTTGAATTTCATGGCAATAATATACTCTATTATCAGGAATTAGGCAAAATTATGTTTTTAAAAATAGTCAAAATTCAGGAAAAATTTTCATGACTATTACATTGATATAATTAAAAATACTTTTTAAAAAATTTGAAAGAATAACATTTATTGGTAATATTTCCTAAAGTTATCTCCAACCGAAAAATACTAAAATTTAATTCCATTCTATCAATTTCAAAAGCATTGATCTGAGGTGCATACTACTCTAGTTATATACGTATTAAACTATGTCACACAGACATATGTTTATTAGTAGCGATATTTTTTTTCTCTTAAGGCATTTTAAATCTATATAAGTGTCGTGATTTACTATCGTAATAAATATATAGCATATGAATTATCCAATACTAGGAATTTCCCTTGGAACTCTCTGAGGAGAAAAACAACTTGTAATTGAATTTTCAGTTAGTTTATCTCTATAGTACTGAAAAACGATCTTCATATCGATCGATGAAATTTCTTCTCGGAATTCAGTTACCTTTTGAAGATCTCTATCCCTGCACAAGACAAACAGAGCTGATATTCATCTATAAATAGATTCTCCCCTGCCTAGAGTATCATTTCTGATAACTGCACCATTCTCCTCTTCTTACTGGGAAAATGCGCCAATGTTGCTATGGCAACGGTTGGCAAATATAGGGCATGCGTATAGCTGTCAGCATACGATTCGACATTTCCCAGTTTAAGAAATGTCCAAAACAATTTAAATCAATTATTTTGAATTTTTCCATGTCGTAAGGAAATCGGAGAATCGTTATTGCATGAATTCTTTAGATGTTTTTTTTCTCTCTTTACAATTGGACAAATTAATGATCAGTTATTTAAATAATCCAAATTTCTGAACTCAATACCAAACATTAATGAATTATTCAAATAATTAATTTAGCTTGTCATAAATATATATAAGTTGTTTGCTTCATTCCCTTATTTTTATCTTGTCGGAACATGATGCTGTTTTTGGGATGAGGTTTTGGCATCAACAACAATCTGTAGCCTAAAAATTTTATCTTCACGAGCATCTCAAAAAATCAGCTTTTAATAACGCGTTGTCATTCCATTTACAAAAGCTCTGATTTAAAAAAAATAAGTTAATGACTGCCGCAAATAAAACCTAGAAAAATGTCATTTTGAGCGCGTGATTATATGAAATGAAATGAAATAAACAGGAAATGGGATATTTTTTTTAAACAATAAAGGCGAGACAAAGTTTTTTTGGATCGTTTGCAATACTAAAGTGATTCATTCAAAGAAACGATTAAAGTGAATAAAAATATAATTTAACTTGCATGATACCTGAAATATGCATAGCACATTTCATTTTAATCTTTTTTTTTTTTTTGAGAAATGTTATAAAAAGCTCATTTTCGAGTTTCTGCACAAACTAAGTTAACAAAACATCTCATAAAGTAAAATATATATCAATTATAACCAAAATTAGTTTGAAAAATTAGGTTTTTTTTTACTGACTTCGAATTGATAAGTTTATCTAATGATTTATCCAAACTTTCATAGATAAGAGATAAATTTACTGATTCCTGACCTAATAAATAAGCTACATTTGATCTGGTCTTTAAATAATGGGATTTAATTGATAAATAGTAGGAATTTTTCAATTTTTTAAAATATGCAGTACGGTATCATTAAAACTGAATTTTTTCAAATGATCAAATTACTTATTCAGTATTTAAACTACAGAATATATTCAAAATTATACTTAATATGAATAGAAAAATATATGCATTAGATTATAATTCATAAGGATTTCTTATAGAAAAATTTAAAATTTAGGAAGATAGCATTAAAAGATCTTCATATGTGCATAATTTAATTTCTCAAAGAATGAAAGAAGAAATAAAATTCAAACGGTTTTATAAAGAAAATTGTTATAAAAAATATCGAATTTTTTTATTGAATATTTTTATATTCGTCAAGAAACAACTTTAAAAGTTTTTTAACCTAACTTAAATTTATTTTTTGATATACATAAATTTTTTTGTGTGTAATCAATTACTATAAGCAATATTGAAAATAGAATTTAAAAATACTAATTTTACTCAAATAACTTGATATTTACTTATCTAAATATTCACCCTCCTTTTTTCTCTTAAGAATATTAGATTGAAGAACACACGCACGAGGTAAAGTCACCAAAAATTTGGACTGTGAGATTTTTCAAAAATTGCAATATGTTTTTTTTTTTCAGGATATTAACACTTTGCTGACCGGTGACGAGTTAACTCGTCTTTTCATGTCCAAACGTTGTTGACCGGTGACGAGTTAACTCGTCATTGCACTTGCATTATCTTTTTCAATTTATAACACCGAGGGCGATATAGAACATTGCAAAAACTTGGCGTATCGTGTTTAGTCTTGTCCGTTCTATAACAGAAAAATTACTTTTCCTAGTATTTACATTTTTATTAGAATTTTAGTGAAATTCCAAAAATTTCAACCGTGACGGAACGTATCGGCGAAGAACTTTTTGATGTTCCAATTCAACAAAATTCATTGGAGTTTTTTTTAGAACGTTTTACTTTCATATTCAATTACAAAAAAGTAGTCGGTGACATGACATAGTTTCTGTGTAAAATTGCCGGTCACCAAAGTGTTAACGCTTTGCACTTGATTGTGCCTCTTGGACACCATTCAAGACAGTGCATCATTTTGACGTTTTATTTATTTTTCAATTTTTATTATTGAAAAAACCAGCAGAATTGTAAAAAGACGGAGAAATTCAATTTTAAGCACACACAAATTTGGAGCATTAAACAAGCCCTTGTATATTTAATATATTATCCTTGTATATAAAATTACTTTTCCAAGGGCAAAGGGTTAAGAGCGATC
>JAOUZG010041912.1:17393-36532 GCA_026289955.1 Argiope argentata
ATAAATAGATAGATAGATAGACAGACAGACAATCATTTTGCAAAGGCAATTTCTGTGATGCAACGATAGCTTAGTTTTTCAATTAAAGACTCGCTTTTGTATCATCCAGTGGTCTCCTCAAAAGTTTCCCATATACTCTCTAATAAAAGTATCATCCCCACCCCATCCCTGCCGTATAAAATTGTAGGTCTTGGGTGAAACCGTGAATGTCTTACATAGAACAAGCAAACAATAGTTACGAAATATTGATCATTGGTAAGAATTTTTTTAGTAAAATTAATGAGTGACTTTCGGCACTTTTTTTACCCTTAACTGGCATTTAACAACAGATGCCTAAAAATCTAATTTGTGGTTGTGGTCTAAATGCATTGTTTCCAATTCATTTAAACCAAAGTTTGAGGTAGAACTATAACTGTAGTTGCAAAATTACCTACTAAATGTCATGCATACTTGTGAAAGCACAGAAGGGGCAGAAAATTAATCTGCTGATTGATTGGTTCCAAGTTTTATAGATGTTAAATCTGTGCATCGGACATTATCTATCTTGCTCTTTTCGTTTTATAGTTATTGTGTTAATTCATGCATACTGCTGAACAGACTTTCTATGAGTAAATATTTTAAAGTTTGGCAGAAATATATAAATGTAATGTAAAGACCAAATACTGAATTTCATCAATCTAAATGAAAGCATTTCTGAGTTGCCTTAAGTTAAATAATTATGGATAGACATGATGCTCAAAATCCATTTTGAGAACTTGGAGATACTTCAAAATCTCTAATTCGTACTTTTGACGATTATAATATTTTTTCTGTATTTCATATAATAGAAAATAAAAACGGTGATTCTAATACAATGCTCAAAACGTTTAGATTTTTTTTAAAATTATACTAAAAATTAAAAATGGTTTCTATTATAGTGTAGTTTTTAATATCATAAACACACTTCAATCAGATTCAAGATCAAAAGCCATTTGATATTTGTTTATGTAGTAAAATAATTGAAATTATTCATTCATGAATTAAAAATGGTATTTTTAATACAAATTTAGAATAGCATTTAATTATAAAATATGAATGCATTAATATATGTAACAGAATTGTGCTTTGTGTAATGTTATATTTGAAAATTTCATTTGATAATTTTTATTCCCAGTACCACTATGACACATTTCCAGTCAACAGATATGTTCAGTGGCTAATTCTCATAGTTTTAAATACCTTGAAAACGCAGCATCATCGGTGTAAACAAATGCATGAACCCCTTCTCAGTCCTTTGCCATCTAGATCTCGAGGTAAGAAACAAGTATCAAAACTATACCTATTATGATAATTAAATAACTCATTTAAAACTGAAAAAAATATCAGCGGAAGTGGTCTCTTTTAATTTAGTAATCTCCTTTAATTGGTCTCCTTATATTTTTTTCTCCGAGAACGCCTTTTTTGGCATTTTCGTACATTAGTTCAGAAATATTAACATTCGACCTGGATTTAGCATTTTTACTGAATCTCTCGTGTCATCCTTGGCGTGTTTTTTGGCGATTAATCCCTGACATGCATTAATAATATCCAAAAATCCTATTTATGGTTTAATGTGTTTTTCTCACCCGATTGAAGCAAAATTTTGATCCAAAACTGCATTTGTAATCACGAAGTCCTTAATGAAATTTAATAAATATAACTCTTTGCCTATTTTGAGTTATCATATTTATACGTTTCTAAAAGTACAGACCGACAGACAGTCAACTCCTTGTTGTATTCGGTTCAAAATTCAATAAGTTTATAAATTATAGATGTTAATTCTTCTTACCGAATTTTATCCATTTTGCTCTCTTCGTTTTGTAATAATCCTGTTAACTTATATCCGAGCAGACAGATTTCCTCTGAGCGTATTTTGTTAAAAATCTCTGATAGAAATCTACAAATTTCGTGTAAAGAATATATATCATTACTTCAACCGTCTACCTGAAAGTGCTTTTGGGGTATCTTTGTCCGTTTGTCTCAGAGTACGAGAAGAACATTTTATATAAACTTTTGGAGGTTTAAAATGTGGATATTCAACAAAACCACAAGTTCGATTTTTTGACAATTATTATACTTTATACTATTTATACGAGATAGTAAAAATTTTAAATATTCAATTAATTTTCCATGTTTTGTAAAAACGAAGATATGAAACTAAATTAGAATAATTTGTTGTCAACTTGGCTCATGAGATGACTGGTTAGAAGATGACTATCTCATTATGAAAATTTCTCTTAAATTAGTTCTATCTCTGTATATATTCTATAATTTTATGTTTGTGTAATATCTTATAATTTTAATTCTATTGAATTATGCTAAAAGCAAGTTATATACGTAAAATATCAACTAAATGTATATAACCTTATCTTCTTTTATTAAGTTATAAGTTTATTTGGAAACTGTGTCCAAGTTAAACCAATTATCATTTTATTTATTCGTTTTAGACTTCAGTACTCCATCAGCTGACGTAGAACATATGATTGACAAAGATGCAGCTTTTGAAACTTATTCTTTACATGAAGATTCGAAATCTCTTAAAGGGAAAAATAAATTTTCGACATCTGAAAGAGGTGAAGATTCTATCGATCAGCAAAGCCAGAAACAAATGTCTAAAGAAAAGAGTCATCAGTGGAAGTCTTGGAAATCAAGCGAACGCAGCTGTTCAAGTGAAGGTGAAGATGCTGAACCGGAGCTGGAGGCCATTCCTGAGAGTCCCAAATCGGAAAGTTTTGAGCTGGAGCAGTTTACTTCTGATTTATACACTCAAAGCGTGGAACAAGCTTGTGCGAAACTTGTCAATGAGCCATTTTCAATTGGAGAGAGCGTTATCGTTACTAGTCAATGGTCGAAAATTGCTGAAACAGCGATAGTTTCTAATTCGGAGGACACTGTTATTAATCTTTCAGATGAAAAATATCAAGATTTGCCCCAAAGTTCTGTTTCTTCCGAGGCTGAAAATGTTAGCATTGTCGAAAAATCTTCAGTTGAAGTTATGGAAAAGAATATCGAAAAACCTTTCACTTCTTATGAAGATGAAAATAAGAATAGTTTCAAACCAGAAACCAAAAACGTTCCTCAACCTTCTGGTGTTACCGAAATTTTACGAAGCACAAATGAAAGAAAAGATTCCATAACGGAGAGTGTGAAAAGCGATAAATCTGTCGTTTCTAAAGATGCGGTACCTGCTGAAAAACCTGAAGTGGTTCACCGCTATTTGAAAAAACATCAGACAATATCAGATAATTCAAATTTATCACCCAAATATCACAGAAAACAATCTGATGCTAGGCCTGATCTTACAAGAATGAAAAGTTTACCATTTGAATCGTATCAGCATCAAAGTGTGTGCAGAAGTAAGACTGATAGCAATATTCTGGATTTGCCTCAGAGTGATGAAAGCAAGATGTCTCATTCTAGATATCCGCATTCCAAAGCGATGCAGAGTAAAGGGGGTGCTCATTCTAAAGCTTCCAGAAAAATAGAAATGCTTAGCAGTGAAAATTTGACTGTACCAATTTTTAGGCCTCCTTTAGAAAGATTGTTACCTATAGGAATTCCAGAGAGAGAAAAACCAAAGAGGAATGAGACTTTGTCTAGTATATCGCCGAATACTTCGTTGGACCAAAGTTTGCAAAGGGACTTTTCCATGTCAAAAGAGGTGAATATATCTCGAGATCTGTGCGAAGATAAAGGTGTTCAGACAGGTAATGTAGATTTGTTCATCAATATACCTGCACCAGAAAGATTGCTCCCTGTAGGACCAATACCAGCAAAGAAAGATTGGTATCCAGGATCTAAATCGGACTCTGAAACAATTATTGAAATAGCCCAGAAAAGCTTCATTGGTCCTAAAGAACCGTCTAAAGAGCAACGAACAAATAGTCCCGATTTCGATAGAATTATGGACCAAAATTTGAAAAAAGAACAGGATTTAAGTATCACTCATCCAGGAAAAGAGCTTCCTATTTTAGAACTTGATACATCTAAGCATGAAATTAGTGAACCTTTTGAGACAAAATTGTTGCCGAAAGACAGCGCATCCAGTAGAAAAGATGTTGAAGAATCTGAAGGAAGTGCATTAGGTGCCATGGCTAGTGGAAATTTCATAAACAGGATTTTCGATCTGACCCCAGAAATCAGTTGTCCAGCCTCTGCATTTGGTGTCTTCGATGTCTGCAAAAACGCTATGGATATGAGAATTGAAGAAAATTTGCGACATGAGAAGAAACATAAAGAGATTGAATCTGATTGTCATCAGAACAGTGGAGGCAGTATGGAAATTTTGTCTAATGAGAGAGCAAGGCAGTCATTGTCACATGATAATATAATACAGAAAAATCTTGAGAAAGGTAAGATAATTTTAGATATTTTATTAATTGGTATATCTTAATGTAAATAAAAGTATTTGTAGCCGGCGTCTTGGCGTAAGGGTAGCGCGTCTTTACTGTGAACTGGGCATCCCGGTTCGAGCATTGTAGTTCTTTTGTGTTCTATCTGTAAGATGTGTGAATGTGCCCCTCCCCCTGTAAAAAGGGGCTGTGCAAGGTCGCGATACGAACCTGCGACGCTTGGGTCTGTAACCGAGTAATATAGCCACTACACCAAAAGTCGACTTTGGTATCGTAGATGTTACCTGGCTTTTAACGCTAACGTTACAGTACTCCCCCACTAGTGAGTCGCCAAAGAAACAAACGATTTTTTTTTTTTTTTTGTATTGGCCAAGTGTTATGGCGAGTTGCTGCTTGGTCGTCAAGTGAGTCTAACGATTTTGTTTGTATGTTTGCTTGTTTTCGTCAATTGAGTCTGGCGATTTTTGTTGCGGGTAGATGGCGCCACAACTGTTTCGGAAGGTTGCGTTGTCAAGGTCACCAATGTAGCGATTGAAGGTCGCAGTACAAACCTGCGACGCTTGGGCCTGTAGCCGTGTAGCATAGCCACTATACTAAAAATCGACTTCGGTATCATAGATGTTATCTGGCTTATAAGGCTAACTCTACACGTAGTATTATTCATTTCAGGGTCCCAAAACTAGCCTTTTTAACATGTGCACTTCTCTAATGGATGGTATGTAAAATTATATATAGAAATAGAAAATATGTGGTTATTACATCTTTCAATTACACGAATAAGCTGATTTCACTCTACTGCTAAATGCAAACTTCTCCTTTCAATTTTCGCTCGCCCCATTTGTGACGAAATAAACTTTCCCGGTGCATGCGCAAGAGCTTGGTGGTTTTCAGAACTTGCGCGTTTGTTTCCCATCTCAACCTAAATGATTGAACCGTTTTCAACTAAATTGCACCGCGACCTACCTATTACTTAGGTCGCGACTGCACGTTTTCTGTTTAGGACAAAAAAGAAAATCACCCATTTTTCAAAGTGCAAAAGTAATTAAATATTCAATTAATTTGAAATTAACCAGAATTCTGCCGTTTTTCTGCAATAATTTCGGAAGAGATTAAAATAGAAAATAAAAACATTTTAATACCAAATAAAAATTCAAAAATTTATTTTTTCAATTGTATTAAAATTTTACCTGTGTAATTTTTTTCTTTGGTTGTTAATTTTTTTTAATTTAAGGCAGACGATTGTGGAATACAGTAGTAATTAGACCCTGTTCTATTTTATCACCATTTATTGGAATTATATTTTATATTATATTACTTTTTTTTATTTGGAAATTTTTTATTAGTTTACAGTAATTATTTAATGGTACTTCCAATAATTGAAAGAAAGAGAACTATATGCCCTTCAACTTCAAAAAATTACTAGTTATTAATGCCTAAGAGCAATCAATTAAATGATATTTCATAGTATAAAGATTGTGTTCATCAGAAAAATTTATATAAAATCAGTTTTTACTTTAAAAATATATTGCATGAATGCTTTATAATTCCGAGCTATACTTATTTTCTTAACTAGCATACAATAATAATTATGAAGTAGTTGGTGTAATCTTGATTCCTAAATACTATTTCTTTTTATTTCTTATATTTTAAATCTTTATATAGAATTTGAAAATCTAAGTGAAATTCTTGATTGCTGTTATTTGGGAGGGTGGGGCAGTGGTATAACGAAGTAAGTGGCGTCTAGGGTGTAGTATGATTTTTCGCCCATATTCACCACTAGTGACTTTGCAAGTGTAATTGTGCCCAAAACATTATAAGTTTTTCACTTTTTTCGTTATATTTTTCTTCAAAAAACATCATATATGTAATGACTTTTAGTCTTCGTGGTACCCAATGCTTCAAAACCCTGCTTGGTTGTTACCTTCTGGATTGAGAATGATGATATATTGGTACTGACAATTTGAGGAGAGTGCCACAGAATTTTTGAACTTAATTTTTGTTGCCACCGGATATAACAAAATAATTGAGTTATTACATGGTAGTGAATTTACTTATTAAGTAAGAGTGCTTTTAAAAGTACAGGATTTACTTATTAGACAACTTATTACTAATAAATTCTTGGAGGGTGAAGAAAAGAAAAAAAAAAGGGATTTTACGTAAGAGTTATTCAGCAAATTTTCTCCAGAGTCAAACCGGTGTGGTAAAGCTATGATATTAACTTATACATGAGGAAGATATATTGTAAACTTAATTCGATGTCTAATAATTGCATCTAAATTCTTTTAGTGTATCTCTTTATTAATTAATGAGTCTATGGTACAACTTTAATTTCAGCATTTGAGGATGAAGTAAAATGCAGACTTCCTTACAGACAACGGAAACAAAGAAAGTCAGGAGTTAATACTTTAGAAGCACAGAGAAGTTTTGATTACCAAAATGCTGGTCAAAGGTATATTTGTATGAATTTCTAAAAATTTTCAGCGTTAAAGAAAGAGAATAACTGTAACTTTATTTTATTGTATTTATTCATTTTTTCAGTTCACCATATTTTACATCTTGTTGCACTCTTCATTCTGTGCTTGTTCCATTTTTACTGTAATTTCAAAGCATTTTATTGTAGAATATTTAAATCTGAATATAATTATTTTTTCATTTGAAGTTTTACAAGCGTTGATTTATTAATCCCTAGAAGAACATATTATAATTCACTTCTCATCTTATATAGTAGTTTTTATCTTTTGCTTTATGTGATTTAGAGTGTAAAAACCCCTTTTCATGTGGGATTTCTTTAGTGTGAGTTTTAGAGACAGTGATTACTTCCAATTTTAGTCCCAAATTTTTATTCACGTGTTGATAAGGGACGCAGCACAAAAATAAAGTAAAAATACGAAAAGATAACCCCCTCTCAGAGTATCATCCGTCTCCTCGACCCAAGACCGACTTTTTTTAACCCTCGCTCTCTTTTGCTACTCTCCGATCGCAAGCAGGGTTGCCATAAAAGGTGAGCAGGATTGTCAAAGTTGGTGGGCCTTTTATAGAGTATATGATTTGATGAATAACTAGAGTAGCTGTTTTTATTGATATATAATCAAGTATATACTTGTATGTTTTTTAAGAGTTTTGCTTTCCATATTTTTTTATAGTTGCCATCAACAATTAAAATATTAACTATCAGATGATTATAAAATTTATATAATCATTCATAATATTCATTTGGTTTATTTACATGAGTTATTGTACAAAAAATACAATATGGAATGCTTGATTTAAAATTCAGCTTTGTTTTAGAAGGATGAGAAAAGTTGACATGAGTAATATGTCAAGCGCTAGTCTTACTTCTAAACGTTCAAGCACAAGTCAATCGTCTTACCCACGCATAGGAGATGATATGGTTATTGAAAGGTGTACTGAATGTGGAGCTGTAATTGAAGAATATAGTGATGAAGAAATAGGATTGTGCATTGTTATTCTTTCCACTTTTGTTCATCGAGAACCAGCAATGGCAGCTCCTTTATTGCCAAAAATGTTGCGTATTGTGGCCAGGTAAGTCAGCTACTATTTTCATTTATAATGCTTGCTTTATATTTTATGATAAATATTACAAAATTTATTTTTTTTTTCATTTTTTAATACTAATTGAATTAATTTCATTTAGAATTGCATCTTCGCCGAAGTATCCATGGCAAGGAGAATGGTAAGTATGTGATTTTTTCATAATATTTTTCTTGTATTTTTAGAAGAAAAAAAAAGATCTTGAAATTTAAAAAAAAGAAGCTAAATTTATGTATGAATATTGATGTTTAAAATTTATAACTGTTTCAAAATCTGCATTTGTGTGTATTTTCAATTTTATTTGAATTCCTATTATTTGAAATACTAATACTCTTAATAATTTGAGATGAAGCTTTTATCTTAAATATTATGTATTCTTTTTTTATATTTTAGTAACATACATTTACCCGGGGGATCTGTTAGTGTAGCTAGACAATTTCTCCGATGTACTCTGCATCAGTTAGCACCAAATGGTATCTTTGTGCAGATATTCCAGTCGCATATCATAGGTATTCAAACATTTCCCAAATAATTATTGGACATGGAAACATTTATTTTTATTATTATATTTTTGTATTGTAAATATAATTTTTGCTTAAAATTTTTTATATATTTTAGAGCCAGAATTCTATAAAACTATGGCCTGTGCCTTAGCTGATTTTCAAGAGGTTAATCAGGTCACACCTTTGCTTTTATTGTTTGAGGTAAAAGAAAATTTGTACATTTGTTTGATTTATTTTTAAAAAATGTAAAATACAAACATAAATATAGACAAAAGGTAATCAAACATATTAGCCTATATTTGAGAAAACTGACAAGTAATAAATTTTATCATATTCAAACCCCAGTTTTTTTTTATAGATTAATAATGTTCGATGTAAACATCTTTAATGTGTCTGCAAATATCAAAATGATAATTGATCTTTTATTATCTATTATGATTGTTATAATGCACCCATTTCAATAAAATCTCAACCAAAAAATATAACCAACAGCAATATTTTTACAAATCTGACTATCCAATCCAATACAATACAATCGTTGGTGCAACAATTTCATTGTTAATCTTAATATAAACAATTGCTTGTAGATAACTTTAGCCAACAAAACCCTTTTTTTCTATTGAAAAAAGATTATTTATTGAAAACTATTTATCTATTGAAAGCTACTTATTTTATTCTTAATAAAGATTGATTTCTAAATACTATAATGTAATTTTCAGTTCTTAATAAATATTGGTTTCTAAATATTACAATTTAATTTTCAATTCTTAATAAAAATTGATTTCAAAATATTACGATGTAATTTTCAATCTTTCTTCGCATAGAATCTGAATGATCGAAAACATCTACACCATGAAATAGTGTTCCACATTTTGGAGAATGTTGCTACTTATTTGGACTGTTTGCCTCTTGAAAGCTGTATACCACCTTGGGTTTCCTTCCTACAGCAACTAGATCTTTTCTTGAGAAAAATCCTCCTTACATTGTCGCCTGGTCCTATACAACTCAACAGTGTTTTGCAAATAATTTTATGTGCTTTGAAGTTACCCATCATAAAAGAAGCAAAAGTTAGTATAAAAAATTCTATTTATTTAGTATATACTCAGCTTATTTCTGTCACTTTTGGGCTTATACTTTATTAATTACCAGTCACATTATTATAACATGCAGTTATAATTGCTTACTGTAATTGGTTTTTTTATCTGAAATTATATTTCGTCATTTTCAGTTTTAAGAAACAGACTGAAATTGCTATTAATTGAGAAGCAATTATTTAAAGAAAAGTGAATTTCAATATAAAAATAACACAACTAGAAGCTTTTGGCAACTGGATGGTTTGTCAAAAAAATGAATATTTAGACTCATTGTTTCCAGTTGATTGAAATCAAAGTTTAACTCAAAACTATAATTATAGTTTCAAAATTCTCTGTACTTAAGTTCATGTATTTACTTACTTATGAAAGTACAGATGGACAGAAAGTTAACCCTCTAATAGATTGGTTCCAAATATGTAGATAGTTGTCAGTTTTGGTTTTATCCCCTATTATTTATGATATATACAACCATTATTTGAATGTTGAAAATGTAGGTATTAATTATCAATCACATTAATATAATATGCAATTTGTGATTGCTTATTGTTATTATTCTTTAAACATTTAGAACATGAAATTGTATTTATGCTTGTTTAACTTTATAAAACAGAAAGTATATACTGAGAATTAATTATTTTAAGATATGTTAATATGAATGTATAAATTATAGTTCTTCTTTATTACATACCCTTGGAATTAGCCACCATTGGGAATCAGCTGATTTTCCTAAAAAATGGATACTAGTCGCTTTCAATTAAATCTGATATACATAATTTAATGTTCAATATTCCTCCAAAAGAATACTTTTAAACCTCAATTTATGACAGATAACAAAGCTAAGTAGTTTTAATGGCCTGGTATCTGTTCTTTCCTGTTTCTATCTTAATAGTATAAAATTTCATGGCATCTTAGTATTATTAAAAACCAGTATTACTATGATTCTGTAATTTTCAGATTAATCTAACTTTTGTGACATCATAGTTTCATTATTTTAATATTTTTTACCAGCTTGTTTGCTGAGAATATTGCTTATTTCAAATAAATTATTTGGATATAAATTTAAATCTATAATTCCACTGAACTCTCTGACATTAGAGTCGTGTTGTTTTGATTGTCTAACTTAATTTCTGTTTATTGTCTATATTAGCGTTTCTAAATGGAGACAATTTTCATCACATTCCACATCATAACATTATTTAAAATGTAAATATCTGTTTAATATACTAAATTTTATGATACTGTAGCTTCACATTTTTTAAATAAACTATAAGATATTAAACGAAATTATTTTACTTTAACTTTCAACATTGAACATAAAACATGCAATTAAATATGTGATGAAACATTGAAAATGGTTTGAATTTCAGAGCAGCAATTTAATCCAATGTTGGAAATTAGATACAAAAAAAAATTTTTAGAAAACTGCCAGAAATTAGCAAAAATTCCCTAAATTATTAAATTGTTGTCGCTCAAAATATAAATTTTAAACAGCATAAAATTAATTTTTTTACAATAATATTTTCAAAAGCTATTGTGGTAAATGCCAGAGTTCAGCTTAATTTTTAATTAATAATAATTACAAAAAGTCATTTTGATATGTTCATTCCCTGACTCCAAAGTATATATGTTTTGTAAGTATAACAAAGTATATATGTTTTTGGTCTAATGATGTAGCCTGTAGTGCACCAACATATACATTCATCTTTATCATTAGTAAAGATAAAAGTTATAACTAAATATGATTTTAAGAGTTTGTTTAGACTGAAATATTTATTTATTTATATTTCATTTGTAAAATATTCTTTAAAATAATAATAATATAATAATGAAAGCTTGCAAGTTTTTATAAATTTTAATAAATTATTTATTTTTACAAATTTTTATACCCATTTTAAGTGTTATTTTTGTAATTTTTATGAAAGAAATTTTTTGAAAATATGAATGTATTATAATTTTTTGTTTTTTCTTCAGTCTATTTTAGATCCTTTTTCCAAAATCTTAAGTCATGCAGTACAACACTCTTCTCTGGATTATCACCAGCTATCGGAACTTTGCACTATCTGTAACAGAAATGTTCGGGTAACTATAATTTGATTTAATGTGCTGATAATGTCTTGAATATAATATTATTCTTGTACTTTTTTCATTTATCAGAAATATTTTTAAACTTTTCAATTTAAAATTTTCTTTAAAAAAAATCTCTCAAACTGCCATTTATTTTATGCTACATTATGTGCTACATTTATATAATACTATTATTAATATTTTAAAAAATATTTGTTACCCATTCAAATTTGTGCAAAAACTTTAATACTGAATAAAACATGTTTGATTATTTATCACAATGATGTTGAAAGAAAAATTTCTCTTTAATTTTAGGAACGTGATAAATTGCTTCTAACTCGAACAGCTGTTTTCGAATTAGTTCAGGCTTTGAAATTTAAAACATCTGTTCCAGATGCTAATTTATTGACATTAGTTCAGGTATATATCATTAAAATAAAAAATATTATTAATTTACAGTATATTTTACTCTTGAACTATTAGTTAAGTTTTTTTTGTTTTTCAAAAATTATAAATATTGTTTTGTAGTTTATCTTAGCAGACTGTGGTGGCCATCTAGCTCCAAATGTTATTCTCGATTCAGCTAATGTATCATTAGAATCACAAGCTGTGGTAATTTTTCCCCTTTTTTTGCTCTTGCAATATTTGGTTATTATGAATGAATGTAAATTAATTCAATATTTTTTTATAGTATAAAACTTTAGCTGGTGAATGCATGCAACAGTATTTGAATGATGCCTTGGAATTTGTTGCTGATGTTCATACACTTACTAAAGTAAAGGTAAAAGGCTTTTAAAATATTTTTGGGTTGAAAAAAATCAACAGTCACTATCTTAAAAAGAATGTGTATATTATTTTATTTAGATCTTTATATGCATATATAAGATTAGGATAATAATTTTAACTAGAAATTCGAATAATCCCATAAACATTTTATTCTTATTAGACTTGAAAAACAAAATCAGTTCAAGAGAATTAATTGTGATTGGCTGTATGTAATTTCTTTATTCCAAGCATACAAATTCTGCATAAACATGAAAAACATGCTGTTTCATTGTATTGAAACGACCTTGATTAAATTAAATTATGGTTTTAAGTATTTTCATTTTTGATTTTTTTTCTTTCTATTAAAGTCTTATAGTTGCAACATTTAAATTAACATAGCAATAAGACAGTATATTTTAATTTGTTTTAATTTCTGTGTCTTAAATTCTGCTTAGAAAAAATTGATGAATTTTCTAAAGACATAACCTGTTTTTTTCCTTCAATATAATTTGGTTTATGAAGTTTTGATTGTTTTTCATATAATAATAATTAATATTATATTTATCTATAGTAATAATTTGATTTTATAGATTTTAAAATTACTACATGTATATCACTTGATCGCATCACTTGACAAATTATATAATCTTCATTATTAGAAGCAAGTATTTTTCTTTCTTTTTTTTGTGGTGAATAAAAATACATATATCTTAAATAAAAATGTGTTGGTACTAAATCTATGCTTTTTAAAAAAGATTTGAAATATCAATTCTTCTGAGTGAGATGTCAAATGCTAAGTGCTTGTATCTACTGTGTGCATAAACTGTTTAATGCACTGATGGCAGTTATATGTGAATGTTTATAACATATTATATGTGAATGTTTTGTAACATTCGTCTTTTCTGAGTAAATTTAATCTATTAAATGGGTGATTATATGAGCAAATATTCAGCCATTCCATGTTTCATCTAGCTTAAATATAAGAGGATGTATAAAAAAATTGTATAAAATACATAACAAAAGGTGTGTGTTTTTTTCGCTATTTAGTATAAATATTTTTATTACTCTAAATATACAGATTTATTCTTTAAAAATAATTTTGCATTTTTTTTAACATATGTAATTTTTCTCTTTACAGAATATGTTGTATGGAAATAGTACTCATTTAAATGAAGAAACTCTGGGTGGGCATTTAAAAGCTGGTTTGTCTCAGTTCTTGGCTATTGAATTCTCCAAAAACAATGGTCGTGATAATCGAGCTATAAACAGATATCTCCCTTGGCTGTATCATCCACCAACTACTTTACAACAAGGGTAAATTATACTAATATAAAAATATAGAAGTTAAATTTTGATTTTGTTTATTTTATAGTGTAAAACTTCATATTTTAGCAATAAAATAGAAAAGAAATTTGTAATTTGAATTTATTATATGAGTAAGATTTTCCTATTTATGAAAATATGATGAAGATCAAAATCTCTTAAGATTTTTAGTCTCGCTTTAAATAGTTAAATGGCATCACTTTTAAAATTTATGAGATAATAATTTATCATTGGGTAGTTAAAAAATGTTAAAAATGGAACAGAAAATTTCAATTTTTTTGTCTTTTTTTTTATTATTATTAATAATAATTTTCTTTTTAAAATTTTAAATGATTATTGATAAATACAATTTTCTTTTTCGTATTTCCATGCTTTATCAATTTATTTTGATTCATTGATATTATAGACCTAAATAATTTATTGATTGTGAATTGATATTATATACCTAAAGCATTTATTGATTATGTAATATTATTCAGTCCTCAAGAATTTATTGATTGCATATCGATATTACAGACCTAAAGAATTTATTGATTGTGTAAGCCACATTCGTTTGCTGTCTTGGCTACTCTTAGGAGCTCTTATTCATAGTGCTTTAATGCAGACACCATCGGTATGCCAACCAATACCGCTGGAAGCAAATAGCCATATAGCTGAGCATATCCAAGTTATTTTAGCAGGATTTTCTGAACAGTCAAAGGTACTAAATTTCGGCTCTAATAAATAATTCTATAAAAATATTTTTTTTAAAAATTCTGTACTTTATATTGAAATTCTTATAATTTTTAAATTTTGAAAAGATTTTTTTTAATACTAATTTTTGTGTGTGATGTTAACTGAGTATTGCAATATTTGGGTACATAAATAAGCCTCGAACTCCTTAATTTGATTTGTAGCTTCTGTTCTGAAGCAGAAAGTGTTTTAAAAAATGAAACTTTTTAAACCTTAATTAGATTTTTATTAAAAATTAATCGAAATTGTTAACATTTTTCCCCAATGCTTTTGGAAGATAGTATCCCTAAAAACTCGTCGTTTCATGATTTAAATATTTAAAAATGTAGCTTTTCAGTGATAACCATTTTATTTCCATTTATTTTTTCTCTAATATTAATAGTTTTTATATTTTATAAAAAAAAAAATTCCGTTATTAGTTTTGGATTTATATTTAAGCATTATGAGACATTATTAAATTCTTTTGTGGACACGTCATTGCTATTATATAATTAAAAAGAATTTAAAATATAATAAAGATAGATAAATCAATTACATAATAATGGACAAGTTTAAGAATATAATAACGATAGATAAACTAATCATTTAAGAAAGAATAAATTCTAAAAATATAATAAAGATACATGAATTAAATTTAAAATATTAGCAAGCTCCAATTTTCCAAACTAGTCTTTTAAATCCCCTTTAGATTTTTTTTCTACCATATCCAAAATAACTTTTTTCCTTTCATTTTACTTTATTTAATTTTTTTTAATATTCTGATAATATTAAAAAAATCTTTAGGATTTTGAATTTTAGTTTTTAAAATTCACAGAATCATTTTTGAGTGGAAGAGAAGTGGATTATTAAGGCTCAATTTTATATGCAATAGAAGTTCAATGTATGACTTGACAATAGATAGCTGGCAGTTCTTTATTTTTGTATAACGGATGTGATGTTATCTTTTATAATATTGATTGTTACCCAATTGTAATAAAAAATTACAAAAGAAATTTAATTGAGATATTTCATTTTTTTAAATTTTATACTTATAATTCCTTATATTTAGAATATAACAGATTTATTATTATTATTTATTCATCGAAGGAAAAAGTGAGTTACCCTTTTAGCACAAATTTATTCACTTTCTTCTTCCTTCTAGATTATTGATATTGCGTAATGCCATAATCTATTAAAAAGTTTTGAAATTTAAATTTTCGAGGCTCTAATTAATATCACTGTAAGAGTGTTTTAGTGAGAATTTTGTACTATGATTCAAATTTCTTCACTTTGTGTTTTATTTATAGGTTTCTGTCCTTCATATGTCCTCATTATTCCATGCTTTTATTTTGTGCCAGGTAAAATTTTGAAGCATTTTTTTTAAATTTTAATTAAAAATATGAAAAAAAAGAATGCATTATAATATTCTTTGAATTATTATAAATGTATGTATAATAAACTTTTTTTAAAAAAATTTTAATGAATTGAACATTTTTCAGAAAACATATAATTCGTATTTTAACTCAGAATTTTTTTTTTCACCTGCAGTTGTGGACTATGTATTGTGAGCACATGGTTGCATTAAATCCACCTGGAAGCGAGCAGAACCAAGTGTGTGGTTTAACACTCACTGACTTTTGGGCCAAAGTGACTCCAGGAATTCTGCAACTTGTCTGCCATTCTAAGGTGAGAATGCTTACTTCAAGGTAATTTTTGTAAGTGATCTATTAAGAGGGATTCATTTATGCAAATAATTATCAAAAATGTGTTGTTTTATTACTGAAACTGCAATTTTTATCTTGAAAAATCTCTCTTTTCATTTATTTTGAAATCCTAAAACATGTATTTATTTTCTTGTATAATATATGTTAGCCAAATTTTGGAGGGTTTTTTTTAAGTTTAAAATAACCTTAGTTTCTTTCTGTATACCATCGTCATACACTGTTCTGTACCACTAATATTTAAAATGTATATAATTCCTCAGTACTTCCAAAATTCCTGAAATTTCATTTGATGATAATGATAAAATTTATAAATTGACATTAGTTTGATTTTAAAATGTTTTTTAACAATGAATAATATATAATATCCTCTGAATACTTATAAAAATATTTGCATGCATATCTATATATTGCATGCAATTCCCCTTTCACAAAAATACAGAGTAAAATGATTGATTTGATTGATTTTCAAGTTTAATTTTTTATTGATTTCATGTGCCAATTTACAATTCGGTGGCAAATAATGACCATACATATACTTTAGTTTCGACATTTACTAACTTTTTAGAGATCAAAATTTACTAGTAAATATTTTTCTAAAATATAATTCAGATGATTATAATTTTAAAAATGTGGATAATTTTGTGATAAAGATGAGATATCCTTTTTGTATATTTTTTAATTGTTATTTCCTTGAGAAATACTTTTCACAATATTGCTATTTTCAGTATTTTTTGTATATTTTTTAATTGCACATTCCATAATATTGCTTGAAAAATACTTTTCCGTTTGAATTGACTAGACATCATTGCATAAATTTTGTTCATCCATATTACAGTTGCCTTTTGAGGGAAACTGTGTAAGAAGTTTTTATAGATACATCATTTATTTTAAAAGTTAAGGCTCTTTTGAATATAATTTTTATTCTACCTTTTCTCAAAAAGAATCATTAATAAATATTTCAAATGTATACCTTTATTTACTGCATATCAAATTTGATTTAAAAAATATAAAAGTATGAAGTTAGATTTATATGTAAATAGGAATTATTCAGCAGTTAAGTATAATTACCAGTGATTATTCACAATTGGTATATGTTAATCATCTACTATGAATAATCACTAGCAATTATGCATAATCACCAATTTATTACATATATTGTAGCATGCATATAAATTTTTGATTTATATTTTGGATTTTTAATATTAATAATATAGATTTACAAAATAATTATTTGTATGTATTGTAATAATACAGATTAACATTATTTTATAATTATTCTTATTATAATTGCAATATTAAAATTATATTGTAGTTCTTATAATTTAGTTTTATTTATGTTAAAAAATATAAAATATAAATAAAATATAAAAATATAAAATATAAATAAAATATAAATCAATAATATATATGCATGTTACAATACATGTAATAAATTGGGGATTAATAATATAGATTTTAAAAATAATTATTTGTATATGCTGTAATAATACAAATCTGTGCTGTAATATGTTATAATTATTCTTATAATTACATTATTAATATTATATTGTAGTTCTAATAATTTATTTTTAATTATAAAATAATTGTTTGTCTTTCTCTAAGTATTACATTTATTCTAAAAGGTTAGTATATTTAGCACAAACATCTAAATATATTTATATAACTCATAAATTTATTATTTGTTTGTTTAGTTGAATGTAGTGTTGTGTGTATTTTTCCTCTTCCATTTTATAACTATCTTCTGTTTAATACTGCAAGCTTTGTCTTTCTCTGCTTCTGAGACTTTATATGCTTAATGATAACCTTTGTAGTTCACTCAATCTCTTTTTCTATATCCTCAATTATTATTATTTTTATTCCTTTGCATTCACTCTCTGCAGGAAGAATATCCTCAGGTTGGCTTTCTCTCTTCTTTTTATCTTCTATTTCTTTTTAATATCTTTAATGCTTTATGCTTAAAAATGCTGTATGTTGCTAAATACTGTATTATTGTCCTGTCTGAAATGAATGCTAGATTGTGTTAGGCTCGTGCAATTTAAAGAATGACTGATTGTTATTTACATTATTAATTTTGGAATATTTTTTATTATTGTGTAGAATATTTCTTTAAGAAAATAGTAATTTAATTATTTTTCAGTTTAACTTTTAATCTGTTAAAGAATTTAACCAACACTTTGTAAATCAATTGGCTGCATTCATAATAATAATTTAAGGTAAAACTATGTCTGAAAAGGAATGCAGATTACTAACAATGAAATCACCATTTATTATTTTTATAAATTTCTATTTAGTAAATAATTTCTATATCAATTTTTTTTTAATACTTGAATGAGATTTTGTTTTGTTCCAATTTTTTCCTTTCTTATTTTCTGTACCCTTTATCTATTTATTATTACTTTATATCGGAACTATGTATTATCTCATTCTTATTCTTAACTTATTGTAGCAATGCGTTATTTTTTTATTTTATAAAGTAGGAATTTTTGAAAAAAAATTTTAAAGTCTGACATTGAGTAAAATTTTGCATTAATCTTTATGGAAAGTAAACATCTTGAATTTTAAATCAATAATAACATTGGGAAAGTAAATTAATCTTGATATTTTGAAAATTTACTGTTTTAAATTCATTTAAAATGTTGATTTGTTAATTTTTTAAAAAAAATTACAACTTCCTTTTATAGTTGGCAGAGATGGTCAGTCTTCACTTTTTGAGTCTCATGGAAGCATTGCAAGAGTGTAATTCCACTATACTTGCTCGGGTATGTAATTCTCATTTATGTATATAAACATTTCAATTGGAATTTCATTTTGAATGCTGTGCAGCATTCTAGATGCATATAAATGGTTACCTTTTATTTATTTACTTTAAAAAAATAGTTTGATTTTTGTATGTAAAGAAAGAAAATCTCATATCACAATTTCAGAAAAAAATTTCTTATTCAGTTTTTATTAATATGCGTCTTAGATTTGCATCTAATTAATGGAAACTTACATAGAAATTTATTTCTGAAATTGTGATATGAGATTTTCTTT
>JAOUZG010041912.1:36632-50187 GCA_026289955.1 Argiope argentata
TATATATAATATGCAAAGTGTTACTACTAGCTAATGTTTTTAAACTTTTTAATATTTATAGCTTTTGTTTTATTACTTTCTTCAATTCTAACACTGCTTTGTACAGATTTTCCACTGTTTGATGTAATATTCCATTCCATTTTCTAAAAGTCCTTTAAACGCTTATTTGATCCCTAGAGAATATAAAGAAATTGCATAGAACAACGTCGGGCCACAGACCTGGTGATAAGGTCTCAGTTCGTGAGCCGTAGGGCTTCTTTGAGGTTCGAGACTGGATCCCACTTAAGAACTGTCATATAAGGGGGGGGGGGGCTGTTGCTTGTTAAATCCTGCTGAGGCAAATGCTTTCCCGTTGGTGTCATATGATAGGGAGGGGGAAGTGCCAGCTTAGTATTGTCCTCGTCATCTGACCTCAGTTCAAAATTACAAGGTCCGTCCCAAAATAGCCCTAGTGTGGCTTTACAATGAGATGTTAGTATAACTAAACAGGAACAACGTCACTTGAATAGAATATATGTTCTTAAAGGGAGGAAAAGCATCATATGCATGATCAAAAACATCTTAACAAACACTGAATTGCGATCTTGGTCATTACCTTTGTAGTGAGTGCTATATAATCCAATTAATATCCTTCAAGCTGAAGGGTTCCTTTTGCTTGATCGGTATGATACTCGGCTACTAACCATAAGATTGGGAGTTCGGGCCTAGCGCTATCCGCTATTCATCCTATGCCTTGATGAAAGAACCATGGCTTACTTTTAAATATATTTTTTTGTTTTCTTTATGCCTGTTTATGCAAATCATAATAAGAGTACATGGATAATATAAATAGACTATTTAGCGTTCACATACTCTCTTAACATTTCAAACTAGTCAGACTTGTGCATGTGTTAAGCATACATCTTCATATGTTTGTTGCAACAATGAATAAATTTTTGCTTAGGGTTCACATGTTAAGAGAAATTTTATATTAATGTATTGATCTTTCTGAACACTTTTTACAAAGTACACATGAATGTGTCCCTTCTAATTATTTTGAATCTAAATCAGGCAAAATGTGAAGTTCGAACAGACAGGAAAAGGTGTTATGGCCATGTTCCATTTGTCTTTGATTCTTGTTTTATAAAATCACCTGTCTATACACACCTTTTGTAACCCTATAGTCTCATATTTATTTAATTATTTATATTTCATCTTACCTTGTTTCTAATGAAGAGTTATGAGCAGCATAAGTTGTGAAACTGGTTTATTTATTATTTTCTTACCAGTAATAACTTATTTGAATTATTTTTGTTTTCTTCTTTGTTAATTTATAATCTTTATTACTTGTTTCATTCATTTTGCAGTTACTTCCAATGTGGACTCCAGTGCTCTACAGTTTCCAAGGGCATGTGAGTTACACTTTTCATTAAATATTTGCAACAATCAGTAATTTTAGCTCTACATTAAAATGATGCAAAAAAGTTAATACTAAAATAATACAAGATTATTTGTAAAGGTATAGAAATCTTGCCCTTATTTAATATTATAGACTTTTATTTAATAAATGTACAAAGCAGATCTTCTGCACCATTTTTATAATATACTTATTACAATTGCTTGTAATCATCTAATTTACAAACTTATATTTTATTTTGACTTTTATAATCTAAAATGTAATATTAATTATGTAATCAGTTACATTTATATTTCCTATTTTGTGCACATGTGTTGTGAATGAAAAGTATATTTACATCTAAATTCTGAAAAATTAATTATGTGATAAAATAAATTTTTTACTTTAAACAAATATTTTGACCGATACGTATTTCTCTTCAACGAATAAAAAAAGTAATAAAAATTTTTTTCCTAGAAATTTGTTCTCAAAATACTACACAATTCATTTATTTATTTCATATTCATTTCACAGCTCTCTGGCAACTTGCATTTAAGATTGCAAGCATGCGTTAGTTGTTGCCCACCTACAAGATCAAGAGAGGAAACTGCTGCTATCAGCACAACATTTTTACGTTGGCTACAACGTTTACAGTTTAAGATGGGCCAAATTGAACTGCAGTCTTCAACAGCCACTCAATTTTACTCATTGTAACTTATTTTAATTTTAAAGGAATGGTGTAATTCTAGCATTCGTTAGCAGAAGCATTGTTTAAATTAGCAGTTTATTTATTTATTATTTATTTTATCAGATTACTGCGATAATGCATCTTATTTTATGTTTGTCCAAAGTAGGATAATTTATACATTACATGTTTATTGGTAAATAGTCTTATGTGCCATATGTTTTGTTATGTCAAATTTTGTTTGTTTTTATAAACTTTATTTATAAAAATCTTTTTTTATCTTCTTTACTTTTATTAATTAATGATTTATTTTAAATATTGCTTTTACATTATTATTTATAAAATGATTTAAATTATTATATTTTTTAATGCTGATTTATTTATCCAGTCATATATTATGTAATTTCATAAAAATAATGGTGAAAAAGAATTATACTTATTTGTTTGATAAATATGAATAAAAGAATGTACTGTCATTTATAATCTAGGTGCAAAATTCACAAATTTCTTTTTATTCCTATGTTGATGCTGACTTTATTTAAAAGATATTATTTGTTTCATTTGAAAATTAAAGGTTCTGAGCATTTAATAACATTTTGTTTTAAAATTAGCTTTATATGTGAGTAAATTTTGTTAGAATTTCACATTTCTTCTCAAATGTTATATGCATGATAATTAAAGTTAACTGTTATCAATTTTTTTTTCAAAAACATTCAAATGACTCTTATTTTATTTACCAATTAGAAATTTTGATTATACTTTAACAGTAATATTCTTCCAAATGCATCCAATAACAAAAAGTTTAGTTTGAGAAGTAAAAAATTTATTATATTTAAAGAATTCAAAAATTAATAATATTCTTTTTATACAAATCCATAGAATAATAAACAGAGCAATATCCTGCTAATATTTATTTAGTAATAGTTCCAAAATGCTTTAATTAACTTATTTAGAAGCTTTAATAATGCTGAAAATAGCCTAAGTTCAGATTTTTCATATATAGTAATAAGCAAGTATGCGCATAGAATAAATTTTTAATCTGCTGCTATGAGCCGAATATCAAAGTAGAGAAGGCATTATTTCTATCATTCTTTTTCTAAATCAGTTTCATTGTAACAAATTTATTTTGGAATAGAAATATTTTTTGTTAAATCATTTGAATAGGCAAATTATTTATATAATTTCTAATAAATATATTTGCCTTATCTAATTTACAGTTTATTTTTTAGTTATTTTATGTGTTTCAAAATCATAATTTTTTATCCTGGAATTGTTCTATTAGAAAATTATAAATACTATTTGAATTTATTCTTTAAAAACAATATATTTTTAGAATTTTCTTAACTTTAAAAAACTTATGTGTGCATTTAATAATTTACTATTTTTTAAAGCTTCATTCAACTTTGTTTGCACATGAAATAAAATTATATTATTGTCAGCTAACTTTTATTTAATTTTAACTTAAATTGCTACTCTATGCAAATGTAAAATAGTGTTGTAATAGAATTATTTTTGTAGTTTTTAGTATGTGATTATATAGAATGTATACTGTTAAATCTTGTTGTATTTGGTCGATAATAGTTTGCAGAATTAGACTATGTAGCTCTGTGTATTTTGTTTTTGCTATACTGGGAACACTTATTTTTAGTTTTAAAACTGAACAAAATGTGGTGATGAAATAGAGCTTTTCAATATCGATTATGAACAAACTTAGATAATTTGTGTAGTACTTTAGACACATTACTTTTCTAAAGTGACCAAAAAGTTTTTTATCTGGTTTAAAAAGTTGAAAATGAAATAAAATTATGTTTCTATGAGAAAACAATTTTCTAAATTTAATTTTCTTCCTTAGACCACAATTTGTTTTAGAAATTTAAAGAGAGACATAAATGAATTTGGCTGTACATAATTTTGCAAAATTGACAAGGATTGCATAATTATTAACTGTATTTATTGGTTTTATTTTATTTATTTGTTTAATTTTCATACTTGTTCAAGATAATATATTCTTAGATTTTCAAACGAAATACTTTTGCCTGAAAAAATCCATAACTTTAATATTAAAAATGATTACTAAAACTTAATGAAGTTTTAAAATGTGATACAAATTTCCCACTCTTATTATTTGATTATTATTGTACTTATTTGTGATTAGAATGAATATAATATTTTGTAAATATACATTGATTTTCTCAAGATCTTTAATATTAATATTCACCTTTCTTTTCTACAGGTTATTTTATATTAGCATTTTTTAAGGAATGTCGTGTTTTACTTATTTATATGTATTTCAAACTCAAACTGAATTTTTATAAATTCAAACAAAGAATTGTCTTGTAATTGTCAGAATCCTAGCTGATCATTTATTATCAATTTTGCAAAGTATTTTATTTGCCTCTATACATGAGAATTTAAATCTAATATTATATACAATTTCTAAATCTTTGAATTTATCTATCTCCTTTTATTTGATTTAATATTAATAGATTTCTAGAATATTTCTTAATGCAAAGAAATTATATTTATTTGTTTGTGAAAATTTTAAATTTAGTTTTAAGACTTACAGAACTTTTGCATCATCTTGATCCATTGTGAATTTAAAACTTTTGTTTGAATAAAATGTTCATAGCCTTTATTATTAATATGCTTAGTTAAAGGAATTAGATATATTCAAGATATATAGAAGTTAATGAAATACCAATCACAAGATTGAAAAAAAAATTCACACAAGTATATATGCTAAAATTATAATAATCCATCTTTTTTAAGCTTTTTACTTTTTAAGAGCAAAAAGTTTGATTTTGTAATTTTTACTGTTTATAAATTATAATTAAACAAGACATGAATTTGAATTTCTATTTAATATACATGTTGCTAATAATTGTTCAATATGTATTTTATGAATTTTACAAAAGAATAGATTTTTACTTAATGCATAATGCAATGTGTTAATTGAATGAAAGTGTGCTTTGATTTTTTTTTCCTTGTTAAGATTACTTGGACTATTAAAAAAATATACAAATTCAAAATTGTTAAATATTATAAATAATTTAAAATAAAAAAATTTGTTAATCTTAAATTTTGTAACAGGAATCAAAACTTTTTAGTTATATAATTTTTTTTTTCTGTTTAAACTATTACTCAGATCTTCTGCAAATGTTTAAAAAGATTCATGAATTGAAAGTTTAAGTTTTGAAAATATAAAATCCCTTAATATTTTGTTTTAACATGATTTATTTTTAGATAATACATTGTTAGCACAAATTTAAGCATTAAGTATTACTATATAAGTTAGTATAGAGTACTACTATGATTTAATTTGTTTATTAGTTTAAGATAATAATACTAAAAAATTAATTAGGTACTTTAGAATTCAGAAAGAATAAAGTTTAATAATAATTAATTTCTATATCACCACTATTCTGATAATTATCTTTTAAAGAATTCAACTACTATGCAAATGTAATCAAGCCCAGCAAATATTTGTCAAATCAGTATTATCTTAATTCTTTTAATTGTTTCTTTTCTTAAGTTAAAAACAAGAAATACATTTTCTTATAACTATTTAATAAAAAATCTATGTTTAAAATGCTAAAGTTATCATTTTAACCTAATTATTTACAATACTCTATGAATCATAAAGCTGAAATGTTTATTGTTGAAAATTCAATCTAATTTATTTTATAGTTTACAAGGGTTATTAAAAATACATTGATTCTTGTTAGTTGTTTGTATTTTGTTGAATCAAGAGACCAATTAATTTGATATCTGGATCATTTTAGATGTCTTTATAGTTGACAATTAAAATTTATTGTCAATATATGAAAACACCATCTCATATGGATTTTAAAGATCGATTATTTTACTGTTATCATCTTATTTCCAAAAATTCTATTATTTAATTTCTGTTTCAAAAATTGAAATTTAATCATTGCCAATGTACCATATTTCAAAAAGTACATGATTTTAAATAAATTTTAATATCATAAAAATAATAGATTGCATAGCATATTCATTATCATTGACCAGATCATTTCCATCCCATGTTTAACTTAATTTGCATTGTGTTTTTAGAAGTGCAATGAAAAGCCATGTGCTGAAGTAATAAATTTAGTAATTTTATTCCTTTTCATTGTAGAGTTTAGATTCAATAATATTAGAAGGCTGAAACAATTCTTTCTTTCAAATTAAAAATTATTTTTTCAAAAACAATTTTATAGCTATGTACTACTTTAAATTTTATATATCAGATGTCTGGAGTATATTCATCATTGAAAAAATAATTTCAATTACATTTCATAATACTTTTATTGAGTATAAAATATAATGCTTGCATTAAAATGGTCTTGATAAACGAAATACAAATATAGTCAGAAGTGAAATTAATTAAGGCAAAATGCATTTAATCCCCTTTTACAATATTAAAAATTGGCAAATGTTTCAAAATTTCTTTCTGTTTTTTAAAGCACTGCTTTAAATTATTTTAATGGAAAGCTATTCAGCATTCATCATGCATCAGTGAAAAGTATACATTTGTAAACTATAATAACCAATAAAGTTTTAAATTTTAAACAAAACCTTGCACAAAATTGTTTGATGCACTATGTTATTATGTGTACAAAATATGCCAATATCGGGCGCTAAAAATGACCAGTTTGTTAGCAAATATGTAATATGAAAATGTTGGAGATATAGATGAAATTGTATTTTTGTTATTAAAATGTGATCAAATAAAAAAATTAATTAGAATGTGTTGATTGATTTTGAAATTCTACAAAGTAATTCATAATATAATATTCTTAGAATAATTTTACTCATATTTTAGCATTCAGGGAGATTCTATATACTTATTTTTTTCCATCAATTCTGTCTGCTGTTTAAAGATTCATTCACACTTGTCTCACGAAGATTAATAATTAAAACTACTTCATGCATGAGTGCTTGAAATACATTACCTCATATAGCACTGCAATGGTAGAAATATTCGTAAAGAACTCCTCAAATTTTTATAAGGTTGTTTTAATTATTTTTTGGCTTTTTTTTCGGCTTGTTGTTTTGTTTTCATTTTCTTTTAATATTTATCATTCCTTGTCAATTTAATCTGATTTAATTTTTCCATCAATAATGATTCTTAATTAATATTTAAACATGAAATGTAAAATATTTTTATGGGCAATTTTAGTTATAAGTTGATTAATTTTTTTCAGTTTTAATTAGTATATAAAAATTTATGATTATTTCACACAAAAATGGTTTTCATTCTTTTAAATGAAACATGTTTAATTTTTTAAGCAAATCAAAAACAAAAAGCTGTTGCATTAAATACATCTCATCCTTTAACTAGTATAATCGCAGGTAAGATTTTCAATCTTGTTACCAGTGTATCTTTTTTCAAATATTAAAACCTATTGGCTAGTTTGAATTAGGAAAATTTTGAATAATATATAGTAAATATTGACTTTATAAAAACGATTAGCATTTTAAAATATTATTTTCCTAAAGTTTCTTATTACCTCCCTTAAACATTGGATTATATATTTAATTGTAAATTATATTTATTAGTTGCACAAAGTTTGAAATTTTGTAAAATTCAGATTTAAACATTAAAACTAAAGCTAATTTGTTTATATTTCAAAGACAAAAGTTGCTCATTTTTCTTTCAACTGCTTACAGTTCAAGAAATATATATATATATATATATATATATATATATATATATGAATAACATTATAAATTAAACATTTCTTAAGAATAGCAAATTTTGACTATTATGGAACTGAACTGACAACTATAATATTAAAAAGATGTCATATTAAAAGAATACATATATATTTAGAGAGCGCCTATGCTGCTATTGCTAAAAATATAGTGGAACATAGATGAACAAAACCAAAGTTGTACCGAAATGAAAGTGAGCAATAACGAAAGTAGGGATAAACCAAAGTAGAAACTTATAAGTGAAAGAAATCCGGCCTGATGACTTTATCACGAGTCACCATCACGCAGGGATTCCAAAAAGGGATTTTTTTTTCTTTAAGCGGGCTTTGACTTGTCTAAAAAGGAAACAATCCGCTGTGACCCGAAAAATTCCCAAAGTCTATTGTTTTCTTTTTAAACAATGGGATAAATATATATATAGACACACAATGTCTATGTAATTCAACAGATTTTTGAATTACGAATTAATTGTTACACAAATTTTGAAGATGTAAATAATATATATTGTTATGAATCTGTAATGTTACTTCCCAGCACTGTTAGTTCTATAGTAGGAAAGATAGTTTTACGAACACCTCTATTGGATGCTAACAGGATGACAAATCAATAACCCTCAGGCTTGGAGAAAAAATGGATGATACTAGAATGTTTAATAATTTCGGCAGTAGATCCAATAGGAGGCGAGTTGTGTTTTATTGTTTGAGAACCTTTTGTGTCCTGCTTCGTAATATAGGAAAAGTCAGCAGTGCAAGTGCTAAGTTGGTCGTATAGATAGTCGACGATAAATTAGTTAAATCAGTGCAGCAATGATGCTCAAGCAATTATAGACTGAGAAATG
The DNA here is from genome assembly GCA_026289955.1 of Argiope argentata. Classification (NCBI taxonomy): domain Eukaryota; kingdom Metazoa; phylum Arthropoda; class Arachnida; order Araneae; family Araneidae; genus Argiope; species Argiope argentata. The sequence goes on from JAOUZG010041912.1 coordinate 45,249, forward strand.
ATCCGCGTGCTGAGTTTTGGAGATAAATATTGAAGCAGCATCAAATCGTGTGTTAAGTAGTCAGTCGTATAATAGTGAGTCAGGAATTTAATACAGCTAAAGTGGGAATGGGCATTTAGAGAGACCTTAGTGAACAGCTAGATGGATCCTCTCTTCCTGCTGAGTTCTGTCTGGCCATTTTTGTGTTCTGTTGCTATTGATTGCTACGTGTGGGCTGCTGTTTATTGTCAGATCGCCTGTGTATTATTAGTGTACGTCTCGGTGAGCTTTTTTTCTGCGTATTTGTGCTAATAAACATAGTTATTTACAACTGAGTTACACCATACACTTACCTTTGACTTCACAGAGAAATTTCTTCAACAATATATTGTTACGAATTTGTAATATTGCTTCCCAACAGTCCCATCGTAGGAAGGACTGTTGTACGGTCAGCTCTATCGGATGCCGGATTAAAAACTTCTGAGATTGGCGACAAATTTGACAATAAAATGAATGATTCTAGAATCTTCAAGAATTTTGACAATAGAACCAATAGGAGCTGAGATATGCTTAATAATTCGGAAACATTCCATACAACGCTCCGGAAACTATAAAAGACCGGCAATCCAAGTCGAAGACAGTCGTGTGTATGGTATAGAGTGAGTCAATGGTGAACAATTTGAATCAGACCAGCGAAGCGAAAGCGTTGAGTGAAGCTGAAGAGATAAGAGAATTTAGCTGTGAGCCAAATCTAGAGTTTATTATAGAAATAATGTCGAGTCGTAGGTATAGTATACAATCGTGTAATAGTTTGGATACAGCTAAAGCGAGGAGACAGTGAAAAATTGCAGGCGTTTGGAGATACTGTATAGAGTAGCTATGTGCTGAGTTTTGTCTGGCCACTTCGTGTGCTGTGATTGTTGTTTCTACCGATTACAACTTGTGGGCTGCTGTTTGTTCTAAGTGTGCTTCGATGTGCTGTTGGTGAACTTCTCGGCTCTGTTTAGTCGCCTTCACGTTTGGTGTATTCATGCCTTTATGTTTATAAACATAATTTGTTATTAAGCCCTGCGGTCAGTGTTTCATAATATACCCCCTCCCGTCGTCGGATTTTAGCAGAATTTTATTTGCCCATAACAATATATATTTTGTTACATTCGTAAATATGTGTGCAAAAATCGCGCGATTCAGGCGTATTTTAAGTAAAAATGACATTTCCAGTGATTTGGCGAAAGACAGATGGTTTTGGAAAATTTCATCACCTTAACTCTAAGACCATTATTAAGCGAGATGGACTAGAACCTTTGCGAAAGTCTTAGCTTTTCTGGTATAATAATCTCTCTCTCTTTATGTATATATATATAATGAGAGAAAGAGTGGGATTATTTGTATCCATTATTACAGGAGTTTGATTATTTTCATAAAATTATTATGCAAACTTACATCTCTAACAGATGTGTCAATTTCTTCAAGATAAATCAAGATTTGTATTAAATAGGCAAATTTGATTTTCCATCATTTTTTTAAATTTATTTTTTCTTAAACTGTGTCTTCCACAAGTATACACAGCAATTCAAATCTTCAATTTTGGGACAGCTAATTTGTAATTTATTACATAAAAATGAAATTTTATTCACTTATTTTGATTTATTTATTTTTCATTAAAATTTATTAAGTAACCATTTGTGCTGTTTGATGTATGTATACATCATAACTTGTCTTTAAAAAACCAAAGTGCCCAATCAGTCAAACTTTTGAAAATACAAAAAAAAAAGAAAAGAAGTAGGCATTAAACAGAAAATTTAATCAAGCGCAAATGTAGACTTAACAGTCGCTAAATAGACAATCACTATGACTGGTTTACAGAAATTAATGTTCACACCTTTCTAATTATTTACCTTCAATAAATTATCTTTTACTATCTTAAAAATTGGCTTTCTATTGATATCAGTTCAATTTCTTTTTTCTTAATTTTAATCAAGCTTTTAATTTCAATCGACACACAAATAGTCTTAAATTTTATAATGGATTTCAAACTTGTACATCAAAACATTCAATTGTGTGTATTTGCTTACAAATCCTATAGTCGGATTTTCACTTCCTCTAGCATTTTGTAATATGCAACTTTTTTTAATTTGTATTAAACTAATTCAACTAAATTCCTGTTTTTCAGTTATAACAAGATGAAATATTTTTAAAAAATTTTTTCCATACTAATCATTTAACAATTTTAAAAGGCAAAAATTTGGGGAAGCAAATTGTTTTTCAACAACAACTAATAGAAAATAAATTATTAAAAAAAATCAATTCTAAAGAATTTTTTTATAAAACTTTCATGTAATTGAATCCTTTGCTTCATTAAATGATTCAATTAATATTTAAAAACTAAGTCACATTAAAATATTATTGAATAAATAAGTATTAATGAAATTTTCTATTTTCTTATGTTAGGTTTTAATAAATAATATAATTAAATATTTCCTTACATATTTAAGAAATGAAAAAATATATCTTTATAAAAACTAGTTTGCTTTTCAACAGAACAAAACAACAAATATTTAAACTATTATTTATTTTTACAAATTACTAATGAATGTATATACAATGACTAAGATTTCTTCTCTAAATCATCTTATGGTTTAAAATTTGTAATTTTCTTCATTTCTTTATACAACACCTTCCTCTGAACTAAATAAAATAAAGAAATTGTAAGTATGTGTATTTACAGAAAACAATTTAATAAAATGAAATCATCTTAATTTATATAATACAATTACAAAAAAAATGCATTCTGTATTCTACTAAATGGTATTTATATACCTTCCAACGCCGACTACCCTATCATCAAAAGCACCTTTTATCAACATACTACTTATAATATCAAAATAACAAATTATTGAAAAATATATATTTTCCAAGAATTTTAAATAATTAAAACAAATATTTTCATATATTATTTGAAATTATTTAACCGGTACTCATTATTGACTAAACATATAAATGTAATATTTTTATTTACAAATTCACACAAAATGATTTTGCTGATGAAGCAATTTAACAATATTTGTAACAGTTACAATTTTTTTCATTAAATCGCCAACACATTTGCTTTTATTCGCTTTGCTCAGTTTAGATAAAACCAAACTCCTATATAAATCTTTGTTACGAGGAGTACCTCCACAGTTTTTATAATTATGCTAGAAAAAGATTCTAAAAACATTACTTTCTCTAACCAAGCTAAAAAAAATTTCACTGTTGAACTGCTATGAGCAAGAATTTGGGCTGAGAGCATATTTGCCATTTCTTAACTTTGGCATTTACAAAGGCTTATTCTATATTAATATTGTTACAATTGCTTCAAGTTTTGGGGATTTCTACTTTCACTTTTAGATTTGTAATGCTTTTTTAATACAAAAATAAAAATTCATTTTGTAAAAATATTCTTTTTATTACCTACATCTAATGGTAAAAGATTTTATTTATCTTTTTAAAATTTAAGTGTATATCATTTACCATGCTATTAACCTTTACTTTATAATTAAAGGCTGAAGATGAAAGATAACTGAGTCTGAGTGCTTCCCAACACCCCTCAGCCTCATTAATTCTTCATGTTATTTCCAATTTCAATCTAGTATAATAATATATTTCAATTTCAATATCATCACTGTGATTACTATGGAATCATATGACAAATTACTTTTCTGATTTATTACTACTAAATTAATGATTAAAAGCTGATAATTTATTGTTAAATTTTGGAAAATGAAAAATATCATATTGTCATTAGAAAAATACAAATGGAAAGAATTTCTGAACTTATCTAATCAGATAATGAATTTAAAAAAATTATTAAGTTTAAACTTAATAAACATAAAACAATTGAATTTAAATAAAGTAATGTAATAAGCAAATCATACAAGAAATACATACTATGAGGATCATATTTAATTACTTCCAGTCTATCTGTGTACCTAGGACGAATAGCTTGAAATTTATGAGGTGACAATGTACTCTTCAACCAAACAGTAACATGTCTAGTAAAATGGATGAAAATTAGTTAATAGTTGTTTAAAATGGACCAAATAAATGTACAACAAAAGATTATGTCCAAGAAGTTTGAAATACTTACGACCATTTGCCCATTCTTGATTAAAATTACTAAAAAAAATAAGAATATTTTATTAGATATATTAATAAATATTAATCATCATCAGTTGAATGATAAAGATTGATTAATAAATTAAATTTTAAAAAAGTAACCAGCAAAAAATGTTGAAAGAAACAATTTTTTTTAATTTCAGCAACATGACACACCTACTTATAACTTAAATGATTTCTAATTTCTTTCTGTTTCACAACAGAAAAAAAAATTAATTGAAGAATAATTTATTAATAAAAAGGATTACTTTTTTTTAAAAATATTTAATCAGATAAAGTCAAGGTCTGCTTTCTATCACATAAAAAGACAGCTTTCTTTTTTTATGTGCAAGGAAAAAAGAATACCCTTAAAAATAGTTTTTTTAAATGGATATTTCAGTCAAAACCTCGGTAAAGTCAATCAAAAAAGTATCTAAACTATACTTGTGAAACTAAAACTAATGAAACAATAAACTCCTTAACTTATAGAATTATGTCCTCTATAAGTACTAAAAATATTCTTCCTGCCAGAAGAAATCTCCTTCATATTTATAAAACAAATACCTTTTTCTTTTTTCTCTCTCCTTTCAAACTGCATTATACAATTTCTAATGCATACCTATATTCCCCAGATTTAAATAGTACAAATATATACATAATTTTGTAATTTTGAGTAAATGATTGCCAATCCATAAACAAATGAAATTCAAACTCTTATTGCTTTTTAGGAATTTGTGTTTTTTTTCATCACGTTTCAAGGAATAATGAATCTTCAACAATAATTTTCATTCTACATTCAAGTTATAAGCATATATATATATAT
>JAOUZG010041912.1:50287-77037 GCA_026289955.1 Argiope argentata
ATATATATATATATACTTTAAGAAATATTAAAGTATTTATAATTCATATTTTTATGTATATATAATAGAACCAAAGATAAATTTCTATGCCAGTTGAAGGAATAAGACATAAAAGAAAATCTATTTGCATTAAGAAGTTAGTAAGATATATACATTAAACATATTTAATATTTTAAGCTTTCCTTTAAAATGTTATTAAGACCAATCTATTTTTTTTTTTTAACTAACAAGTATTTGAATGATGTTCAACAAAAGATTCAACACACTATTAGAATAATCTTACAGTTTTTCTGGGTTTTTTTTTTTAAAGTTTTGATACATTTGCATGTCAATTCTTCTCTCTTACTTTGATAAATCATTATATTAAAACATTTTTTATGTCCTGATTCTTCCCACATTGCATTCATTTATTCATCCACCACACTCCTAAATGGAAAGAAGTGCACAGTGGAAATGAAAAAAAATATCTTTTTGGCCTTCTCTCCAGCTTTAAATTTTGCCATTAAACTACTTAATAGATCACTTCAAGAGAATTGTTGATCATTAGCCTTGATTAATTTATAATTATGTAATTAGATACAGGAAATCCATTCCCACTATTTTGATCAGTACAATTAATTCATCACTACATTTATGATCATTAAAACTAACAGATAATTTAAAAAACTAAACTCAAAACAACTAACAGGTACATTTATAAAATATGCAACAAAAACTTATAAATTATAAATATCTATTTTGCAATAGCACGGATGGTTACCAAATATATTACTTTTGACAGTGCTTCTTAGAAAATGCAAAAAAAAAAAAATCTTTTTTATCAAAAGAATATATATTACAAAAAATAATAAATATTATGGATGATTTAAAATGTTTTGCAATTAATTTATGACTGATTTTCATAGGTAGATATATACATACATTATATATAAATTCTCGCTCACCTTTCTCTATACATTTATACATAATAAAAGGTAACTAAGGTAAAACAACGTTTATAAATATAGTGTTGTACACTTGCAATAGAGAGCAATTTATATATATATACAAAGACATAAATAAACATTCCAATATATTGATGTAAATTCCTGATACTATATATATTCCTGATATACTGATGTAAAAGAAATTATAAAATATTTTAGAATAAATATAATTACAAATCCTTATAAAAACTAACCTAAGAATACAGCAAAGAATATATTTTTCCAAAAAATTATCTCAAATCTTTTCTGTTCAAAATATTTTTATATTTTTACTTGACACCCATACAGATACAGTTAATCTAATTTGCTGAAAGAAACGACAGACAATAAATTTTTTTTTAAGATGACATTTCATACTTATTTATGTTCATAAAAAAATATAAATACTATTTAAATTCCGTGGAAGATGTAGCAGTTATAATCAATTTTCTTTATTGTCAATATTTTTTTGGTTCTCGAACAGCGTGTTGTTTTATTGTTTATTAAGGCTTTAAGTTCCCTTATATACTTTAACTTTACCTGCAAGTTTAAAAATAAATAAACAAACTGATTTCGGTGTACTGTGAAAGGTAAGAGAATTTTTTAATGCAGTGTTTATTATTATTATTGATGCTTATACACTTTTGATTATTTATGTTATGTTACCTGGATGTCTTTTTAATTTAGTTCACTTTTGCTAATTCTCGGGCATTACAGGATAATGGCCAAAGCTAAAACTACGTAAGTGTGTATTCTTTTTAGTTTATTATTGCCTTCTTTTGTTTATCATATTGTTTAATATGTTGATAATTATATTGTAGGCATATTCTGGTTCTAATGAAGAGTATGGTAACTAAGCATAAATTCCCTGCTGTACGACCTAGACAAGCGGAGCAACTAGAAATGATAAAATTTGATCCCTATGGTATGTATCTGTTTGATTTCCTTAGCTGAATCGTCAAAATAAGTAAATAAAACTTCTGTATCTTTTGTTGCCATAGTTTATAATTATTAATTCGTTCATTGTTTTCATTTAATTTAAAATTGCTGAGGTTTAAGTGCATGACATACTTTGAGTTTTTAATTTTGAGTAGAAACACGTTTTACCTTATTTACCTGAAACAAAATTTCTTTTTTTTTATATTTAAACCATTTTTCAGAAAAAATTTAAGATATTCTTAAATATTTAGTTCGATTTTAATTAAGTTTTCATTCTTAAAAGTCTTTCTACAAATGTATTTGTAATTTATGTATACCACATTTCATACATTTCTGCATTTTGTGCACTTATTTATATGTTTATACATTCATGACTCTCATTCGGTTTCTTATAAAAGCTCGTTTGCTGTTGAATATGTTATTTTAACCATGTATTGATTCATATGCATATTCATCTTATGTAAATACGCTTAGAACTTTCTAAGATCATTTTATTCTAACATTTACTTTCAAGAAATGTAGAATACTTCTTTTCATAATTTAAGTTTTAAATTTTATATTAACATTTACATATAAATATTCTTCAAAAATAAAAGTTAAATGTATGTGGCTGTATAATTTCTCAAAATGCAAGTTAAATATAAAGGTATAAATAATATTTTGCTTTTTATAAGAATCCTATTTGAAGTTATATATATATATATATATATATATATATATATATATATATATATATATATATATATATATATATATATATAAGTGCATCATAAAATAACTTTGCCAGTACACAAGCAACTCAATTATCATTGATGTAAATTTTGTTTATTATAAATATTTCAGATTATAGCATTCTAGTATTATTCAAAATTATGTATTGTTTTGATGAAAAAGTCTTTTTATTATTTTGAAGTATCAATATTTTATTTGGATTTGTTGATTGTGATTACTGTAGAGACTTTGTATATTAGTAAAGTAGTTTTGTGAAAATTCTGTATCAAGATATTATTATGTTTCAGTTAGATATAATTCTTAATTTATATTTGTCTGTATCGTTTCTTAGTATACGAATTCTTCATTTAATCCATTTTGATACTTATTATATAAATTTACATATTATTTTGAAAGTGTTTTTTTTTTTTTTTTTAGAAATTTAATAGCGTTTTCTTATGTTAACTGAAATAGGTATAAATTTAAAGCCGTTATTTCTTATGCATGTCTTAATCCTTATGTTTGTAAGCTTATTAAATACATTTACAGTCAAAAATTCCCTTAAAGTCCAACATTTCTTTATGAGTCAGTAATCTGGAACTGTATACTTAATCTTTTTTTGAATGGTAGTACTAAGTCATCCAATAATATTTAGTTAGAAAGTATTCATAGTGTTTTATCTTCAGCCCAGTATTAATCCATTTCATTTTTAACATAATCTCTGTTAAATCATGTCGAAAACACCAAAAATAAAATTAATTAACAATAAAATTAAAATGTGGGAAAAAATTGTGGAGGGGTTATTTTTAATTTCTTAGAAAAAGAAGATTTTTTTAAAATATATTAAAATATCAGGAAAAGGGTTGCTTTCAAATTTCTTCCATTACTGTAAAATATTACCAAGCATGAAAATTTCAAAATATTGTTATTTTTAATTCAAAATTTAGCTAATTTGTAGCATAAGTTAGTTGAAAATTGCTTGGGAGTTTGTGAAAATACACTGACTGCTTGGATAAAGCAAAAAAGAATCAATAAAATGTTTTTGATTTTGCCCTGAAAAATAAATGTTACTCTCCTAAAAATAAGATACTGAATATTTTTTGGATTGCGATTGATATGTTAGTGGAAAGTGCTTTTGATTACATTTATTGTTTCATATTAAAAAGATTTTTTTTAATGTCTTTAGAGGAGGCTTTTAGTGAAATGAAAATAATATAGCACCAATATTCAAAGGAGTTGAAGCGGAAATATATTTATTCATTTTAATGTATTAAAGTTCTATTTTTTTTGTTTTATTATTAGAATATAAATGAACATAAATAATAAAATATAATCAGTTTTGAAGCATGGTTTTATTAATATTGAGATATGATTAAAAGAATGGTAATTTAAATGAACAGAAAAATAATTAATTGTGGATTATATAATACACATTTTATATATTTTTTAATTAGTTTTTCTGTATTAAAATTAAATAGAGAAAATAATTTCTAATATATTTTAGTGGAATAAAATTTTTATATAATTTCTTTTGAAAAAATCCATATCAAATTTTAAAAATGTAATTTATTAAGCTTTAAGCATGTGACTATCAAAATTTTAATTATTAAAATATTTTTAAAAAATATTTGCCTTCATTATTATAAATTTTTCAAAAAAATTTGAATATAAAAATGTGATTTTTCATAATCTTATTTTTTTTATTACTTCCTTTTTCTATTCATTTGTTTCTTAGAAAGACTTTAATATCCAGCAAATTTTAAATGACAAATATTAATGCCTCATACTTAAGATGAAAGTGATAAGTTTTTTGTTAATATATTTTATTTATTAAACAATTTTTTTATCATTGAAATTGTTTTTGCTTATTAAATTTCTATTTATAAACCTGTAAAAATTAAAACTATTAATACTTGTGTATTATCTAAGGCCGATGGAAACCTTTATATTTTAATACATATCATTCACTTATAAATGTTAGCTTTTTCTAAGATATCATCTTTGATATTTTTATTTTATTTTATTGCAATTTAATTAAGAAAATTGAAATGAGTTTGACAATTTTGGTGATAGTTGCTGGCCTTAAATTAAACACTTATAAGAAATTTATTTTTAGGAAAGATAAAAGCTTAAAATATTTAAATAATTTAATATTTAACAATGTTATATGTCTCCAACTAATGTGAAAAAATTGCTTTTATTTGGATTGAGCATCTAAAACCAAAGATATTTAATATGCTTTAATATTTCAATTTTGAAACTTCTCAAGAAGCTCTCAAGTCTACTAGTAATCATGATATAATTTTGTCTTTAATTCATGACACTTTAACCTTCAGATTTAAAAGTAATATATTTAACATCTTCAGTTTTTAGTTTTTACCATCGCTCAGTTTTACAAAAATGATTGTTTTAATAATACTGGCTGCCTTTATTTATTTGCTTAAGTATTCTTTATTTATTTGCTTAAGTATTGCAGATGTGTGTATCTTTAAGGAAGACAGATTTTACTCTAGTCTTTTTAATAAACTTATACTTAAGTATTCTTTTAAAAAATAATTTTACATATATTGTTCTCATCTCTTGTTTCTTTCATTTAGTTCGAAGGGATGTATTATACAAAGAAATGAAGAAAATTAAAGGTGTTAAAACATGAAATAACTGAAGACCTTATGATCTGCATAGTCATTGTACATATGTTATTCTCAATTGCTTAAATAAATCATATTTCAAACTTTTTTTTTATTTTGTACTTCATATTTAACTGACCATGAAAGATACCAAGTATTATAAAATTTTTGTGATAGAGAAATATCTCTATTAAGGAGTGATTATTTGGAAAACAAACTTTACCTTAAAAAATGCTGTCTGCATGCTAAAATGTTTATTTAAGCTATACCTGCATAAAAAAGTTTTTTTTTTTAAATTGAAGTTAATTTTTCTGCATTTGAGAATTATTTTGTACTTTCCCAAGGTATTGTATATAATACCTAAACTTTCTATAGAATGATAAATTCTACTTTAAAAAACGGTCATGATAAGGCTATTACAGTAGAGGCCACTTTTAATGATCACTTTGAATCCAACCCAAAATAATTATTTCTACATCTAAATTGTCTGAACAATCAAAATGCCTTAAAAAATACTTCAATTTGCAATTGTTTGGTTTCAGTGCAAGGACATCAGAGAAAAGAAATTATTTGAAGTGTACATCAATTTTAACCAGAAAAATTAGTGTAGTGTTCAAAGTTGAAGGAAAAAATTGTGCAGTTAATTTTTTAAGCTTCCTTTTTTTAAAATGTCGATATTTGCTTTTTTGTGTGTGTGCTATCTAGCACTTATAAGATAAACTTTTCATTTAAATGTTTATTAAAGGATTAGTGAAATATTAAAGTTTTTCTCTCTCTCCTGATGTAACACTGGTGCATTCTCATATGTTTTCTTTTCTTTCATTTTGATAAATTATTTCTTTAAAATAAATTCTATATTCCCGTCTTTCCTACATCACTTTTATTTATGCATCAAATTATCCTTCTTCTGGAGTACAGATCACTCCTTCATAACAATATTTAATTATGAAACAGTTAAAATAGCTTAGTCTAAAAAATTGATCCTACCATTTCTAAAGATAGCTCTCTCTCTTTCATACTGAACAAATGATATTTGCTTATATAAGATTGGCAGTATCTTTTGATTACTGCTTTTAAACTCACTAAATAAAAAAAATAAAATAAAGGACTGCAGAAGAAAAGGGTTGTTTCTGTGGAGATGAGGCAACAATTTATTTTTCTATTACCTTACCATCATTCTTAGACTTTTTGCAGTTGATTACTGCAAGCAATTTTATTTATCATTGTAATGATTAGAACCTAGTTACATCCATGATTACTACAAGAGGTGACTACTGCATTTAAATGATGTACATTCCTCTAAAACACTAAAGTTATTGTGGAAAAATAATGAAATTGGCATTTTAAAAAACCCTTTTATTTAAAGTATGTAAAGAAGTTAGAAAGTTGTATATAGCAAAATTTATTCCTTTCTGGTTAAAAAGAAATGCAAAATTTTTATATAAATTTTAATAAGAAATTAACTTTCTTATTGAAACACGATTTGCTTGAATGACATTTTGAATTATACTTCAATGTTTTTGATATTTTACTTTACGCATATATTTTCCATATTCTTGGTCAATTCATCTATAATTGAACAAATACAAATCATCTGTGATTTTGTCATCAAGAAAAACTTCAATATTAAGTAAGTTGATAAGGCCTTAAGTGGATTATTATCTGGCATGAGGTTATTTTGAAATTCCTCCTGGAGTTCAGAAGTCAGTAGAAACGATCCTCTATCATAAACATTAAAATTGCCATTATATTTGGCAAATCACATTTTTTTGTTGATGATAGAAACGAAAATTTGCTTTGTAAATTCTGATGAAGCAATGTTGGCTTCTTCTGATGCGTATTCACAAAATATTTCTTTCCTTATCTTTACTAGCATAGTCACAGTAACTCTAATTGTATATAAAGCAAACGTAACAGAAACAGAAATTTCTGCAATAAGCATGTCATAATCATTTTGGTTAATCCATTATTGATTATCATCTCATTTAGGTTTTACAAAACAGTTTTTTTCCCCTTGCACCTGAGATTCATTTTATTTTGAGATTCCAAAGAATGTGTGTGATTCAAATATTGCTGGAAAATTTTAAACATTCTACAAAATGCTTAACTGCAGAATGTCGGCTTTCGTTCATTGCCCAAAACAGATATTCAGTTAATCTACTTTGGAAAGTGATAATAAATTCTTTGAAAATTTAAATTTATTATTTTTAAGCAAAATATTGACAGTTTATCGATAATTTCTGAATGAATCGTTAGATAAAGTTCATCGTGCTAAGCATCAAAAAAAGTATCAATTCAATAATATAAACTTAGTGATGCACGATTTTTTATTCCTAGATTTAACAAATTTTTGTAAATTTTTCTTCATGTATTATTAGCTGTAATATATTATAAAATTTAAACTATTCATTGGGTATTTATAAACAAATTTAATAATGCAATTTCCCATTAACATTATTGTTACAATCATTAAATATATTTTTAATTATTTTAAACTTATTATGCAACAAAGTATTAACCCACGGTTAGATGAATGTCAACAAAATACAAATTTTAAAATAATATTAAAGTCGTGTTTTTTTTAATGTTTATATTGTGAAAAAGTCCTGGCAATAAAAATAAAAACAAATAATATTTCTCTGTGACAGAAGATAAATAAGTAATTATTAATTCTCTCTGGTGAACACTTGAGAATGATTATAGGCATAGTTTTTATTCCTTTTTGTGGCCATTGTTTTTTAATTTATTCTTTTTATTTATTCTTCAACACTTAAATTCGCATGTGCTTATTATTTCTCTTGCATGTTCTAAAAAATGGAAACCAAACGGTATTTATTTTGTTATCTTTTATCAAAAAATATTTTCAGTGATTAAACTTGCATAACAAGTCGCGATCTAGACATTAATTTCTTGGCTTATTATAATTTTTAAAAATAATTAATTTCTCCAACAAATTTATTGCAATAAAATATTATAAAAATCGAATACATAAGAACTGACCTAATTATATTTTCCTCGAATGGCAACTTTGTAATATCGGAAAAGAATTGGAATTTTCATAAAGAATAATTAATTTAACGAATCAAATTCTAAAAGGGAAAAAATTAGAAAAAGAAAATTGCGTTTTAGAATTCTGTGAAAGAAACACTTCTGCGTTTGAAAGCAAGTTATTCAAAAAGAATCATCAGCTTTCTAAAAGATACAACTCAGGTAACTAGAATTCTGTTTGTTAGTTTTGTTGCTTTTAAATTATGAGACTTTTTAAAGGGAATTTCGTTGCATTCTTTTCTTTAAAGACTGGGGGGAAATCTTGATGACTGATAGCTAGTTACCGAACTATTTCTCTTCATAACCATTTCTCACATCGAAACATTTAAAAATTATTATTTAATTTGACAAAATGTAATTGCGTTTCTCTCTTTAAATGTTTGGATACCAATCTGATGAAAATCTGCTTTAAAAAAATTGTCAGAATAACCTTTTAGTATCTAAAACTCCGGGAGCCCTTTCTTTTATTTATTTTGGAAAACTTCAGTTTCGGAACTTCCTGGGAATAGAAGAAACTTAATTGAATTTTTTTGTAACTCGTCATTTGATTTCAGATTATTATAAAATAGTTTTAAAAAAATTTACATAATGTAAAATAAATAAATTATTATTATTATTATTATTTTCATATTATATGCCACCATTTCAGAAAATGTACTTCAAATAGTTAATTTTGTAGCAAGGATATACTTTCACAGTTTATTTTCAGCACATGCACTACCATTCACAAAATTATTCATTGATTTTTAAAATCGTACTTTTTTTTTCCTTTCTTTTTTAGATTAGATCAGATTTTCAAACGATGCTTATTATTATCCTTAATTTTGTATTAAATTAAACATGAATTCTGATAAATTTAATTTTTGATTAAAATCGCATAAGTCATCCAAGAACATTTACAAAAAATAATCAATTAAATTAAAAAAATAATCAATTAAATTTAGACTATTTTAATTTTCTAACATATATTTTAAATAAACATTCACATCTTTATATATAAAATCATAATTAAAATAAAAACGAAAGTGCCTAATTATGTATACGAATCATTATTAATTGAATCAAAGTCTGCCAAATTTTTAGTGAAAAAAATGAAGTACTTATAAAACAATTATTAATAATCTATGAAGAACTTTAGTTGCCGTCTATTTTTTTAAAACCTTTCATTTTCCTTCTTATTAAAAGGGGAAACATTTCAAAGGTAAAGTATTTTGTTTTTCATAATATTTTATACAAAAAAATTTTTATAAAAAAACACATTTTTAATTAATTTAATCTTTTTTACATCAAAAAAATATCAGACACATAAATATTTGGATCTAGACCAACTTTGGTGTATTAATTTCTCAATAAATTTGATTAAAAATTTATTAAAAAGGCCTATTAAATTGTCTAGTTTAAATTAAATCTCTTATGCATAATTTGATGCACTTGATTTCCTCAACAAAATATTAAGAATAAAACTGAGACAAAAATAAATGCTACATTTTTTATAAAGCCTTACACTTAATATATTTATTTAACGCATGAACCCTTCCAATGGAGTTTAGTTTCATGATATCACAATGCTATTAAAATCTTTTTTTTTTTTTTAATTTCTCGCTGTCTTTTGCGGAAACATTATTTTACTCTCAGATTCCTCAAGCAAACTGAGAAGATATAAATTAATTTTCTGCATTTATAATTTTTCGAATTATCTTAGAAGAACGCAAATTTCTCACTTTTTTACTTGATTAAGATTTCAATATATATATATATATATATATATATATATATATATATATATATACACTGAAGTGACAAAAGTCATGGGATGACTGTTAATATCGTGTCGGCCTTCCTTCTGCTCGGCGAAGTGCAACAACTCGACGGGTCATGGAGTCCACAAGTCGTTGGAAGTCCTCTGCAGGAATACTGAGCCATGCTGTCTGTATAGACGTCCATAATTGTAAAAGTGTGGATGGTGCAGGAGTTTGGGCACGAACGGACTTTTCGATGACGTCCCATAAATGCTTGATGGGATTCATATCGGGCGATCTAGGTGGCCAGATCATGCGCTGGAATTGTCCGGAATGTTCTTCAAACCAATCGCGAACAGTTCTGATCCGGTGACATGGCGCAATGTCATCCATAAAAATCCCATCGTTGTGTGGGTACGTGAAGTCCACGAATGGCTGCAAGTGATCTGCAAGCAGCTGAACATAACCCTTTCCAGTCAATGATCGGTTCAGTTGCACCAGAGGACCGAGTCCATGCCATGTAAAAACACCCCACACCATTATGCAGCCACCACCAGCTTGAACAGTGCCTTGCTGAAAGTTTGGGTCCATGGCTTCGTGGAGTCTGCTCCACACTCGAACTCTACCATCAGCTCGTAACAACTGAAATCTTGACTCATCTGACCACTCCACGGTTTTCCACTGGTATAGGGACCAGTCGATATGCTCACGAGCCCAGGAGAGTAGCTGCTGTCAGTAAAGACACTCGAGTCGGTCTTCTGCTGTCATAGCCCAAGGAAGACAAATTTCGCCGCACAGCAGTTATTTGACGAAGTGTTGCGTGTCTATTAACATTGACCATTCTACACAGACGTCGGCGGTCTCGGTCATTAAGTGCAGGTGGTCGCCCTCTGCGCTGTCCATGATGGGATGGGATGCCTGAAATTTCATACTCTCGGCACACTCTTGATACTGTGAATCTCGGAATGTTGAATTCACTAACGATATCCGCAATGGAATGACCCATGTGTCTAGCTCCAACTAACATTCCACGTTCAAAGTCTGTTAATTCTCGTGGTGCCGCCATAAATCGCGAAAAACCTATTCGCATGAATAACTTGAACACAAATGAAAGCTCTGGAAAACGAATTGCGCATTTATACATTTTCGCTGCGATACTACTCCCATCTGTATATTTGCATATTGCTATCCCATGACTTTTGTCACTTCAGTTTATATATATATATATATATATATATATATATATATATATATATATATATGAAATCTGCTATGCATATTTCGATGTATCATGTCAGAATTGAATGGCCAAGCACCTCGTGCTCGTGTAAGTTGAATTATATTTATTCCGTTTAATTATTTCATTGAATTAGCAACTTAGTATTTAATATTATTATTTAGTATTATCGTTTAAATAAATATCACATTTCCTGTTTATATCATTTTACTTAATCACGTGTTCAAAATGACATTTTTCTAAGTTTTATTTGCGGTAGTAATGAGCTTTGTTTTTAAATCAGAGCTTTTGTAAATGCAATGGCAACACGTTATTAAAAGCTGATATTTTGAAATTTTCATGAAGATAATAAAATTTCAATTTTTTGCCTACTGACCAAAATTTTTAATTTTCGCCTACGGATTTTTGTTGACACCAAAAATCTCATCCCAAAAATAACATCATGTTCTGACATGATAATAAATTATCTGCTTGTATAAAAGAAATTTAACATAAACTTGGATTTGTTGGTCAGGTTAAATACATTTATCAAATCATTATTTACTATAAAAAGATTTATTAAGAACTTTTCAATTAACAGATAACATCAGAGAAACATCAGATGGACATTAAAAACAAATAATAATTCATATTTTAAATCTGTTTTGTATTTTTAAAAAATGAAAAATCTGTATAAAATTCAGATTTCTTGTTTCATGTGATATTTTTATCACTTTAAATTATTATTTTTTAAATAAAATATATCATTGTTTGCAATGAAATGATGATGGTAATAAATCGAGCTCCGCTGATCTTATTGTATTAGTAAAAAACGTAATTGATATGCATCATTACGCAGTGCAGGATTAACATGTGGAGTCTGACATGCGCCATTAGTTGGTTGACCATAAATATTTTATCAAAGACTAACAGTATCATTTAGGTGTTTTTCATATTCTAAGGTTAAAAAATTTAGAAAGAAAAAAATTTGGTGGTTATTGTTAAAAGTTGTGTTTATTAAGGTAATTAATCATAAGCTTGGTAATTGAAATTTGCATATTTTTTTTGAGGGGAAGTATGAGAATTAACATAATCATTCTGGTAATAACTAATTATAATTCGATGCTATCCGAAAACTGGAAGTCTTAACACAACGCAAAAGAGCATAAGTATTTCCTTTTTTTTTGTCATGCATTTGTAGATGTATTGTTTTCTTTTTTTGTGTTAATTATTTATTATTATGATTATGCTTATTAATCGCAGCAAGGTCAAATTAAATTGTACATGTGAACCGAAATGTACGTAGATTCTTATGAATTAAGAAATGCCACTAACTACCGAAACCGCCGAGTACAGTGAATATTATCAATGGTGACGCCAGATGAAGAGAAATGCAAATCGTCGCGCCGGCGTCAACGTGTTAAATTACTGGCATTAGCTTTTTGTTTATTAAAAAGCCTGATGGTTATTTGAAATAGCATCTCCTACAAGAAAAGTCAAATTAGTGTTTGTCCAACTTGAATCGTTATAATGGGATTCTAATCTGTACTTATTTTATAGAAATTAGGACTTCCAGACTCAAGAGTTCAAAGGCCTAATAAGAAAGAATAATCATGTAGATATGTTATTATTTTCTTATTGTAGACTATCTTTAATTCAGTAAATGAGTCTAACCGTTTCTTCTAGTGAGTGATTTACCATACATTATGCAAATGCTTCAGAAAATCACTAATTCATTTAATACGAACATTTAAATGAAAGCTTATTGCAAATTTTTCATATTTTTGTTTTTAAAATTAATTACGTTTTGTTAATATTTTTGATTAAAAAAGAATTTAATAAATTGAATTAGCAAAGAAATTTTTATTTTTTAATTATAAATGTTAATAATTTGATTATATATATATTTTTTAATATATGTATATTTCGTTCTGAAAACAAAATACGCACTTATTTTTCTAAAAAATAATTTATAACGTTTTTTTAAACATAATTTTATTCTTCTTTTTTTTTCAAAAATTTATTTTGGTAAGTGAAAGTTTTCTTGAAGAATATTAGGATCAAATTTTAAGTCATATTGGAACAGTTCAGAACTCTTCCATTGCTTGTTTTCTGGATAACTTTTCAATTAATTCATCTTCATTGTCGACATCATCTATGCTTTCCAGATCAAAGCAATAGTTCAAAACATAATGATCTTTGGAAAATCGTCCATAATTAAGTTCGGGTCAGTTTGTAAAACTTTTTAGCATTCAATACCGGCATTATTTTGCCATAATGAGATGAGTTGTTTCTGTGCTTCTATTGTATTTGAATTGTTAGCTTTATCCTCATCGTTTAAAGATTTTTTTAAAAATTTCTGAATTATATTTTTAAAAAACCAGCTTAACAAAACATTGTTTTATATTTATTGCAATGAATAACTTATACTTTGATAATGTGTTCTTACATTTTCAAAAATTAACTACTTTTTTTTAGATTTGTTATGCCATGATCAGACATTTGACAATATGCGTTCTATGGTGAATTTTCAAAGGTTTAATTACTCTTTGGTCTGTAAGTTGTAATTTAACTATCGTATAGAATGGTGGAAGATTAATGTTAATCAATGGAAACGATCTAGAATGCTTCAGGCAATCGTCCACAAAATGAAGCACTTCTCTCTTCTTTATTATCCATTTATCTACGTTAGTTACAGATTCCTGGAAAAATTTCCCAATAATCCATGATTTGTTTTTAAATCTTAATTAATTTCACAAGAGATCATCTTTTTAAAACAATTTAGCTGCGTGCTTTTCTCTAACACAAGAAATTTCAATCTCTGTTAACTGATCAATGTAAACGACATTCGTGATTCGGTTTTTACTACGTTTTCTTCCAAAACATCCATTCCCTTTCTAAGTAAGAATTTTATTCAGCTTACACTTTTATATGTATCAGTTTTATTGTCCGAATCATGTTTTTTTAAGACAGTTTTCAGAAACTTATATTTCGTTTATCTCCGAAACGTAAGAGCTTTCACGCTATTTTTTTTTTCTTAAAAGCCATGTCGCTTTTTTAATTTATCGAGCCATCCAAAGTAGTTTTGTTAGTTGAAAATGTCCAAATTTATAGCATATATAGCATACACATACACAAGCATATTTTTATATCGTTTCTCCCTCTCTCTTTCATTGCAACGTCGTTTTACAGAATTTATCAATTTTAAAGATTTAAATTATTTTCGATCTTTTCCAAAACTTTCAAGATTTCTCTTTAGAGACGACGATAAAAAAATTATTGTTGACGATAAGTAATGTAATTTAAATTCAATTAAAGTCCTAGTTTAGAAAATGATAAGTGGAATTAGAGTTAGTTATAATTAGTAACTTTTTTGGCAAATGTTTATTTTTTTTCATACACACCTTTAAGTCTTCCGAGAAGTGTTGTGAAATCTATATAAGCCAGATAACATCTTTCGATCTGAAGTGTCACTTTTGTTCAATCGGCACATTACTCGGCTACCAACCATAAGATTGGGAGTTCGCGACTAGCTCTATCCATTACCACCACGGAAGTAAGAATCATTGAAATATATTTCTTATTTAATTTATGCTACTTTTTAAGAGCAAACTTGCATAATTTTGCATCATCACATAATTTTTAATTTTTATGCAAAAACTTTTAGCCAATATATGAAAAATTTATTGAATTTAGAGAAATTGTTTTTTTATTCAAAATCCATGATTCTGAAAATAAAACTGGGTTCATAGAAGTATTTGATACACAAGATTTTGATATGTAGAAATTTCTTTATATATTTCACTCTCTCAATTATATTTTTTAAGAATATAAATAATATGTTTTGTCTTAAAACTTTGTGAATAATTTACTTGTCTTATGGGCCTTGTATCGTTTTGACTAAACAACCAATTTTTTTTTTCATTCAAGAAAATTTAATGCTGCTTTCTTTCTTTACCATTTAAAAGGTGGGGGGAGGGGATTAAATGCATACGAATTCCTCATCCTAAATATTGTTATATAATAGTGTATTATTATTAATTCGATTGTATGTTATTAACTTAATATTATTTATCCTAACATTATTTTTTTTAGAAAAATCTCTTGATTATAGTTTCCTCAAAGAAAAAAAAAAACAAAATCATTGCAATATGTATATATATACAAACAGTAACTAAAACATAGAAATTTATTATATTAGTGGCCTATTTTTTTTTTAAATCTTAAAAAGATAACATAAATATATTAAAACATAAAACATGTGTTAATATACATGTGTTAATATGTGTTATTGAATATAAAAATTCGATTTATTTTAAGTAAAGATTTAAGTAATTTTTGATAAAGTGTACCAAAGGACTTAGGACTACCAAATTTGGTAGCCCTAAGTCCAACGATCAGTTGTGTAGAGTTTTGCACAATTTTAATCATACAGGTCATATCTTGTTGATCGTACCAACTCATTTACAGTATGTCAGTCTCTAAACATTTCTTGATAAAAGGATTGAAGAATTTGTTACATAATACAAATTGTTACTTTAACTATATTCGTTCTTTGAATCATTAGTCAATAATATTTTACTTGGTATTATACTCTCTGAAAGACAGGTGTTTCAAACACGCGATAGCTTTCTCTGTGTCAGTTTTCTGAGAGAGAGAAATGAACTGTTGGAGATTTTTTTTTTTCATCTTTTTCGTGTAGTAAGATGCACCTTACTTTCAGCAGCGCTTCTTCAATCAATGTTTATTGATGCAGGTGCCCTATTCCTTTTTCGTTTATCAGAGGCTGGATATGCAATTAAAGCAAATTGGAAAAGTCTAGTCTGTAAATGGTGACTGCATCGTGGTAAAATTATAAAAAGTCTTGGGATTGAAATTAATGTAATTATATGATAATTACCTTTTCTTTGCTTCAGAAAAAAATTAAATAGTTAATATGTTCTTATCTTTAAATAAACTATTTTATGGTTAAACTAATAGAATTTTGCTACAATGCATTCTACTATCATAAAATTAAGTAATTATGAGATGATATGTAATAGTTTTCTGCGAATGTTTTTATTTTATAACTGCTTTTGCATATAAGTTTTCATGTAGTAAAATGCTCTTTATGAGAAATTTAAGGATGGAATGTTTAGAATGTTCTTTATAGGATTTTTTGATGCTTATATTTACCAACATTAATTTTTACATCAGTAGTAGAGAATTGTCAATTTCTATTTAACAAGGTTGTTTTATTATAAAAGCACAGAAAAGGCATCAAAAGAAATTCCATTTAGTTCTTTATGTAATGTTAAATTATGTTAATATGTTAATTCCATTAGTAAATTTATGCTCTCTTCAGTTCTTTCTTCAAAGTACCTTTCAAAGCACCTTCAAACAAAATGATTATTTAAATTTATATTTAATTTTACAATTTCTACGTTTTGTTATTTGGTCTTATTATTTCTGTTGAAAATGTAGTTATTTGTATTGATCGGTTATTTAAGAATTAATGTCTACAAAATTAGTTTAATTTCTGCTAATTAATGCCCCTATATATATACATATGTTTTATTTTATGGAAAAGCCTAATATCTAGGGGAATAAATTTCTAACTTAAAAGATAAAATTTCATAGTATGTTTAGAAAGTGGAAGCAGACGATGGTTTGACGACATTTAATTTTGTCAGTGGGCGATGGCCTCGGTCTGTACTGTTTTCTCACCTGGGACGTATCGAGACGTAGTGTCACATTTGCCCTATCACGATTTTCCAATAATCAAAACAACTAACTGTTAGAGCTTTATGAATAATGACGTCAATGTTCCTTTATTATATGTTCTAATCTCTCCACCCATTCTGCAAAAATTATCATTTATAATATACATCTACGCTTACATACGTCTTTATAAAATTGATTTGTAAAGCAAACAGAAACACGCTGCAACTTGTTGTCTGCAAAAAACGTGCCAATATTACAAAAGAGAACATAAGGCTGAACAGTAAATAAGACATTCGTTTTTAATTTGTTTGATCATTAGAATCTGGTCGAGGGTTTCAATGCAATAATCGTTTAAAAAATCATACCTAATTATTGCATTTTGAGTATAATCTATTTAATACTAGCCGCCTTTGGCGACCAGTCGGTACGCCAGAATTAATACCGACTAAAGGGCTCAATCATTTTTTTAAAATATATAACTTGGTCTCCTAATAAGTTTTTCAGCAAAATATTTTTAGGCTTCAAATTTCGATAGTCATATAATTCACTTATACTATTATGTAGGCCCTAAACAGTCCTGATCTTTGAACTCCGCGTCCCTTTCTGATTTTCTATCAGTGCAAGTAAAATTCAATTTTAAATTAAAGTGGAAATGATGAAACTTCAATTAATATAAAGACCTCTTTACTCAATCCAATCATGTCTTTAAATAAAACTAAGAACTGAAAGCAGAGTAGTCCGACATTGAAGTTTTATGTTCACTACAGAAATTGAAACATTAAATTTTTTTTATAATTTATAATATCTCAAGGAATTATTCAGCAAACATTTCACATATTAAATGAGACATTCAATTTTTAATTGTATTTTTTGATGTATATAAATGCACTCAATAACAACATTTTTTTTTTGGGGGGGGGTATAAATATATTTCAAAAAATTATGGTTTGAATTCCTTTTGTCTTATAGATTCATATTCTGTGAAATATTCTTAATATTTCAATCAAAATAAATAAATAAATATTTCTATTTTCTGCGATCAAATACGGCTGATTTATTCAGTTCTGAATATCATTTTCATAATCTAGGCCAATTATTCTAGAGTAATCCTGGTTGGCTCTTTGAAATCTTGCTAAAGTGATCTAAAATCGCCAGTTTATATCGAATAGCCATATCGAATATTTCATAGATCGATCAGCTTTGATGATTGATTTAGTTGATTGGAATGCCACTTTTTATGTTTTAAAGACTTATTGTCTCTAGGATATTTTGTTAAATATGATTCACAGAGCAGATGATATATGTAAAAATTTAATTCATTAACATTTTTTTCCTCAATCTACTAATTATATATTTCACTTAGACCATTTGTTAAGAGATGTATGTCTCTCCCCCAAAAATTAAAAAATAGATGTTGGGCTCCGATTACAGAAGATGCCTTGAAGATGTTAAGGCATATTTGCCTTAAATGAAATTGTTTAATTGAAATAGTAACATATATATTATAAAATATCATAGAAAACGTTTCATTACATTTATTATCCAAAAATGTCATGCTTCATATCATGTTTCCAAAATATCAAGTTTCATTTTATGCAGACACGTGCTGAAAATCACATTTTTATATGTTTAATTTGGAATGATAGTTGATTTATTTTTTCTCATGTGAGAATATGATATTTTTTTGGTTAGAAAGTTTTGATGTCTCCGAAATATGCGGGTGAAAAATATTTTTATCTGCTTTTACAAATTTTGCATTATTAATTATTACGTATGCTTGTTTGAAAGAAGATGCGTTTTCAAATAGCTGACCTGCTTTTACCGGTATAGCTTTAATATTACGTACGCTTCGTTAAAAGCAGATACGTTTTCATTTCGCATGATTCATTAAAATGCGGAGATAAATTACAATCACGAAGGCGAATTCTTTGATTTGCACAATATATCTTCTTCACATAAGTAAAAGTAACAATTCAAAACATGTCTTATTGTTTTAAAAAGAAGGCAAAAGTATTTTACTTATAATTATTATCAATTGCTTTTTGTTCGACGTTTCTTTGAAATGACGTCATCTTCTTGTTCGTTTAAGATTTCTTTCTTTTAAATAATTAATCTCGCTCTCAGAAGATTATCGTTTGGTGCTTCTCTAAAAATTCTTTTTCAGTTTTAACTGTCGCACTTTTATAATATATTTTTATTTTTTATTTTTATTTATTTTAATTCTTTAAGTGAATTAATAATTTTGATATTGCAAATGACCAAGAAAATTTTCTCTTGCATTTATTGTTTAAAAAATACCACATTTCCAATTTATTTCATTTCATATGGTCACGTGATGAAATTTATATTTTTCTGTTTTATTTTTGGTAGTAATTAGCTTATTTTTTTAAATCAAAACTTCTGAAAATGTTTGGCAACACATTATTAAAAGCTAATTTTTTTGAGAAAGATAAAATTTTATTTTTATTTTATGCGAAATAAATTGTTGAAAAATATAATTAAATTAAATGTTAATTCATTAGAAATAGAATTTTAATTTATAGGTCAAAACATCAGTATCATTGAAAAGTTAATATTTTGAGATTTAACTTAATGAAAAAATCAATTTTGTTCAGTAATATTTTAGTTATAGCGAAAAAACATCAAAATTTAGCTTATTTTTTAATTAATTTAAATTTTAATTAAAAATTCAAAAAAGGGCCCCGAGGTGCACATTCTCGGCCTCCAAGGTATAAATGTACCAAATTTGGTAGCTGTAGGTCGAACGGGCTGGCCTGTAGAGCGTTAGCACACACAAACTTTGTACTTTATTATAAGTAGAAATGTTTGCGCACCTGCTTACTTGAAATGAGTTGATTTTTTGTGTGTGCAACAAAACGAAAAAATTTTAATGGACTCTCTCTCTCTCTCTCTCTCTCTCTCTCTCTCTCTCACACACACACACACACACACACACACACACACACATATATATATATATATATACATACACACACAATTATTTTTCAATATTACATGTTGATGGAAAAGATCTAAAAACAAAGAGCATATGCTAAGGTTCATACTTCTATTACTACACCTAAAATAATGTTTAGGAAATCAAGTTTACCATTTGCAGCAAAAGATACAGTTTTTTGAACCTTAACCACGGTACAAAAGTTGGATGTTTCTTTTATCGAACAAGTTCCACATTTTTTGCAAGATAAGATTTCTAAAAAAAAATAGCTGTCTTATAAATATTTATAAAAATATCTTCACATTTATAATAATACTGACAATGAAATCAAGAAATGTTATTCAACTTACTATTTCTAACGGTTAAGAAATACAATTTCAGGACTTTCAACCAAGTCACTGCTTTTCTAAACAATTGATAAAACTCGGGTATAGTATGCTTTTTGCTTATTTTTTACGTCGAGTGATTTTGTTGATTTCTAATAATAGATGAACTGTTAACGGACATCGTGATGGCGCCATTATATTTACACACGTTCATAGAGTGAATGAATTTCTTTACTACGCGTTTTCAGCGACCTTGAAAATCGTCTGCACGCTGCACAGTGTTGATTATATGAGAGCCTGTGAAAAAAAAAAAAAAAAAAGAAGCAAAATGCCTCAGTAGTGTAACAGGTGGTGGGTTACAACGTTGATTCAGAAAACTTTCCAAAACACAAAAGGATGCTTAAATCCTTAACAAAATTATGTTTGCTTTATTTTATGAGTTAAAACAGAGTAGTAGCTTATACATAAAATATAAGTATATAAAAGATATTTTACGAAAAGTGAAATGTATTTGTTCCATGAAAATACTCTTCCATGTGGATAATTTTAATAACTCGCCAAATATTTATTTGAGAAACATGCGCTATAATTTTTAAGTGATTTTCTGTCTGTACAGTGCAAGTTTGCAGCGTAAACTTTTTTTAAAAAACCATTGATATAAATTACTGATTGATAAAATATTGTAAAGAAATGGAAAAGCCGATTGTACCACTGAATTAAAAAAATGGGTTCAAATGAGTTACTTTTAAGTTAGCTACAACTTAAAGTTAAATTGCTAAAACAATAATAATAAATTTTTGTGATTTTTGAAGATTATTCTCCCGACTACAGATATTAATTTTGCGCTTTTTTTAAAAATATAAACTTGTTGACAGTGAAAAGATCAAAATTGTTCTAGAATGTAATCAAGGAAAATATAACTATGATACATGATCATAAAAAGCTAAAATGGCTTGATGATTAGTATGAATGTGAATATTCCAATTCTAATGCAGTAATTTAAATTTCAATTTATAATAATTTATCAAAAAAATTTTAAATAATAAAATTGTATATGTATTTATAAATTAGCGAGTGTACCCTTGCCTGCTGCTGTGTTTATCTGTTGGATATGCAAGTAAACCATTTGACATAATTCACATAAACTCACTATTTAAACGAAAAAAATGTTATACTATTATATTAATTATTTATATTAGTATTTAAATTAATTTTGGAGAATTACATAAAGTTAGATAAAAGTCATACAAAAATGAAATTTGTATCACTGTAAAGCTAATTCTTAAAATTTTAAAATGGTGTGTGAATTAATTTTGTGTGCAGCAATATGTTCAGAAATTGTGATGGTAAAAGAAAATCGTTCTGCACATCATTTTACTTCTTTTTGGAAATATTAATTTTTTAATAGCGAGATTAATACGTTTATGTCTAAAGAAGCATATATGCTAAATTTCGTTTGACTCCTTCAAGGAGTTCGGAATAGTATAAGCTTCAAACAAACAAATAGATATTTCAATTCTATATACTTGTCTATTTTTATGCGTGATTAATTTAGTCTGGGAAATGCGATTTCAAATCCAAATCCAAACGTTTCCATGGAAAAATAAATTAGTTTAATTTAAATATTATGATGATGCTTTGCATAAACAGTAATTATTTGTGCTTGCATTTTTAGAAATCATTTCATGAAAGAAATGTTGGTTTTAATTTACGATTATCAACTTTTGATTGATGAACAAAATTCGATTCTTTTTCAACACTGCAAGATAAGAGAAATCTTCGTTACTAAATTGGGTAGAAATTTTTTAAAATTAAACTCATTGTTATTGATATTATTAATAAACATGGCGATTTATTATTATTTGACTCTAAAAATATAATTCGATTTCCAATATTTATTTTAACTCTATTTAACCTTAACTAAGAAGCAGTTTTATATGAAATGCTTAATGAAGTAAAGCACAAATTTTATAAAAATTAACTATACAAACGTTATATTTTACATATTAAAAAAATCCTCGTTATATTTGCATATTATATATTATTTATATTATCAATATTCCCCATTTTTTAGCAAATGCGGAGCCTACAATGATGAATAAGATATCGATGGACAGGAACTTCTGCAAGCTTCTGACATATAATATTGAGTTTATGTTAAATCTCATTGTTCGCTTAAAATTTAAATTAAAATATGAATGAAATACAGATAGCGTAGTGAATTGATTATAATAAACGAATCTGAGAATACGAATGAGCATTTCCCGAAATTCACTTTCTCAATGCTATTTCATCAAGTTTTCAGATTAAAGAAAGCTTTCGTCTATTGGAGCTCAATATGCTAGTAATGCAGTCTGTACCATTTATTTATGGTATTTTAAAAGTTTAATGCATTGTGAAATCTGCTGTTTTACATAAAAAAGTCTCCTTTGTCATTTTTATAAGTGCCATAGACGCCCTGATGTCCAAATTTCCTTCTAATTATTTTTTTTATATTTTACTACATTATTCCGTATGAATCAAATATCGAAGGAAAAGAGTAGAATCAAATGATGGTATTCATCTGCTTAGTTCATCAATCCTAGATTCTCGAATAATCTATATAAGTTTCAGTTTTATGTATTCGGTCATTGGTCCTCCAATCCAAATTTTTGTTTTGAAGACCAATTTCATATTTTTGATGAAATAAACAAACGTCTTTTTAAAAGAAAGGTTTCTAGTCGCGTGTGATTTATGAATAGGTACTACGGAGCAACAATAGTAATCTGTCTTTCATATTTATGTGTGAGTTATTATATATTTCAATCTTTTATCTTCACATATAACAAGTAATATAAAAAAACATTTTTTAAATCAATTCCTACTTAACTAATGCGGAAATTTTTTTAACTACATTTTATTAAATAATTACAAATGTTGTTCTCATGTTCCGCTTTACAACGAAACCAGGGGTGCAGTAGCTTCTGAAGGTATAACCCCAGAGTACCCGACGATAGAAGTCTGACTTCTAGCTCACACACTTCACAAACTCTTTTTATGTGATGGACTTCATTTATCCATTTCATTCATTCATCCACTAATAGTAATTAAGATCTGAAATAGAAAACGGCCATCTCTGACACAGTACCTTCAATGGTATACTCTCGACATGGTGAACTTTGTGACTATGACAGATTTAACATCCATCACACACGGAGAATCTTCGACACGCAGGTTCGAACTCGCAGCCCAAGGGATGCGAATCCAACTCCCTACCAACCTGGCTATCCCGGCCTAACAATTGCAGTTATTGTAAATAATTGATCAAAAATTAAACTGGCATTGAATTTTCAACGCCAATTGAGGATTCAAAGCCAATTGGGGCTACGCAAAACGCGTGAATTTTCTACACCATTTGAGGTAACGCAATACAAATTAGAAATTTTTAATTTTCTTTATTCTGTATTATTTTAAGTCGAAAGAACTTCAAAATGAATCGAAAAAAATCGATTAATTAACAATGTTTAATTTTAAATGCATCAAACATTATGAAAGTAAACCGAATAGTTTAAAATAATCGCGCGAAAACATGTTAAACTTAACCTCATTAGTGTGGGAGAAAAAAACTGAATTCGTTACTTATTTGGCGGCCTGGAAATGAAGATTTTTTGGTGAGAAGATTAGTTTTTATTAATTATTAAAAAATAATGAATTGATATATGAAAAAGCTGTATAACCATCAAATGTCATCCCCTACAAGTTTTAAAAAATTACTTGAACTTGAGTGGATGAATGAAAAGTATTTTATTAACGACTGTGAATTTGAACAAGGTATATATATAAGGAGAGTGTGAGCTAATAGTAGGAGTTGAAAAATAATTTTTAATTTATTTAGGCTTGCAAGTTATATCTTAATCCTGTACTGCAATCTAATAGCATTCCTGTTTGAGTAATATTATTAGGAGAATGAGCAGAAGATAGTTACCTCACTTCTCGGGGGGAAATCTTCCAAAAAATACTGCTTTCTTCTGATGCACAAGTTTAATAACAATGAACAATCGTTTTCTTCCACACTTTGTGAAAAGTAGATGCTATCGAAAAATTAATATTGTTTCCTACCGCTGTTCACTTTAATAATAAAATACACTTCACATAATAAAATACACTTCACACTCCACAGTTTTACTAATTCCTTTCTCTCCGCAAGCGCATATTTTATTATGTTATTTAAGAAAATTAATCAGGAAAGTCAAACTTTTAGTTATGTCAAAAAATGAAGGATGAATGCTGAATGAACGATGAATTACAACATCCCACATCTACAATGAATGAACCACAAATGGTTTCTATAGCAAAAGAAGAAAATGCACTTTCTTAAATAAGAATTTATTCAAAATGGAATCTAGGCTTTAGGAATTATTTATTAAAGTATTTTCAGCTAATAATTTATTAAATAATTTTTACAAGTTCTAGGAATCGTAAAACAAATTAAAGGATTGCTTGTGAGAAACAACTTAAATGTTTCTACAAATAAATTCAATACACCAGGAATTGTAAATATTTCGTATTTTTAATAAATAACTAATTTTTTGAATGTTTTACATACTTACAAAATATGCCGTAAAATATTAAACATTTGCAAGAAGAATTTATAATTGGTTGTAAATGCATTGTTCAATAATGAATTGTTCAATAAAATATAGTTTTAAAAAGTAACATGTTTTTATAATATGCTTCAAAATCTTAAATTCGAAAATCACGGATAATTTAATTTTTTAACGCATTAAAAAGCTTGTAATTTTTACAAATTTTGATGATAAAGGATTATTATTTTTTCCGTTTTGTTCATATTAGTAAATAAAAAAGCGACTGATCATTTGTTAATAGAACTTAATAATGTTTATAAAAGATACAATTAATGTACTCAATAGGCCGGGTTTTCCTAATTGGTAAGGCGTTGGATTCGCATCCCTTGGGCTGCGAGTTCAAACCTGCCTGCCGAAAATATTCTATGTGTGGTGGACGTTAAATCTGCCGTGGTCACAAAGTTCTCCATGATATTCTTAATAAAATTCCGATCACAATTAAAACACTTGATAAAATGTTATCCAATGTAGAATTTTCGAGTGAAAGTAATTATATCTCCATGAGGAGAGTAATACCACTGGGGATACTGGGTCAGAGGGGATCGTTCTCTGCTTCGAATCTTAATTACGATTAGTGGTTTCTTCAGTGAGTGAATGAAATGCATGAATGAAGTCTGCCCCGTAAAACGGATTTGTGATGTGTGTTAGTTAGAAATAAGACTTCTGCCCTCGGGTGCTCAGGGGTCTATACCCTCAGAAGCTACTGCACTCCTCCTTCCGCTGTAAAATGAAACACGAGAACAACAACAATCATGTACTCACTGAAATAAAATTGGAATTCTTAATAAAATTCCGATCACAATTAAAACACTTGATAAAATATTATCCAATGTAGAATTTTCGAGTGAAAACCATTACACCTTATTTACTTCGTCTATTTTTTGTATCAAGGGAAACTCAATAAAAAATGCAGCTATTAAAAATGGAATCTAATTTTATTTGATGCCAAGTGAAAATAGCATTTTTTTATTGCTGCTTTCTTTTAATAAGGTTTCTTTGAAAGTACATGAAATCTAATTTTTTTAATATCATCATTTTCATATCTTCCAATTTTTATTATCTTTTATCTGTTTTCGTTCAGAAACCAATAACATTCAATACATTATATTTATCTCTCTAATAACAATAATACGCTAGAGTATTTATGGAAAATAATTGTTTTTATCTATGAGTATTTTATTATATTCCTCGATAGATATTCTCATTCTTCAGTGAATTTAGTAACTTCTCTTTAAAACCTAAAATACACGTAAAAAGATCATTCTTACTTACAGACTTTAAGAGTAAATTACATTTCTAAATTCTTTTTCTTTACTTCTAAAATGAGAAACAGTTGCAGAAATATTTCTGTAAACACATAACGAAAATATTATTGGAAAAAAATATAGCGGTGCTTAACACAGTTCAATATCCTCAACATTTATTAGGAAAGAGTAATTTTGTTGTTAAAACTGAAACGTAATAAAAGGGCTTATTCATATCGTAAAATAAGTCACTAGGTTATAATATTGAACAATAAACTATAAATTGGTTGGGATGATAAAATTTTTACAGACCTTTTCGAATCACCAAAAACTATATAAAATCGGAAATTCGTCGAGATGAATTCTTCAATAGGTTTGTGTTCAAACTTCTACGCAGTAGAATTCTATATTTTAACATATATTTTCTAAGAAGATGCTGAAATTCTCAGTATTCATATCATATTTATCGAGCTAAAACTCTGATAACTTTTATAAAATAAGAAATGAAAAAAAAACATAGTCTTAGTGATTTCGACGGAATTAATTTGTGTATTGAATACTTCTAATTAAAAATTTATTTTAAAAATTTGTTTCGCCAAATGATATTAGTTTTCTCTCTCTCTCTCTCTCTCTCTCTCTCTCTCTCTCTCT
>JAOUZG010041912.1:77137-138397 GCA_026289955.1 Argiope argentata
TATATATTCATGGTATCTTTGAAAAAAATGTGTTGGTATTAGGATTTTTTTACCCCTTCCTTCTGAGGGTGAGAGATGCGGGTGTAACAATTTATTAGAGCAGGTGTTATAAATAATTAAATAAAGTAGAATTGGAATCGGGAAATAAAAGAAAGTTTTAGAATAAAATAATATTTGCTAATTTAAGATTAAAATTTATTAAATAAAATTAATTTAGATTTATAAATTCAATTACATGTATGTAACATGGTATTATAAACGCGTGACCGAAAAGAAGACAAATTTAGAATTAGCTTCAATTTATTTTTTCATGTAAAGGCATGTTTTTACATGGGAAAAATAAATGAAAAGCATTTATTTATATTGCGACAAAAGAGAAAAGACTACTTTCTTTCTTTTTTTTTTTACTAACAGATTCTCATAGCGATTTCTTTGATATATGTCGATTTAGGAAAGGAAATGTTAGGTATCTTTTTAAAACCTTAGGTACTTATATCCTTTTATTTGGAATGTGAGGACTGCAAACTTCATCAACTTTATCGAGAGCAAGTTAGAAATAATTAGATTAAAAGAAATGAATTCAGCATTTCTAATAATCAGGGATACATAACCTATGGCCCGCGGGCCAAAATTGGCCCCCGTAACCTTTGAAGTTGGCCCGCGAATGATGTTAATAAAATAAGACAATTTAAAATGAAATGAGTCTTTTTCAAGTAAAGAGGGAAAAAATCTGATTCGATAATGTTTCTACATCAGAATAAATAATTTACAGTTGTTCACTAAGTTTATTTACTCTTTATTATGCGGCTTTTCAGTTTGTTCCCTTCATAGATACCTGCGAGTAAGAGTTTTCGTATAGGAGAAGCTCGCAGACGTGAAAATTTTCCACATTTGAAAATGTAGTATGAGGATCAAACTCAAATCTTGCGTAATGCATTTGATGATTGATTTTCAGATTTTCAAAAGTGCCAAACAAAAATCGACGTATTTTCTTCTCCACTTTCTGTTGATGTAAATATAGTGGATGAGAGTATGCAGTTAGCCTTAATTGATTTACAGAATTCTGATTTTTTTTCAAAAATCTGTTCAAAGGAAAACCGCTATTAGAATTTTTTAAAGACTCACCTGAGGAATTTTTGTGCTTAAAGCAAAATGCAGCAGCGTGTGAAACTTTCTTTGGCAGTACTTACATTTGTGAGCAAACTTTCTCACTAATGAATTTAAACAAATCAAAAATAAGAAATAGAATAGCAGATGAGAACCTTTCTGCTGTTCTACGTATTGCCACAACCAATCTTAATCTCAACATAGAATCAATAACTTCAAATATTCAGTCCCAGCCATTTTTTTCTCAAAATTGTTTTCTGTATAATTAACAAATTTTTTTCTTCTGTCATTCTATTTCAAGTTAGCCACCTTTTTAGCAGGTATCTTTTTTTTTTTGGGGGGGGGGGGGGGGTGATATAGTATTTTAATCATATCAATAATGTTTATGTTTTATTCATTTTTTGCATGATGTATACATGAGTAAAATAAAGCAACAATTGTAATTCATGCGTATTGCCGTAAAAAAGTGTTTTCACGTTTATAACATGTTTTAACATTCACGTGCTGCTTTGGCCCTCAACGTGATCCTTTTTCATGTTTTGGCCCCTCATCCTGAAAAGGTTGTGCATCCCTGCTAATAATAATAAAGTGGAGGAGAATTTCATCAAAAAATAAAATTTTATTTAAATAAAAAAATATACTGCTACAAAAGCAAATAAATGAAATCCAATATCTGGTCACGTATCATTAACATTTAACCCTATTTTTAGATTTGTATCAGTATTATGTAGTATATAGTTTGTTTATAGATTTAGAAGATTTTTTTTTAGTGAAGATGAATTTTTAACTGCAGAAGTATATTAGGTGCTTATGAAACGTACTTCAATAATTCATGTGTCTTTTTCAATACACAATCTCTTGTAGTAACTTTCATATAGCACAAAAATGCTGAAAAATAATATATCCGCCTTTGCTTTTTTTAAGTATGCTGATTTTCTTAGTGGCCGGTTGTACAACGATCTCATGTAATTATTCTTCTATCACTTAAAATACTTCACAGGGTTGAAAGCGAAATATCTTACAAAACAACTAGCATATCTATCTTTATGGGGTTTTTTGGAAATAAAAAACCTGAATGTTAAAATAAGGTATTTAATTGGCAAAAATAAACCGTTACTCCGTAAGTAGTGATATGCAGGTACTGTATTAAGAGTAATACCAATCTTTAAATTTGTGTGTGTTTGTGTGTGTGCGCGTGTGTGTGAGTGTTATCTAAAGTGATATCATTACTATCACTTTGAAGACTTTTTTAGACGCAGCATTGAATGTAAGAAATTCAGGACTAGACGACTTGACCATAACCAAGATAAAGTAAGCTTACCAAGATAAAGCATTTATCAGTTTTAACTATTTCAGCTTTTTTACTTATCATCGAACTTACTGGAACTCAATTTGGGAACGCCATTACTGCCTCATTTTGAACTTGAACATCGATCTCCCCTAATGTCGATTCCCAGATGTTGGTCTTTTGCTGGAATTTTGGCTAACCATTTTTTTAGATGGCTAATCAATTAGCTGGTTGATATATCGAAAACTATATATCTCAATAGCGTGACAAGCAGAGTATTATTAGGCACCTTAAGAAGCATTCAACTCATTAACAGATTATTTCCTGTTCGAAAGACATTCGCTGGCGTAGAAAGATGATAAAAAAATTTCTGAAGACACGTACTGAAAGGGGTTTCGTTAGGGTACCTCGGAATTGTCATGCCTTTAACTTAAAGGCTCCACCTTGTGGATATCTAAAAAAATTTAGAATATAATTTTAATAATATAGAAATATAATTCGGAATATTCAATCTTAAGTTACATTTAATTCTATGCCGCCAAAAAAAGGCCAAATTTACATTCTTGGTTTCAGTTTTTATTTCAAGATTATTTTTATGTTATAAAGGTTTGTGTAATATTTACAAATACTTAAGTCTTTTATTACATATTCTAAAAATAAAATATATAGGCTATAAATATCAAGATGATCAAATGTCTCAATGATGCAATATGTATGAGACGCTTTTTTTCGTGCAAGTAGATTAGGTGTGTCTTATCCTTGAATGATTAATATTTTTTTCTTTCTTGTGACAAATAAAAATACAAATAAACTATCGGTTTCTAAGGTGTGGCACTGGATAGATACATCAGAAATTATGACATTTAAAGGTCGACAACAAAGCTTTTAAAGTATGTTAAAGAAAAGAAGTATTAGATCATAAGTTAATTTATTCTTTAAATATTTGATAATTAAAGAAATATACTTGAATCGATGTGAAATCCCTCAAAGAAATTTTGTTATTTTATTTGAATTATAATTTTTTTCTGCTGATTCAATAATACATTTCGCGTTCTTTATATATCTAATGTTCTCCGCTTTCCGACAAAATCATTATCTTATTTTCTTTTGATAATTTACAGAAAACTTATCTGTTACAGAGTAAAATCGCGTAACAGACAATAGTATAATTTGAAAAATCAATACATTTTTTGATTAATATATTTATCATTACAGTAAATAATTGTTTAATTACTTTGAAAGATAGTTTTTTTTTTCTTTTAGAACAAATCTTACAATGATTTAATGCTCTTTTCTTAAATACTGTTTATGTAACTGCATGTAATACAAATACATTAAATATTCATTTTTTTAAAGAAAAATGGTCTTTTTACTCACACGACACGTATATCCAAAATCAATAATTTTATCTTAATTTAGAATCTAGTTCAAATCCATTAATAAGCGAGATAAAACATTGAATTAACTGTATCAAGTTGCAGAAAGGATCAGACTTTCAAAAATTCGTCTTCAAAAATGAAACCCCTGGGAGTGAAATGAGGAATTTCGAGTGCTGTTGAATGGCAAATTTCAGTTAGCTGTTTCTAATTGCATATGTATGGATTTTTCCTGAATTTTTTATTATTAACTTGAATTTTTCTTTTATAACGTTCTGTTGTTATGTGTTACTGCTTAAATCTTTTTATATTAAAATCGCATGTATTTAAAATGAAGTTCAAAATTAATTAAATTAAACTTTTTTAACTAACATTTTCAATAAGCTCTATTTGATACTACAAAGGAAAAACGAAATTTGACTGCAATTATTAATTTTTCTATTTGTAGAAAATGATTTTTGGATTCACGTTTTAGCTATTATAGTTTACAGCCAAACTTCCTTCTATTTTCAGACTTTATGGAATGAAAATAGATTACAGAATGAAATAAATGAGATCACCTTTTTTTATTTGAGAGTAGTATGACATCATGTCATTATTTTATTTATCACTTATTTGTTATGATGAGAGGTTATGAAAAAAACAAGTGCAACAAATCTAAGAAAGTTGTTTTCACTTCTTTAATAAAATGCTTTTTAAGAGCATTCTAGAAAGCTGCCCAAAATGTTTTTCAAGAATTCTGTGCCATATCGCAAAATTAAAAGTCTTGATTTTCTGGAATATTAAATGAAAATCGACGTATAAATATTTGAGGCTCATCAGATATTCTAGGCTAATTTAATTAGGGAAATTTTTCGTGCATTTTAAAGGAGTTAAAAAAAGGACATTCATCAGTTGCATCATTATGCAATTTATGATTAGATGCTAACTGATCAAATAAAGTCAAATTGCCCAATTAAAAAAAAATTATTTTAGTTCCAAAGTACCTGATATATTTCTATTTTTCAATTCCTACTATTAGCTTATAATCTCCCTATAATTATTACACACACACTCTCTCTCTCTCTCTCTCACACACACACACACACACATTGTTCAAATTTTGAATTGTTAATAAAATACTTTTTATTCGTCCACTCAAATTCAAATAATTTTTTTAAACTTTTAGTAGATGATATTTGATGTTAATACAGTTTTTTTAAAAAAAATTAAAAAAATTAAATCATTAACTTTTTACTAATTAATTAAAAATTATTTTTCTTGCCAAAAGTCTTCATTTCCCCGCCGCCAAATAAGTAACGAATTCAGTTTGATTTTTCCGTTTTTGTACGAATATTTTAAACGATTCGGTTTATTTTCATAATATTTGATGCTTTTAAAATTAAACATTGTTAATTAATCGTTTTTTCCGATTCATTTTGAAATACTTTCGAGTTAAAATAATACAGAATAAAGAAAACTAGAAATTTCTAATCTGTATTGGGTTGCCATCATTGGCTTTGAATCCATATTTGGCATTGAAAATTCGACGCTAGTATAATTTTTTTATCAATTATTTATGTAATTGTTTGGCAGGGATAGTCTGGTTGGTAGAGCGTTGGATTCGCATCCCTTAGGCTGCGATTCGAGCATCATATATCGAAAGGAGAATGGACATTGTCAGGAAATTCGATTTCTATTTTACCCCTTAATATTGTGATTTTGTCATATTTATATTCATTGTAACTATTTAATAAAAAGTAGCTAAAATAAAAATTTTCTTTGTTAATCTAAGTAGGAATTGATATTAGTTATATAATTTGTTTATATTCATAATTTGTTTCCCTTACAATAAGAATCAAGATCACATAATGAAAATTTTTACTTGTAATCGAAATGTTATTTATTTCAGAATCTATACTTAACTTCATTCTCTAACATAAAGTCTCTGCAACTTGTATATAGCTAAATCTATCGTTAACAGAAAAGTGACAGTTACAGGTGTTGCAGTACATTAGCTGAAAATGTGCCAGATAAATTTAGAAAATTCAAAACTCCCCATCATACTATTCAAATATGGCTTTAAGGAAGAGGAGGAGTAATATTTTCAGAGTTTTTTAATCTTTTGTTATTCTTTTTAGCAGCAAAAACAGTAAACATACGCAGAAAATAAAATAATTAGTTTATGAACCATCTTTATTTCCCTTATATTCAAAAAGTATTATTATATTCTGAAATGCATCAAAATGATAAATCGATTCTTGTTATGAAATAATGGCATAATACTTTCAAAAATTGTTTTCAATAGATAAATAAGGCTTTAAATTGTAATGCTTTTTTTAGATGTGCTTCTTTTTCTTTCTTTCTTTTCTGCATGATTCTTATTAGACAGTAAGTTTTTAAACATCAAGACTATACTATTTTGTTGTAATTAAAAAGTTTTTTAGGGGGCTTATAAAATTTTTAATTGGTTTTTTGAAAATTACAAAATTATTTAAAATAAAACTAACATTTCGGATCCAATTATTTTTGCAGATTTAAAATTGTATTCTTTCTACCAAACATGAAAAGTTTAAGGCCAATGAAGACGCTATTTAAATAATTTTAGGTTCAAATAAAACTAAAAATTTCAAAAAATGTCAGAAAGGGAGAAATGGAAGAAAATTTTTATATATCTCTTCGTTGTCATTAATATGTTATCAAGAATATTATTGCACATTGAAGAGTCATTACACTTCATTACATTTTGAAATATTTATCCTGAATATTCTAAAATGGTATGAAAAAATATTTATCAGAATCCATTTAATCATTCAAACATTTTAAAAGATTATCGAGTGAACAACAGAAAATTTAAATGGAATCGCAAATAGATTTCATATGCTGCATTTATTACCCTATTTTTGTAACTTCAGTCTGTAACTTTTTGTACTCATTTTGCTTGAAATCATTTAGGATTTCCTGAACATTCGCTATGAAAAATTATTGATATAAAATTTCAAGCGTAAGCAAGTTTAATTTTATGGGTTCTCTTCATTAAAATTTTAAAAACTGAATATGTGTTAGAATTCCTCTCTAATATAAATAAAATAGGCGATTTGACTACAAAATTTTCAAGCTAACTATTTTATTTCATAATTTTGATGAAATACTATCAAAATAACTGATTTTTTCAGAATTGTTTTTATTAAATCTGTAAAGCGAAGTTAAATATGCATATGATTTATTTACTGCGAAATATTCAGAGTAGGTCGCCATCTCCATTTCGGATATTATTGACGAACACAAATTTACGTGAGCATTAAATTTGAATAATGTGATTCTTAACTTGGCATCTGTTTTGATGGTCTTGTACGCTGTACATTAACGCATAACCTGGCACTTCTTATAACTATTAGCATAGAAATGACGCTATCCGTTCTGCTTACGACTCCTTATTTGTAACATTGTCCAATATTTGATTTGAGAGTCTTATGCAGATTTTGCACGCTGCGACCAAAATCTTTCCGAATGTTTAATTGTGGTTTCCACTCTGCGGTTCTTTTCTGTTTGTAGATTTCGAAGCTTTGCGTAAGTCTCTCTTCCGATAGACGTCATTTTTGTTTGCCCTACCAGCCTGTCATTTTTACCATCAAAAGATCAATAGAGATCGGTACACATCGGCTGGCAACTGCTCAAACAGAGACTATCGGTTAAGCGCCATAGAAAGAAGATTGCGTCGAGTTTTTTACCATCGTCGCATGTAACACATCATCTCGCTCACAGTATACATAAATTATATAAATGAACATTCGCATGAGACTGTGGTTATAAAATGCATGGAGTAATTGGAAGGGCAAAAAAGTTCAGATAAGTGGAGTTATGACACACGAATTATAATAAGATGTTGGAAGGGGAAAAAACGCATTTTAACTACGTATTGATAGATTGGGGACTTATCTTTCAAAAATTAAAAATATCATTCTGAAAAACTTAATACTTCAAATCTTTTTTCCCCTTTCTTAGGAAAAGAGAAAACAAGGAATCACATAACTGGTTTGCTCGAGTGCTACAATTATTTAGAATTAAAATTAAAATTATTAATTTGAATTTTGAATTTACAATCTACTTATTCATTTGAGGCTATTTTTGCATTGAATTTATAAGCATTTCACAATTGTATACAAACTATTCCCCAAACAGCACATCTGGTTAGAGAATAGTAAAAATCGAGTTCTTAATTGGTTAAATAAAATTTCGCAGCCAAAGTATGAATACAATGAAGCATCAAAGTTTATGATATAGACTATTACAAGTAATAATTTTAATTAATATTTTTTTCATAACTTTTTAAATTTATTTTTCCAATTATTGTATTCGTAGATTGATATTTTACAATACGACCTGTAAAAATAGCATTATTTCTGATTTTTTTTCATATTATTTATCAAATGAATACGGAGATGTGCACAAAAAACTATGAGGCTTATATTTATATAACTGAATCCTAATTATACACTTTGGCACCATATTGGAAGCTCAGTTAGGATAATTTACTATGCAATCAATGATTTGAGCGTTAAATTAATGATGAATAATTAATAATATTCATGCTATTTTGTTGGAGTAAAAATTTGCTAATGCGGTTCACATCCAATAAGGTAATATAAAATGAAACACTATGCGCAGTATTGTTTCTCGCGTAACTATGGCGTCGCATAAAGGTAATTCTTTTAAAATTAACAAAGAAAAAATTTCCCCGCTTTACATCAATAATTTTAATTGCTTATTGAAATTTAGAGGAAGAAAAACACGTGTTATAAAAAATTAACGAAAGCTATTTGTTTTTAAAAATTATTGTTTGATCGAATAAAACCACTAGCCTCATAAGTATCTAAAAATAAAGAAATAGAAAAGATTTGAATTAACTTATTAATCTTTAACTTTTTTATCCCTTTATAGAATTTCTTACATATGTCAGTATATTTAAGCAATATATTTATTTTACTGAAGTATCAAACATCATTTTTTTTTATTCGAAGTTTGATGTTTTGGTTTATATTGTTAATTTCTTCACATTTGCTGTTTCATAAAATGTTTCATTTGCTGTAAAAAAAAAGGATAAAAATTGGTTTGTATATTATTTTTTAATATTGATTTATAATTATTTGCAATCGTGAGTGAAAATAAGTTATCAATATTTTTAACTTGCAATGGGCAACCTTACTGAATTTGTAGAGAAAACATTGTCATAGAATAATTTAAAACGATTGAATAATTTTCTATTTTATTTATTTTCATATTACATTTTGTAAAAAAAGAGGGGGGATAACCAAAAATTTGCGATGTCATAAATGACAATAGAATTTGATTAATGTTAAGCCTAAAGCTTATTTTTTTTCCTAATAAAAACTTGATGTTAATGTTTCTTTCCAGAAATCCTCATTTTTACAATCTTAAGCGATTGTTTCATTTTAAGTTTAATTACAAAAAATTTGTGTTTTGTAAGGTTATCTTCTTAAAAATGTATTATAACTGAGTTGATTTTTTTTCTCTTTGTATCCATTCTATTAAAAGTACGGGGTGAAAAAGAATGAAATGAGTTCATGCTCACGAGACATATCAATTATTAACATGAAGCTAATCTAATTTTGGAATATATTCTATAGCTTGCAAACTCTAAAATGATAAGAAATCACAATTTACCGTAAAGTAAAATGAAATTAGATAAATTTTTATTTGAATCAGTTCATATTTACTTAATATGCATTTCAAAACATTTTGAAATAAAAAATAATTAAAAAATGAACTTAAATCTTACAAATTAAATTTAAAAATTTATATTTTTGTAATGATGTAATGACGTGACGGTATGAAAACGAAACTGTTTCTGGAGTTGCATCAGACGGTGGAACCATTTCCGGTCACCATCATTTCATCATTACTAACATAATAAACACATGCACGAATCTTTTGCACAGCTGCAGACATCAAAATGAAATTTGATTCATGAAACTACAAAATTGCTACCCCAGAGATTTTTCCGGAAACAGATCATGACAAAAGTAATTCAACGTTTTCACCATTAAATCAGGTGAACATTAGAATTTCTAATATGTTTGTGATATTAAAATTCTAAACATAGTGTTCTCTTTTAGATTAAATACTTTGAAATAACTAAAATGCTTTTAATGTTTTCATATTTTTTTAAAATTTCATTTGCCAATCATTTAAAGAATCTTAATCAAGATTTGTTTCAGGGACATAGCAATGAAAAGATTAATTATTTCTATTTAAGATTATTAAATTCTTACTATTTATAATGTATTAGATTCGAAGGAAATCAAAATCTTTTTTTTATTCAATGGCACTTACAGATCTTTTAACATTTAACAAAGCTTCAAGGTATCGTTGCTCTGTTCCTTCCAAGAAGAATATTCACATTCCAATCTTTAAAACTGGAATCAGCATACGAAATGTTCTTGAATTTTTTTAAAAAATAAGAAATTTTTTTTTTAATGTCAAAAAAAATTTGCGGTTTTTCTTTTTCTGGATTTTTTATAAAATTCAGCTTAAAGTATTTTAAGAAAAATTAGTTTATTAATAAAGTAATATTTATAAAAATTGTGTTGAATTTCTTAAAAATGGGACCCACTCATGCTTACACGGAACAGGTTATGCGATTAGTGCTAATTTAGTTTTGAAATCCATTATTCATTATGTAGAAGAAAAAGAAGGATGTTACTTAACAGCAAAATATTTAGTTTTGGGTTAGATAAGATACACAATTGGGTTTATCAGTGACTCTGATGTCACTGGAATTGACTTCAAATGGAGATTATTCATAACTTGAAATGAAAGGAATTTTAAACAAAAAGAAAATGTTCTTGTTAAATTTATTATCGTGTGATGGAAATTTTCAAAAATATTTTTAAAAAATAATTTGAAAAAAGGTAATGAATTTACCGCTACTTTTGAATTTATCTGCCTCATGCTTATGTATAGCAATTAAAAATTATGCATGTGTGAACATCAATCATTGATAGTTGCGTACTCTAGTAAACCATTGTTGTCTCAGCTGTCTTGAGAATCCCTTAACAGTGCCTCTCTCATCTCTACATGTCGGAAACCTTGAATATGCAGTGAAACCTGCACGAGCCAACTTTCACTGAAAAGTAGGTCGCTACCTGCCACTGTCAGAACGCCTGTCTATGTTTACATCTTGATGGGAAAAAATCGTAATCGGCTTAGGACGAAGGCGAATAAAACATTGCTATGAGAAAGATATCTTGCCTCAATATACAACTGTAATAAAAATAAAAATTTCAACGTACAATATCCAATTAAATA
This sequence comes from Argiope argentata, assembly GCA_026289955.1. Taxonomy (NCBI): domain Eukaryota; kingdom Metazoa; phylum Arthropoda; class Arachnida; order Araneae; family Araneidae; genus Argiope; species Argiope argentata. Next base: position 88,217 of record JAOUZG010041912.1, read on the forward strand.
ACAATATAACAAAAAAAATTTCACTACAAAAAATTGAATTTTTCTGCAAAGATAATTTTTACAGCAAATAAATTTACAGTAAATACTTAAAATTATATGTATGAAAAATTGATCTATGTTTAGGGAGTGCAATGCCTAACATTACCACCTTTCATTATCTATCTCGACTATAAATAAGATGTACGGATTATTCAGTTACTTCCTTTACAAATAAATAATAGATATTAAAGAAATTTAATATTAGGATTAAAGTTTGATGAACTAAACAGTGCAATTTCAGTGAATAAAGCCGAAGTTACTTTGAAAATAACATTTCTTTTATACGCAAGCTTGTGTTAAGATAAATTTTAATGATTAGGTGACCAAACGTTTCGGATTAAAACGTAAATTCTCGTTTCTAATTCTTTGTTTTTGCTGAATTCTCCATAAAAATACATATAAAACTCCCAGTAGTGAAAGGGAGAAAATCTGCTCATTTTTAGTTAAATATAAATGTTTTATCTTTAGTGTGGTTTCGTAAATTTGGGAAATATAAAGAAGAATAACTTGTATATATAAGTTTAGATTAAATATCCTTGAATTCGATGCATCGCTTTAAAAAAGAAATATCTGAAAATTTTAAAGAATGAGTGATTTCCTGATTAGTAGTTTTGATAACGAACGAAATGGATTGCTAATATTTTGATGGAATAGTTCTATGTCAGGATTTGCCCATGTTTGGATGATAAACACATCACAAAACAACGCTGTAATAGAATGAACAGACGAAAATGAGAGAGCCTAAAACGTCCCTTGAAACATAAAACGGATATAAAAAAACTTAAATAAATTAAAACTTAAATAAATAAAAACTTAAATAACGGATATAAAAAAACTAAAAAATTAATTTTATTTTATAAAATGAGAGAGCCTATTAATTCCCTTGAAACATAAAACGGATATAAAAAAAAATTAAATAAATTGATGAGAGGTTTCAGAGAAATAAATGTTAACAATTGCATTTATCACTATTTCATGCATATTTTTAAAATAATTTCATGTATAAGGTATTATTAATTTGTTATTACATAACTGTTTTCTGTTCTTTGATTCTTTATAATTATATTCGGAAAATTTTCTTTAAAAATTTGATAAAATTATTAGATAGTCGTAAATAGGTAGAAAATATTTGAAATATCCCATCCATTACGATTTCAACTAATCTACATTAGACAAAACCTAAACAAAGAATTTATTAAGCAGTAAAAACGATGTGAAATCTTATCTGCCATATAAACATGCCTCATTTACGAAAAAATAAAAATTAAATATTGCGTTTAGTCTAAAGAATTTGCGTGGCCATCGTCTAGGAGAAGTTGAGGAGCTTAAAAAAATGCTACTACTAGTAAATTTTAAGAGATCTGGTATCAAACGAACAAACGCTCAATAAATGTAGTAATACTGACACACACACAAAAAAAAAAACATTTAGAAATTCTGTCTTATATTTCAAGAAATCATTTTGAAAAGAAAGTGGCTGTCCAGAAATTAATTTTATTTTATAATTTTACAAACCTGTGATACTACAGATCTTATTGTAATTGCAAATCACCAATTGAATTGTTTTATGAAAATTAAGCTGATTTACCTGCACTTCCATGCTCGGTGGGGGTTGCTTTGCGGCAGCTCATCGTTATATCCGAATGGCTTCGGTCGAAACGGAGTATACCTATGCCATATACCAATATCATCTTTTATAGATCAGTTGAAAAAAAAAGAAAGAATTATCAAAGAAATGGTCTTAGAATGGCTGCTAAACTCGATTAAGATTCGTAAGCCTGGGGGTCTTTACAATGGCAATGTTGACAATCATTTTCTGAGAACACAGAGAAACAACTGAAATTGGCCAGAGCTTTTTTTAAACATTTAAATGATTATTCGAAATGGAAAACTTAGGCAAGAGTATTTTTTTTTATTACATCACTTTTTTGTTATAGAAGTTATTTACTTTTTTAGAAGGATACTCAGAAGGAATTAATGTAATCCATGTGCAAATCCAAGGCAAATCAGTAATCTGCTATCATCGCCGCAGAACGGCGGATTATGTTAATTAATCAAGATTGAAGCGTGTTTCTAAGTCTTATTCGTTCTGATTTAATCTTTTTTTCCTCTCTTTTTTTTGGAAGAAAATGAGTTGAGAAGATTAATTGATAAAACGTTTTACTAATTTATTTATTTTTATGAATTCTTTCAATGAAAATCTCAAAAAGGATGCAGAATGAATCTATCTATAGTTGTAAGAATTAAAATAGAAAATAGACGCTAAAACTAATGGAGCATATATATATATATTAAAAGAAACCCTCCATTCTGGAAAGAAAAAAAACTTTTGACGATGGCAAACATAATTTAATTTATTTCTTAGAAAATAATTTTTCAAATATTTTCGCTGTAATTTCATTTAATAAATTAATTTTTTACTTAATTTAAGTTTAATTAAATAAATTTTCAATTTTTTTAATAGCTCGTTTGGAAAAAAATTTGAACATGGAAAACCTACTTGATGAAAACTGAAAATTATTCTTTAAAATGATCAATGAGATCTTACGAAATTTCCAAGTTTTAAAAATAATTTAAATGTTCTTTTTATTTTCTAATGTGGAGCAAATTGAAGTCTTAGAAATCCTTCTTTTGAAATGATGCAATAATAAGATCAATGCCCAGAGCCAGAAAAGATGAAGTGTCATTGAACATGCACTTCGAATTCAAGGATGCAAACAACAACCGAAAACTGGCTATGAATTAAAAGAGAGGACTAACAGCTTAGAATTGCCAGAAAGCCATATTCCGGTTTAAGAGCGGGAAAGAAGCCTCGTGCTTACACACATGCCGTGATTTTCTTTTTTTCTTTCTCCGTTTTTCACCAGACGTTAATCAGCCAGTGGCGCGTGCCTCGTAATTTTAGGTACACGCCGTTTGAGAGATTTTTCCATGCTTTGGTTGTTGTTCCACTTCATTAACCTTACCACTTGTCAGATAAATGAAATGTTGGAGTATTTTACGTCATTTTTCTTAACACTGTATTTTCTTCCATGACATATCAGCAGCATTATTTAGTATGAGCATCCCCATTTACTGTCATAATAAACCATAATTCTTTTTAAAAAATATTTAATAAAATTTATGGCTTTAAAATAAATTTTATCATTGCATATATAAATCAAATTACTAGACATTTTTTATTTTTAATTTTTTTTAAATTTCAGGCAACTGGAAAGAAAAAAAACGTCTCTTCCCCCCCCCCTTTAACAGATTAATACATTTTAGGAAATATTCGAATTATTAACAACTGAACTTCTATATAATTCGGAATTCTAACTGGCAAGTCTAAATTTCAATAAGGAAGCTCTTTTTTAAATGTATAATATCTTCATGACATTCTCATTCATTTTTACTTGTAAATATTTTTGAAAAAGAAATTAATCCTATGATTCGTCGTATAACCTTATGTCTACATGTTTTTTCCTTTTATAAGCTTTATATAACTGTTCTAAAGGTCAACAATGAGTGTTTGGAAATCCTTTCTTATTAAACATTTGTAGAAAAGACCAATACATTGCTGCAGCGGTACTAGAATTAAACTGGAAACTTGGGATAATGCCAAGAAGGTTGTTGTATGAATAGATCTACCATTAGAAATTTTTTCAAAATATTTATTTATTTTTATGCATTGTAAAAAACATATTGGTAAATAGGAGCTTTGATTTTTATTGCAGAACTTTAATCTGTGTCGATGAATTATTGTTTAATTCATAGCGTAGCTATCAGGCCTATTTTAATCTTGAAATTTTATAAAAAATAATCAAAAAAATTTTAATATAATTTTCTTAAATTATACACAAGCATTTGAAACACATATATCTTTTGTTTACAAAAAGACAACTAGATTTAAAAATGGAACTTTTAAAATTGTTTCTGATTACTGATTTTGAATTTCAGATGGATATAAATTAAATATATATTGTTCAGCAAGAAATTTGTTAAATTATTTAAAAAAAAAAAAAACAAATTTTATTAGCAGTCTCAGTAGTGTAAAAAAATTCCTTTTGAATATCAATCGAGCATCGGAGTCGCAGTTACTGCTTATTCCTGATTCAATGAGAACTTTGCACTCCATTATTAAATTACTTAAAATATAACTTTTAATTTTATTTAAGAAGAGAATGAAATTAATTTATTTTTTGTTTCTAGATGTATAACGTTTTGATTCTATTTGATCATAAAAATCAAAAACTGTCATTCAGATTTTTATCTTAATTAAGAAACGAAATATCTTTGAAGGGAAAACAAATGAATGCTCCAAAATGGAGCGAGACTACTGCGATGCGCCTGTGTGTGTGGTGGTAGTAGTGATGGTGGGTATGCGTGAAATATTAGGATCATAAGCAAATGCGATTTAATCTTGTAGCACGATTTTCAAAATTAAAAGGATATTTGTAACTTTTCAAAATATATTCTACATTTAAGCTGAAAACTATGACTACAGTTTAATGGTTAAAATTGCATTATCATTATGCATGCTTCTTTGAAAGCAGATGCGTTTTTAAAAGATTGATCTGATTTTACCAGTATGGCTTTTCAAAACTGGTTTAAACTGGTAAATGAATGAAATTTATTTAGACAAATAATGACAAAAAATTAATAATGTTCTCACATAATAACTTAAAATTTGCGATCGTAGATTCCAGTTTTCTTTTGTGCCATCATATTATTTTTATTTAATTTTATTTTTACAAATAATTAAATGCAGATATTTTTGTTTGTTTGAAAACAAAAACTATTTATTTGTTTTGAATTCGGGTTAATCATTTTTCCTTTCGCGCGTTTCTGCAAGTTACAGATAATAAACGATAGCCAGTATTGACATTGAAAAGAAAAACGGGAATTTTCTCCACCGACCTTCAAATCTGGGTCAAACCAGAAAACGCGGCTATTCGAAAAACTATCTAAACAGCCATTAATTTCATTTTTCTTTTCTTTACTTTTTCTTCTTTTAAGACAATAATAATAAAAAAAAACTTGTAAGCAACTAGGGGTGAGATAAAAATTGAGAGGGGGGAAGGAATTATAATTTGGGAAACTGGTAATCGAACACTGCAAAACGAAACATCGGAGCCGCTAGCAGTTCTCATCCAATAGGCCGGTGCGTAGGAAGTCACGTGATTCGTGAAGCCAATGGCTTGCGTTTGCGGGGCGGGAAAATGATGCAATTTCAACGCGAATGTTGCGAGTAATCTATATAAGAGTCCCTGTTTAGCGCACTATTGAAAATTATCGCTATTACGCTAACTCATGACGGGTTCGTGCTCTCCCAAAACCATGATTACTCTGAGGATACCAGAATTTTCTAAAATGATGCCTCATCGCCTGCACATATCGTAAGTCGATTTTTTTTCAATGGTTTTTAATTTTTATTTACAAAACCTGTTTAAGACTATTTTTTAAAAAAATTAAGAAAAAAATATGGAAATTTTTCTGTGTGATGTATGAGTTATAAATATAGAATTTGCAAAAGTTAGTTAAAAAGTTCTTATAAAATATTCTCGTAATAATAATTTAAAAAATTAAATTGTATCAGAGTAATAGTAGGTTTTGAAATTTATATTCTCATGTTAAGAGAACAAATTTTAAATTATGTAAAAGTTTTTTTTTTTTGCAAATGCATATTGTAAAAAATATAATGATAAATTAATAATTAATTTACATTTAAGCTGCAACTTTTAAAAGATTCTGAGAATTAAATGCAGGTTTTTAGAATTGAGTAAAAATATAACTAATAAAATTTTAAATAGATATGAAAATTATTGAACTAAAAGAACTCATAATAATTATTTTTAAAAAATTTAAAAAATTATAAATAAGCACATAAAAGATATTTTTTAAGCCACTTAACATAATATTCAGGTGTGAGTCTATTTTCCCTCGGAGTTCTATAAAAATAAAAATGATGATTTTATACAGTAATAAAATAATAATGGAAAAAATTTCATCTGCGTACCAGAATATTTAACCACAAGAATAAATTTTTACCCACTCGATCCATTAAATTATTTTTTAACGTTTAATTTCATTCATTTCCTTATAATTCAATGAAAATAGAAGTGTAATAATAAAAAAACGATAAAATAAAATAATGTCTTTTCATTAGAAAGCAATCGAATTTTATTCACTTTGATAAAAATGACCAGAAAAAAAAGAAACAGAAGCAAACAAATTCTTTGTTCTTTTGAGGGGAAAAAAAATCAAAGGAAGCGACAGGAAACCTCGCAAGAGCTACCGCTGTTGCATCAGCCGACCCACTTCAAACCCCATTGTCGAAAAAAAAGAAATAAAAAAATAAACGAGCTCAGATGCCACGAACCGTGACAGTGCCGTCCGTAGCATGTTTGGAACGCCAAATTCTTCAAAGGAAGATGAAGTGGATGAGACAAAGGGTGAATAGGAACGACGGAATACGAGCGGTTTCATTTTAAAATGCTTATTATACGCAGGGTTTTTTTTTTTTTTTTACATGAAAACGGGAAAACGGATAGAGATATTGGGGACAGAAAAGCCGCCACTGGAAACTTCTCCCAAAATACTCTCAACCGATCCTAGTTTTAATTATAGAAAAATTAACAGAGCTATAGTGTTCAGGATAATGGTAAAAAAAATTATCATCAAAAATCAATTTAAAACTCGAGTTATAATAAAAATTTGGTCATTTAATAAGTCATTTAATAAAAGTCTAGCAGCCACGAGTCATTTAAAAAAATTTGGCTCATAACAGTTCATAAATTGGCTCATAAGTTTTCTTTTTATGCACCTCTTTTCTGATCGAAAGTTTGTTATTCTCGATAGTAATTCGTGATATTTATGATTAGATATTTATTTATCACTTTAATTTATTAATAAATTTTCCATTATATATAAATCAATATATTATTATCAATTTTTAGCAAGATATATCATTGTTCTTTTTTTATTCTGCAGGTTGTATATACGACTGTCGAGGTGTACGCATCTAGTGACGGGAGCTGCACTGGCATACGCGGCTTTTTTGATGCTCACAGCTGGAGACCGGAAGCCATCTTCATCCAGCTCCATCACTCTCTTATACCTGGCGTCTTTTGCCACGCACTACGGGACACAGATATGGATGACTTTCATCTCTGGTGAGCCTACATACATTTTTTTTCTTTTTCTCAGAAATAAATTTTTCTCATGCTTACGATTTTAAACCGCAAAATAATTCACCTAATCTAAATCATTAATAAATAATAAGATTTTCTTTTTATTATGTACGTATTTGAATAAGTTTGCATAAAATATTAATGGTATTATTTTTTATTTGTAGGTATTGTGTTGTTCTTCAATCTGCCGCGTAAAATATTCGGACTTGTACAGAGACATCTTTTCCCAAAATACTTCTTGCTCAATTCTATACTTGGTTTCTTGACATTGTGGATCTTCGTCCTCCAAAATCCAGAATCCACTGCACAAGTAAGTTCTCGAGAATGCTTTTGTTGCTAAAATTCCGATTTTTAAAACAAAAAAATAAATCACCCTTAATTTACCCTTTGATTAAATTTTTTCTGTCTCTAAAATGTATTTGAAATTATAAAAAAATAATAAGAAATAAAGTAATAGTAATAATAATGGAAAAAAATATGAAAGAAAACGGAAAGTTATATACTTAGATTTTGATAGAAATTAAAGGGTAAAAAATATTTTTTTACTTTTTTTTCCCGAAGAAATTATGATTTATTTCAAATGATAATCAGTTGCTTCTGAAAGAATATTTTATTTCGTTTCTTTATTTAACCATAAATTTTTTTCTCTTTTTTTATGTGGCAAAAGAATTAACTTCGCTTTATCTCGAATCTTTTAAGTCTTATTGAAATATGGCAGTAATGCTGAATATAAATGTAACTAGACAAACATGGTATCTTTATCTTTCCAGAGGTGGAATTTGGCCATTTGCTTCCTCTGCGATCTCGCGGGCATGGTATACATAGTTCCTGATATGATCCAAACGATGACAGACAGAGCCAAAATTGAAGAAGAGGCAGGTGTGGGTCAGGATGTGGTTGGACGCTTCAAACCCGGACAACTTCTCACTTCTTGTCCGAAATACGCCCGTCTGCATTCCAGGTTCAGGACATTCCACGGACTCTGTGCTGTCGTCAATCTCCTGGCCATGGCTTGCAACACCCTACACATGTACCATATAGCCTGTAAATTGATCCCTAGGTGACGAATTTGGCCCTGGACATCCTCGTTGTTGAAGTTTCCATGTTTTTAACTGCTCATATATTTATAAAACTGTTTTTATCGAGAACTCAGAGAAGGACGAACGTTTCGCGATGATGCAAAAGATTTGCAAATTCCTATTTTTGTATTCTGTGGTTGTTTCGGGATTGGAATAATTCAATCTTGAATTTTAATGTATAAATGAAAATTATTGAAATTAAAAGACGGATTTTATAGTTAATGCAGCTTTAAAATTCGGATCTAAATTAACTTTTGAAGAAGTAAATTGATATGAATTAGGATCAGTTGGAAATTAGTTGGCTTTTGATCAAAATTTATATCATTTCGATTTAAATAGCGGCCAATTTGATTTCTTGTCTATAATAAAAAAAAGGAAACTAATTCTGAATATATATATATATATATATATATAATTTATTATTTTTATTATTTTGTAATATAATTTATAATTTATTATTTTGTTTGAATTCTTGAACGTATTATGACGTTACAATCAATTTCAAATTAAGTTTTTAAAAAATATAACTCACAAAATCTTAGTAATTCCTTTAAATCGAATAAGAAACCTTTACAATATGAATTTTAGAAATTTTATAAAGTTGAAATCAGTTGTTTAAAGTCATCACATTTAATTAAAACAACTGATTTTAATTAACAAATTATTTTTAAATTTTAAACAAATATTAATTTGAAAATAATTTTGTTATTATTTCTATTTTTAAAAAATTGATAATTCTGTAATGAAAAATTTGCATAGTTTTCAAGACAATCATCGCTCTTCATGTATTTATTGTTTTCATACGGATTTCATGTATTTATTGTAATTCATCAAATGCTCATGTATTTATTTTACATCCATCGACTACATGCCTTGGAACAAACACATCTTAAGTATCTGTGATATTTTAAGGTAGTGTAGAGAGCAAGGCGTGCTTTTACTCGAAGCAGATGCTTTATTTTTATTATTTTAATAAATTGTTTTACAAAACTAGAATCTACTTTCATTTATTTCTTTTATTACATCAATGTATTTTTTTCTGTCAGTGTATTTAGCGAAAAACATAATTATCACTATATCAAACTATCTTTAAAATAATATTACTTTTAAAGTATTGATATATATAAATTTGCATTTTCATATAAATATAATTTTTACATAATATAGTACAATTTTATATAAATTTGCACTATATCATATCGTAAGCTTCGCATTAACACTTTGTAGTATAATTATGATATTTAATCTTAATATAAAACGATATATTTTATTTTGCCATTTAATTTTAAAAACGGTAAATTAAAAGCAATGTATGGAATAAATTTACTGTCAAATAAAATATTTATTGCTTTAAGTCGAAAGATTAATTTTCGGTGAATCTTTTCAACAAATGATAAAATGAATTGAACTTTATAAAACTTTAAAAACTTTGAAGAAAAATATTTAAAAATTGACTTTATAAAATTGCATTTCAATCTTAAATAGTCCATTTCTTATAAGAATATTTTAGAGTTAAAAAATTATTTCAACATAAGCCACAAATGTTGCTTAAAATATTTCACAAACTCTTGTAATTTGATAACATTTAAGTTAGATAAGTTTTATCAGAAAAATTAAAGACGCCATCATTAGAATTTTTTTCATTATTTGAAAATATTTTTATTAAATATCTAAGTAGATATTTTTATTAAATATAGAAACCAAAAATTTATTCTAAATCTATTCTGGACATAAATGTAAATGTTGCAATTTCTATTTGCTGAGACATCTTCAGACAAATTTCTTAATACGAAATGTAAGAAACCACAAAATCTCATAGACGTCATCAGTAGCAGAAAGATCAAGTGCAAAAGTTTTATTACTCTGTGATATTTGAGTTATGTCTTACTAAAAAAAATATTAAATCTTAAATTATGTTTAGCACGCTCGAATTTATTGTAACTAAAATAAAACTAGCATAAACAAGCAAATTTATTACTAAGAAAAGCTATATATCTTTATTTGTAATCGGATCTTAGCACGTGTGTCTGTCAGCTCGGTGCACAGTTTCCTAATGTGTTAAAACGAGGAATATTTTCCTAACATTAAAAAAAATTTAAAATTATTTCTCTCTTTGTCTTAAATGTTATTAAATAATGAGTCTTTTATATTAATTACATTAATTAGAGCAATAAACAATTTGGGCTAATATTATAATTTCAATTAGACATAAAAAAAAAAAATTTATTTGAAGAAATTACGTTTAGCCAGCTTTTTTAGCCGGAGTATTAACTAGTTCTTTTTCATGGTTTTTTTCAGTTTATTTAGATGAAATTTTGAATTTACGTTTAGTTTCTGGACGGACCTCTAAGAGCTCCTCCTAAGTAATCTTCGCTAATAAGGCTTAGATAACAAGTGCAATATCTGAATCGATATCCATTTCATTCACTTTTATGACAACTAAAATGAGACCGTTTAACTCAGAATAGTATATTTCACATGTACGAGACAATATATGCATAATGACTCTTCAATTTTATGAGTTTATTTTACTATAACTATGCCCCATTCCAAAGCAAAGATCTTGTAATTTTGAAATGTTGTAAAAGAACGAGGGCGACACCTGAGTAGGCAATCTTTCTAAATTTCAGTTCTTCACAAATAGGAAGATATTTTGAAAAGTTATATTTAATGTATATTTTTATGGGACAAGAAATCAAATTGGAAAATCTTCTACATTTTGCATTTTTAATGGAACATTATACACATGTGTTTGATAGATTTTATAATTTAGTTTGTAAAGCTGAAAGATGTTTTAGCATATCGTTAAACAAGAGTAACATCATAGCCGATCACTAATCTTTATGCCGGCATCCTAGCACAGACGAAGCGCGTCTTCCTCGTGGTCTGGGTGTCCTGGGTTCGAGTCCCGGTTAGGGCAGGGTTGTTCTTCTGTGCACTATCTGTGAGTTGTGTGAATATGCCCCCTCCTCCTATAAAAAAGGGCTGTGCAAGTGAATGTATTTGTGTGTCATCCTCATATGAGTTAGAAGGCAGACTTCTGCCTCAGGTGCCTAGAGTCCATACCCTCAGAAGCCACTGCATCCCCTACTTCCGTTGTAAAGCGGACACGAGATCATCATCACCATTCCTCATAATTTTGCAACCATAGTTCTTCTACGGGGGGGGGGCTGGCTTTCTATATTAATCATAAATGAGGCTTCCTATAATGGATTTTCCCGAACTTCATCGCTCACCTAATATACATTTTCGAAGTAAAAAAAATTGTCTCAAGATACCTTATTATTTACTTATACACATTTATTTAATTTTAACGGCAACAATTATTTGTTTTTATATTAATGCCAATAGTCTTTCTCGTTTTAATTTTATAAAATCAGTTGAAATTTTATACTCTTCCTTTCATGATTTTGCGCCCTTACAAGTTTGAATTAAACTTTAAACTAATTTGCAAGACTTCATAAAACCCGGTTTCTGCGTTGGTTTCAAAATGTATATCTGAATTTTTAAAAAAAATTTAAGGAAATTTTTCAAAGTATTTGCATTTTTCAGATTTTTAGATGATAAATATTTAGCCTCATACCTCAGACGATAAATATCGAACTATGGAAAACTCCTTACCTTTGGAAAACAAATAAAAATACACCAAACGATTTCTTGAATTAATAATTACATTAATTTCTCATTGTTCGTCATTTGTTTACTTAATTTTCCTAATTCACTGAATTTTAAGCATAAATGCTGTCTAATTTTTTTCCGGTTTCCTGTATATAAAAAAAGGGCCATTGAAGAAGAAAATTCACGATTTTCTCTAAGGCAAAGCTTAAACACTTTCTATTTGCGATCTGCTTATTTTGTGACAACATTTTTTCCCTGAAAAATGTTACCATGACTTTAAGCTCAAAATTAAATAAGAAAAACTATTTAATGTACGACGATAATATACGATAATTTTATTAAATACGATAAAACGATAACTATTCATACGGTACGATACTTCGTACGATAATTTTATTAAATTTTTTATTTAATAAACTGTAGAAATTTTTTTAATTACGACAATGTAAAATAATTTGTAACAAGATTCGTTTTCGAAAACCAATACAATTATTTTTCGAAAATAATTTCGAATAATTTCAGAAAAGAATTATTATAATTATAATTTTAAAAGAAAAGAATTTCAAAAATTCTGCTAAATCAGAAATTCTCTCTGAATTTTAATACAGGACTTATATCCTCTGGTTAAGATATTTTATGCCTTATATTAGTATTGATTTAAACCACGATATTTGCCCTTGATTTAATTTACGAATTAATAAACACGTCGAGACTCTTGCAACTTTGTATGTTTTTTTTTCATCTTTGTTGCAACAGAATATAAGAATCCTTCATGGCTGTTTTTTCAATCGTCCCTTTGTGACTGGCGTCAGGGTCGTAGATTGAACTAAACCAAAGAAAGCAGAGGTCCTTTTGTTCATTTTCATATTTACCTATATGAATAAAATCAAAATAAAACTATCTCTCGGAATTTAATATTAGTTAAAAATATTAAACCATTAAAATAGATTGAAAAAGAAAAGCCTTACTATTTTCGAATGAACGCTCTGAATGGAAAAATCATAACAATATAAAAGAACACACTGTTACATCTCGTAACAAACTAAAACGACACAAACATCTAAATGACGTCTTAAAAAAATATGCTCAATTCTACAATCCCGTCCCGAAAAACATCCGTAATTCTGCTGCGAGTCCGTGATGCTTCCGTCATTCTTTCTATGCGTTGTTATGTTTGAAAAAAAAAAAAAAAAAAAAAAAAAAAAAAAAAAACTCGTGCCATTCAAAAGAGTAACAAACTTTCTCAATTGACCACGAGAGTAAATGAACTAGTCTTTTAGAAAAGAGGGGTCATCTCCTCTTTTACAATCCTTAGAAAAGAAATAGCGATTCATTTTTAAAAAATTATTTTCAAGAAACTTAAATTAGTAATTTTCTATCATTTATGTGGCTTACACATGATGTAAGAATACTTAAATAATTATTTTTGTTCCTATAAGATGGTCAGAAATGATTTTTTTTCTTTCAGGATAAGACCCATTTTGAAATTAACTACGGTATGTGAAAAATAAATTTTGTCTTAACTAGCAAAAATATGAATTTCATAAAACAAATGCTGCTGCAAAACCTTACTAGGCAAGATAAATGAGAAAGAATGTCACAGTTGCTCATGCGCTTCTCACATTACTATTGTTAGGGACCGTGGCAGCCGGGTAGTAAAGTCCCCACTTCGGAATCGTAGGTTTCAGGTTCGAGACCCGATTCCCACGAAGAGCCGCCGTGTAGGCGGATCTGCTGCACGCTAAACGTCCGGGCCAGACATCCTTCCACTGGTGTGGTGTGGCATAGAGAGGGGAGTGCCAGCTCAGGTATCGTCCTCGTGATCTGACCATGGCTCAAAATTATGATGCCCGTTCCAGAATAGCAGTAGTGTAGCTTTAAAAATGTGATGTGGGTGTAGCTAAATAAACGCATTATTATTATTATGTCAGAACATGATGCTGTTTTGGGGATGAGGTTTTTGGTGTGATCAAAAATCTGAAGGCGAAAAATAAAAAAATTATTACCTGCACGAGCATCTCTAAAAATCAGGTTTTAATAACGTGAGGCCATCACATTTACAAAAGATCTGATTTTTTAAAAAATAAGTTAATGACTACGGCAAATAAAAGCTAGAAAAAACGTCATTTTGAGACACGTGATTGCATAAAATGAAATAAATAGGATATGGGATATTTTTTTTAACGATAAATGCGAGACAAAGTTTTTTTTTTTTTGGATCGTTTGCGATGCTAAAGTGACTCATTCAATGAAACAAATAAAATGAATAAAAAATATAATTTAACTCGCACGAGCACGTGGTGCTTGGCCGTTCAAGAAATGATGTTCTGACATGATACACTGAAATATGCACAGCAGATTTAATTTTTTACTTTTTATTTTTGGTATTTTATTTATTATTATTTGGCACCCGACGTGTTACGGTCTCAGAAGAAATAATTTTGGAAATATTGCTTGAAATTTGAAAATAGCTATCTTGTTTAATTAGGAATGACAGAAAGAATATTTATTTTCTTATCGACAATGAAGGCTTTCAATATCGATTGAGTGATATATAAAGAAAAATTATAAATAATATTTTTTTAAAAACTTTAGATATAATAATTGCATTATTATACAAAATGGGCATTGCATCAGAGCTTTTGTAAATGCAATGGCAACATGTTATTAAACGCTAACTATTTGAGATGCTCGAGCAGATAATTAAATTTTTATTTTTCTTCTATGGATTTTTGTTGGCGCCAAAAACCTTATCCCAAAAACAATATCATGTTCTGACATGATAAAAAAATGTTTATTCGAGAGGGCGATTACACAAAAACAATTGAAGTTTCAGTCAGTAAACAGTTAATGAAGTCTGTTCAGTCAGTTGATTGAAGCTGCAGTGAGTCCGCTGATGTGATTTAGAGCATTTTCAGAAGTCCCAATGGAAGGAAGAAGCACAATAAATTAAGTCAGAGCTTTCCTGCAACACGGAATGTTGATAAAGAGAAGAGTGTTAAAATAGGCCTTGATTGAATGAGGTTAAGAAAGTTAGTAGATATTGAAATGCTTTAACACTTGAAGAGAAACTTGCAGATTGGTCTTGTTTGCAGTTATTTTACCCAGAACATTTTTGAAGTAGATATCTTGTTTACCTAACAGGAGAAAAGCCCTCAATTTGTCTCTATAATATGTATATTTTTTGCACGAAAGAATTATGTTCTCAATATCATTAATGCTATTACATTCGTGACAAAGGATCATTATGAAGGTTAAAACGATTCAACAGTCCTGGTGTTATAATTGTTTTGCTGATTAGTCTGGCCAAGACAACATTTTCCCTCCGATTTTTGGACTAGGCTGACAGTGCTTCAATGCTTGGAATGTCACCTAAAGAAATGAAATATTTACTGTTTCTGTAATTATTTACTATTGATTGTATTGATTGTGATCTGAAGCGTCTCTTTCTTGAGACTTGAAATAATATTTTCAGGAGAGATCTATTCAATCCATGGTGCATTGTCTGTAACTTCTTTAGCTAAGCCACCTGCAAGCTCCTTCCAGATTATATTTGAATGACCAGGCACCCACAGGTAGGATACTTTTTGATTTAGTTTGATTAGAGTTTCAACTTTAGATGTTATACGTTGGATAATTTTTGACAACTGGAGAGAAATATTCTTCATTGATGTGAGCGCCGAGTAGCTATCTGTAAGAATCAAACAATTTTTACCAGGGACTACGAGAACATCATTCGAAGTTAATCACACAAATGTCAAATAAAATGTTGTTGTTGTTGTTGTTATTTATGGCACTTGCCATGGACAAGCCTCCTGCTGATACAGTAAGCCCTGCAGATAGCCGGCTTTCTGGCACAGAGGTAACGCGTCTTCCTCGTGTTCTGGGAGTCCTGGTTTTGAATCCCGGTTCGGGTATGGTTGTTCTTCTGTTTGCTATCTGTGAGATGTGTGACTGTGCCCCCCTGTAAAAAGGGGATGTGCAAGCAATTGTGGTGAGTGTGTAGCTAAGTCGTACTCTTGGCCCTAGTTGGAGCTACTTCAGAAACAAGAGATGCTTCTTTCGGCTTAAAACTGTCAAATAAAATTAATATTATTATGATTGATGCCAATCAATGTGAGTGAAACGAAATTGAAAACATTTAGTGCAAGCGTTATTTCTTCTTCTCTTAATACTAATAATTCTTAATATGCTTCTTCTTAATAATAATATTCTTAATTATTCTCATTAATGAATAATTATCTACACAAGATGTTGCCATTCCGCGTGCACAATATTTTCTCTGCAAACCGCACACATTATTCAGAGTTTATCTCACACATACAAAATAAAATCAATATTAACTATACCGATTAAATTAAGTTATATTTAATGGAAATTTTCCAGTACAAACGGAAATTTCTCTATTTATTCAGTAAATCAACAAACGATATTTCAGTTATACAGCGTATATCGCATTGATTGCTTCGACAAAAAAATTGTCACCAAGATTTCATCATTTAATAGCTCTACAAACGCAGCACGTAGAAATAAGCCAATTCGAGCTTCTCAAACAAACGAGGAAGAACAAGCGGGCAATAAAGCAGATCTTTTAAGAATTGTAAAGATCAGTATGCGGCAAGAATTGAAAGAAAACCATCATATGCTACCTGATCACGCACTCCAGAATCAAGAGACTAATATCCGGTAAAAAACGGAGAACTATTCTTAACGGAAAGTCGATTACAGAAAATAGGCTCACTTCACGCATTCCCATTATTCCCACCGACATGGATCTCCATTTCAAACGATTGCAGTTCCCAATTCGACTAGCATTCTTGATCATCAAAAAGGCGCAAGATCAATCACTTCAAGTGCACGGATTAAACCCAGAAAACCCATGTTTTTCACATGACCGATTGTTTGTTGGATGCTTACGAGCTGGACAGTCAATAAATTTATGTTCTTGTTTAAGAAAGAAAAACAAAAAATATTGTCTGCCCTATAGCACTTCAATAATAAAGTAAAAAAAAATAGAATAAATATTTTTTATACTTCTCCTTTAATTATTTCCTAGAAATAGAATAAATTTCGATAAAGTATGTATACATTACCGATCAGAAAACAGCTATCATTCTTTTCATCATTTCTAATCAAACAAGATAGCTTTTTTAAATTGAAAATGATATTTCTAAAATTATTCCTTAAGCGGCAGCAAAGCGTCGGGTACCAGTTAGTAATTTAGAATTACAAAGAGCGATATTTACTTTTCCTTGTAAGTTAATCTACAATTATTTCACTACTGTTTTCATTTGTAAAGAAGTAAAATACTAGAAAAATTGAATAAAATATAAAATTAAATCTTAGATATTAAATTAATTCGAATGTTTAGGACTTAATATAATTAATTGTTGAAAGTTGGCCAGGTAAGCCAGGGATCAAAAAGAAGAAAAATAATCTAGAAAGGAGATAAAGGTTATAAAGCATTGGCATAAAAATACAAGTAACCAAATAACATACTAGTCGCTTGAGGCGACCAGTTAGTTCGGCGGGAATATAAGTTACATTTAATTTCAAAATAATAATTTAGAATAACTTTATGTTCATGATTCCGTCAAAGTCTGACATTACAGTCATGTAATTTTAACAGTCTTGCTTAAATTCTTATTAAAGAAATTTTTCAGTCGGAGACCAGCCTTGTGACATTTTGAATTATTAAAAATATCTTATACATTTAGTCACTTTTATTATGTATCTTCTAAATTTAGTTATTATAACTTCACTTTTTTATTCGGACAAGAAAATTCTAAGTATTTTAAATTATCGTAAATGGTAGAATAGAAGAGAACCATGTACTATCTTTTTACTTCAGGTAAATATTTTGATGCTTATAAATTACACTAAATTTTTTTTTTAAAGTGTAAATTGTCTTGGAAAACTAATAACTTCTTTTCAGATTTCATTATTACTTACTCTGCACAATACCGGGAGAAATTATATTGTGCAATATTGAGACAATATTAGAAAATGTTTGTCTTTCATCCTTTTTAGTGTTCAAAATAATATCATGCAATATTGTCTTTTGGACTTTACAATATTTCTGCTAACAATACCGATGAATGCGTGTAAGTTAGTACTCTACAGGTCAGATGGTTCGATTTTGAACTATTACATTTGACATCCATATGCTTTTTAAAACGAAAATATTCACATTGGAACGTTATTTTGAAATAATTTTTTAATTAATTAAAAATTATACGCTGAATTTCGAAAGTTTCCCCCGAAAAAATTAAACAATGTCGAATTTTAAAAAATTGCCTTTTTCACGATATTAATATAACAATCATGCATATTTTTTCCCAAATTTTAATAACTTTTTTTTATTTTACAGTTTTTTAAAATTTTTAATTTATATTGTTGTTCTGAAATTCAAATCATTTTCATTGTTTATGGAATATTTAATATAAATAGTGATTTACTTCCGTTGTTGAAATCTAAGGAAATAGATTTCTGTTTAATATTAAGAATATCCTATTATAGTAGATCTAATTTTTTTTTTCATTTCATTCAAGATATTATTATTATTTGGGGAAGGGGGGGCTCTTTCTAAGTTGCGTTATATACAATGACTTTAAACTTCGGTAATTTTCCGTTAGCCGAGTGCCAGAGAAAAATCACCAAAAGGAATTTGGCGGAATTCTACAATATTTGGAGATTTTTCATTTAAAAAATCTCTGCAAGAAATCTATCGGAATTCTACATTATTTGGCAATTTTTTGCTGGTGCCCGAATAACGGAAAATTACCTAAACTTCTCATGCCATTAAATTTTAATAAGAATTTTCAGAATTAGCAAAGAATAGCTGCAAAAAGAAATATCACTTTTTTAAATCATTGTTTTAATAGAAGCAATTTGTTGACGGGTAACTACATTTTTGCTGAATAATAACTAGTCTCATTATCAAACAATTTCCAAAATGCAGCAAATTATTAATTAGTTTTTTTACAACACTATCTTTAGCAATTTTAATATGAATTACTTTAGGTTCCTCATAATGGGCAGTTGAATTTGGATGCAAAAAGAATAAAATATTTTGCGAATGAAAACTTCCAATAGTTTTGCTTAATCTTGACAGGGGGGGGGTAATGAAGGAATACTGATGCAAAAAACTTTTTATCAAAAAAAAAAAAAAACTTTTCTTGATTTAAGCATAAGGAAAAATTTTCCGATCATGGCTTTACTAACGTTTAAAACTTCTCAATGGTCAGAGAAAAAAAATATCTTAAGTTTCCCATTACAACTAAATATACTGATGGAGAAAAAAACATTATCAATCATTACTAATGGAGTAGTATTTACCTCAAGGTTAGGAGAAAAAAATATATTGATTATTTTAATTTGAGGTCTTATTTTAAGAAACTGAAAAATTAAATTTTGCTAATGATATATTTTTTTCACTCTCCAAATCATGAAATTATAAATCTAATCAGAAATAAAGATTTTTTTCTAATTAAATAAAATATCATCTCGACTAATGCATCGGTGACTAATTAGTTTATGTTGATTCATTTATTAGATAGCAATACTATACTAAAGATTTTGTTTACATAAAAGGTGTCTCGAAGAAACTACAAGTTATTAGAAAATATGACAGAAAAAAGATGGTACAAAGTTAAGTGTTCTGTTGGAATTCAAATGCATTAATGCATAGTAATTAATGAATTGTATAATTTGTAAATAAACATTTGTCCTAAATTATATCACATAGATTTAAAAGTATGTTATACCTGATATCAAATAATACTTTTATAATTTAGCAAATTTAAGTAGGAATCAAAACTAACAAATAGTACTTGTTAATGAGATATTTATCAGAAAATTTTTATTCGATTGAACTGTATAAAGTTTCTTAAATTTTAACAAATGACAGAAAAAAGAAATAAAGATAGGGCCATATAGCTATTTATCAGCCTGAAATCTCCACCTATCCACAACCCTGCATTAAAATGATTTTAAAAATACTCTGATTTAAGAAAACTTAAAAATAGAGAGAATTATTAAATTTACTTAAACCAATAATTTAAAATTGAAATTAAATAAAATTTAAAACACTGCTTTTCAGCAGAATAATGACGCTAGTAACATGCAGGGAGTATTTTCTTACCTACAGCAATAATTAGTCACTTAACAAATATAACTGCATAAAGAAAATGCTTTCCCCCTTTTGTTCAATATTTGATCTTCAAAAGTGACACAAATGATTTATACAGTAATAGTCCCAGCATCTTATCTTTTTTTTTCCATTAGTACTCTAGTTTCATTTGCCCATTCATCTTTTTTTAAACGCTACAATCATGCTATGATGTTTTCATCTTTATGTGAATGCTGAAATACCTTTAAAAAAACAAGAAATTGTGTGAATTTTTCTTTCATCAGCTTTTAGCTTCTCACTTTACAAACATTCTCCATAAATCATATGATAAATTCAATTTGGTCAATATTTCAGTTCTAAATTCAAATCTAATGGATATTAAAGACATTAAAACATGTGATGTATATCTTATGTAAGTGCATATTCCCATATTCTAATGTAATGTTTTGATACTTTTTTGGCTAATCAAATATTTAAATTGATACAAAAATCCAAATCTCTTAAATACTAATATAATAAATCTAATCATAGATCATTAGTAAATCCTTTTGACTTTCAATAAATAAATTAATTAATTTGGAATATTTGATTAAAATTTTCCAACATTCCTCAATGTATATTATTTAGTTGCAACTGTTTATTGTATATAAAAAATTCCTCCGAGTTAAAAAAGATAAGTATTTCTATTAATTTAATAAAAAGTATACAACAAGAAGTAAAAAAGATATTTTTAATCCTTTCATGCTATGTACAGGACCACAACTTAATTTATAAGCATTTAGTATAAAAATAAATTACAAGAATACTGCTTTTCACAAATCAGTTATCTCTTCATTAAAAAAATATTAATAATAAGGCAAAAGATTGATTATGCACTCTTTTAAATATGTAACATTTAAATAAAGTTAGAAAGAGTTTTCATTATTTAAAAAGTAACAAAACAATATAAATTAATCAACAGAATCAGTACAGGCTAAGCTTATGCAAAGCTTCATTTTAAGTTTCTGCATAATCAAAGGAAACAATAATTTTTTTTTTTCATTTATTCTTTGGGAGGCACACCAAAGATTCTACACTTTCAAAGTCTTCATCAGAAATATCAGCATTACTTTCTTGTTCCACAAAGAAGTATTCTAAAAAAAGTAGTTTCAAAAGATATAAAAAAAGCAGATATTTTAAATATATTGAATAATGATTTATTTTATATAATTAAAATAATTTGTAAAACTAAAACTAAATTAAAATAATATGGAAACTAGCTACTCAATTCAAAATAATGATTTAACTGATATCCTTTTTTTCCCCATATGGATGCAAAAATGACCTCTTCATATGTAAAAATCAACATTTTTTTCACCAAGAGAAATTTAAATGAAACAGTATTTTTGAGAATCCTCTTAAAAATGAAAAGCGATTGAAAACTGGAGGGGGGATATTTAGATGTCATTAACTTTAAAAACAATGGATAATCGAACAAATCAATACAGTGATTATGGCTGGGAGAATTTATCTTTAAAAATCTTTATTTAAAGTAACTGTTTATCTATTTAAACATGCTATGGATTTGCGAGCTGGCTGCTAAAGGATCATATCAATTTAAATAAAAAATAATTTTATAAAAAAATCATAGATATATCTATTTATGTGATATTTTTATCATACATATGTGAAACATAATTTGAATCAATTAGCAGATATAAGCATAATATGTTTATAATATAATTATACACAGTTTATAGTAAATATGTCAGATAATAAAAACAATTGGTATGTTGAGCAGAAAAAGTGTATCTGTTAAAAACACAGATGAATTAAACAAAACATGATAAAATAATGATAATTATTCTTCAGTTTGTCTAATATATTTATATATATATATATATATATATGGTGATTGAAGGTCGTAGTACGAACCTCCAAAGCTAGGGCCAGCAGCCAAGTAACATAACCACAATACTAAAAGTATACTTCAGTATCATAGATGTTATCAGGCTTATGATGCTAGCCTTACAGTATTCACCCAACAGTGTGTCAGCGGAGAGATGAACGATTTTAAAGTGCTAAAAGTTATGGCGAGCGTGTGAGTGCATTGATGTGTCATGTGAGTTTGACGGCTTTGTTTGCTTGCTGTGTCAAGTGAGTCTATCGACATCGCTTGTTGCATCAAGTGAGTGATGGCTTTGTTTGCTGGTAGGTGGCTTTGACAATTCCAGCAGGTTATTTTTGGTAATACCTTTTTATATATATGAAAATATTTAAATATTATTATTAAAAAATAACTGGCTGGAATTATGTAATTTTAATATTACCAAAAATTGCATTTTTAAAGGAATTAATTTTTATAAACAAATAAAGGGCATTCTGATGGGAACAGCTTTCTCTAGTGCTTTAGCTAACATTTTTTTACATTACTATGAGAAAAAAATTATCAAGCATAGTTTAATAAATGAGTGGAGGTATATCGATGATTTACTTTTAATAAAGACTTTAATAGAAGTTACCAGTCCCAATTCTGTTTTTGTAATTATTTTACCGGCTACTGATATGTTTTTTATCTTTTTGTTTCATTTTTAAAAATTTTTAATAATTGATTATTTTCTTTCATAGTTTATTATTGAGTGTTTTTATCTGTTTCTGTAAATTTTATATACTTTTATACTTATAAAATATGGTACATCTTTTAGGAATTAATTTCGGCGATTTTTCGGATCACTTTTGGGTTTATATTCAGACAATAGTCAAACCCTTTACAGAAAAAAATTCTCTTTTTGGAATCCCTGCCTGATGGTGACCCTTGAGAAAGCCATTAGGCCAATTTTTTTTTTAAATCTTTCTTCAATTAACTTGATATTTTTCTACTTCCGTTTTGTTCATCTGTGTTTTAGTTGCAGCAGCATAAGGGATTTGAAAGTACATTTGTGTTTTTAAATGTTATAGTTAGCCGGTTCGTTTCCGTAATATTTTAAAGTTGCAATTTTTTTGATGTTGTTATTGATTATAAAATTGTTTACTTCTTATATATATATATATATATATATATATATATATATATATATATATATATATAGTCATGGTATTTGCGTTTGTACTCTTCCGAAACGGCTCGATCGATTTTGATGAAATTTTTTAAGCGTATTTGGCAGGTATGAGAATGGGTCGTAAACTATATTTCATAATGCTAGGTAGTTAGGTTGTTCCTATCTAGAATTTTTTTTAACTCATGATGATTAGATCAACTCTTGCTTGAAATTATTGCCACTATGTCGTAATGTTGAAAAAATCCAGCTAAAAATATGCTTGCACATCGAAATGCTACAAGATCCATCTGCTGAAACAGTCTCTGACCAATTGTTGGATATTGACGATGGAAAAGTTGCTGTCTAGGAAAACACTGGATGCATAAAATTGCACGCTAATTTCTGCACTATCGTTGATTCGCAAAATACTCTCATTGATCACATATTTCTCAATATACACATTTGATATATAAATCATGTGTCGCTGACAGAAAGAGATATTTTGACAGCAAAAAATGTGGATGTCGATGGATAGTGGATGTAAACTTCAAGATAGAGCAGTCGTTGCCAGGCAACTTAGTATCATACAAATCGGTCAATACAGTTGTGATGCTGATGAAGTTGTAAGTTTTTGAACTCATTGGATTTTTCAGGCATGTCACCACACCGTCTACAATTGAAAATTGGATCTCCGGTTATTTTACTTCGGAATTTGAACCCAACACAACTGTGCATGGGCACAAAATAGGTAATTAAAAATTGAAGAAAAACTTTATCGAAGCCACCACTTTGAATGACAAATTGTTTTGCTGCCACAAATTCCAATGATTATCAGAGACGTGCAAATTGAATTCAAATACATTGAATTTCCTATTAGAATGGCAATCACAATGACAATCAATAAGTTGTAAGACCAAGCAATGTCTGCTTGTAGTTTACATTTAGTTACACCATGTTTTTCACTCGGACAATTATGTGTTCTTGAGCGGGCACCATCGAGCTTATTTGTGTTAGCTAAAGATGCACTGACAAAAAATATCTAAAACTCAATTGCTCTTCAAAATGAATAATTATTTTCTTTATTTCATTTTTATACTTTAGGGAAAAAAACATAACTTCTTACTTTAAGTTTAACTTTTAAGATATCAAACAATGTATATGTTCGTTATGTTAATGAAACACATTATTACATTAAAATGAATAGTTGGTGGTTTTTTGTTTTTGTTGACAATCATCCCCTACAGCCCCTCATTCCTCTTACTGTCATAAATCCCATCCCCATATACTTATAAAACATTTATAACTTTTTGATTAACAACCAAAAAATATTCATTAGAAATAACTTATATGGTAGAGCAATGTTTGCTGGGTCAGCTAGTACACACACACACACACACACACACACACACACACACACACACACACACACATATATAGATAGATAGATAGATATAGATATAGATATAATGGAAAGACAGAATTACAAGACAAAAAAAACCTATTTCATAAAAAAGCTATTTTACTAGAAAATATAAAAATTAGGAATAAATCCTTCAATAATCTCTAATTTTTCCCCTTAATTGATAAAATCAATTATTATACAAAGAAATGAAATGATAGTAATTAATAAGAGTATAAATACATATTTAGAACTATCTCAGACAATAGTGACTTAGAATTTAATTTATAAACTTAACTTTCCACATCTTAAAAATAAGTTATGCCATAAATCAAAGATATGAATGCATAACATAAAACACAAAATCAGAAAATATATAAAAATTCTTAATATTCTCAATAATTCTGCCTTAAAAGAAATGAAGATACAGCTAATATAAAATAAAAAAATAAAGAAATGCTAGTATTTGGACATAAAACCAGACCACTTTCATATTTATGAATTATGTCTTCTTTTAATAAATAAAAGCTATAGTGTTTATATCCGTATTTTAACTTACCTAAGCTGCAGTTGCTGCAATTCAAATCTGGCCTCAACTCCAAAGGAGGCCAATGTCTTGGCCGATCATCTAAGAGTTCAAAGAGTGGTTGCTTCTCAGGCACTATCAGCTGAAATAAAAATAATTTTTCATTTTACATAAATTTTTGAAATAATCCATTAATATGTGATGCTAAAATAGTTTGATAAAAATACATCTAAAATATTCTTCAATTGGGACATATATACTAAAACACAGGTACCAACTTTAATAATATTTTCAGTCACTTTTGACTGTCAAGTTTTAATGGCATTCTGCAGAACTCACTATTGGAATTAGAGCTATAAATTTAACACAAACACTTTTGAATGGCAAGAATGTGATCTAAGAGTAATTTTTAATTAATTAAAAAATTAAAATTATTTATTTAAAATTAAATTTATTGATTGAAAAATTAAACAAGATTTTGATTTTTCAAAAAAAATTATAGTTTAAAAAAGTCATTTATACATTGTTTTAAATCAAATAATTTGTTTTAATGATATCAATTTTATAAGCATAAAATAAGTTTTGCAAACAATTTTTACATAATTTGTAGTAATGCTATTTTCCTATTTCATCAAATTTCTAATTTCTAAATTTTTTTAATGATATTATAACCGTTTGTCTTCAATAACTACCACGGCTAGCTTTTAACATTATTTATTTGTAAACATTCACTAAACATTAACACATACACAAACAGTTATATAACAAAAGGGACAACATAACGAAACCAATTAAGACATTTACGAAAAACAAAAGACAATCCTCAATCGAGACGCTCTCTCCATGTTGGCTGGAGGTCGACTAACTGTGGTGGTCTAGGTGGATAGACTGTTCTAGGTGGCGCTGATGTTTCCTCTAGGTGACGTTGCCACAGTTCCGTTATAATATCAATTTTATAAGCATAAAATTTTCTAACCAAGTTTTGCAAAAAATTTTTATATAATTTGTAGTAATGCTATTTTCTTATTTCATCAAATTTCTAATTTCGTGATTTTTTTTATTGCTATAGAATGGAAACTGTTTATATTTTTATAATGTCATAATGATGTTAATAACGTTATGGATTTTTAGTTTCTATTTCCTTTATTTATTTATTTTGTTAACTCTTAATATATTACATATACCAAGAAATTAATACAACACTGCTGTATAAATACACTTAACATTCTTTAATTTTTTATCGTCATGTTAAAATCTAGTTTAAATGCTGCTGCATGTGCTTATATAATACAAATAAATTGAGCCAGACTTATTTAATGAAATGACCAAAGTGTGAAGAATAAAAAAGCAGCATGATGCAGTTACAGTTTAGGTAATGCAGACAACTGAATTTTTTTATGGATTAACTCGATAAATTTATCTCATTCTATTAGAAAGATTCAGAGAATATGCAAGTATAAGATTAAAATAATACCACTGATATTACCGTATTGAAATGGAGCAATTAACTCTCCATAGCCAAACAGTAATACTATTTGACTGGTAATCTAGATAGTGAGTTCAAATCCCGCTAGTGACAATAAGATTTAAAATTTATATTCTTCCTTATTTGTATTCCAGAAAATTCTAGACCTTCCTTTAGTTTACCAGATAAGTATTCTAGACTTTCTTGCTGTTTCCAGACTTTACTCATTGATTTGAATTATTAAATTAGTTTAGCTTGACTTCCTGTGTGTCACTGAGATCCACACTTAAGTAGCTATGTGACAATATATTTATCTCCTTTGCCTAACTAGAAATCATGGTAGAATTTTCAATAGTAGGGAATTGATTATCACAGCCATTCAAATAGAAGGACACTCAAGTAAATTAACATTTTCACATTAAACAGAAAAATAAGCACACAGTCAATCTACCATTAGCAGTAGCTATGCAGCTGTCAACTATCACTGTATCCGAAGACAGTATTTCCATTGCTGACCAAACAGAGGCATGTCTCAACAAATGCAAATTCACACAAACATTTTTCGACTTTTTCTTTTAAAATAAGTTTTATCTTTTTTTACATAATACTTGGTTATTTTAATATTAATTTGTGTTTTCCAGTGTGAACATGAGTTATCTAAATATGGATAATAGAATTTTGATTGCATTAATCCAAAAAAAGCTTACTTTGAGAAATAAAATTTTGATTTAGAGAAAAAAATGTTTAACAAGATATTTTCCAAGAAATTCATTACAACTTTGAGACATTGAAAAAAAAATAAGAGAAATGAATTTCTCTTATTTTTATTATTACATATACACACATCTCACATATTAATCTTAAAAATTTTGAAAAGTGTAAAGGGGCATAAGAATTTGACGCAGCAATGATCATACAATGTAAGGGCAGAAGATTTATTTATATAATTAATATTTTATTATATATACATTGCTGTGTCAGCTATGATTGGCTGTTATTAACAAATATCTTGTTGATAAAAGATATAAACATGACTTAGTAACAGTATCAATTCCTTACAAAAATTTATAATGCTTGTTGTGTGTTATGATTATATTTTTAGATTAAATTAAAACTAAGAAGGAAAAAGTCTTCATCTCAAATACTTGTGTTAAAGAAAATAAATAAGGTATATCTTGCATTATCTGTAGTCATTGCCCAGGCAATCACAGAGTACTGACAACTTAGACATTTTGCCAAAAGGCACTTTAATACAAAGCACTTACATGGAATATTCCAAATATGGCTTGCTTTCAAATCAATCACATGTCACAATGATTTCATCACTGTGTATGTGTAAACGCTATATTTATGTTAATTGCAACAATAAATTTATCAATGCATATAATCTGACATGTAGGTAATCAGCCCATTAAAGTTAAAAATATTTTCTGAAGGACCACAAATATCAAATCATGCGTCAAAAATTTAATTGAAACTAAACATCCCCATATTCTTTGAAAACAAGCTGGTCAACAAAGATGGAAAGTATGCTTACACATAATAAAATTATTTATAAGTTTTTAAAGATTTTTTTTATATATATATTGAATTTGATTGTAAACAAATGAAGCAATTAAACATAACTAGTTAGGAACATTATGAGCACAATTTAAATGAATTTTAATAGTGGAGTTTGGGTTTTGCATATTTATGTGGGAACAAAAAGATTCATATTATTGAAAGCTTGCAAATAAATAAGCTTGTTATTTTATTGCCATTAAAATTATTTATTTAAAATCAACAGTTAATTTTTAAGTACAATACACAAAATCATGAGTTTGCAACAAAATTTAACTTCACACACATATAACAGGAATTATTATATTAATTTTTATTCAAATGAAATATTTTTTTTCGAATAGAAAGAATTAATATCCTTTTCATAGAGCAAAATAACTTCATGCCTCATAATTAGCATGTTTCAAGTGTAAAACAGATACAGATTGCCCTATTTCTAAACTCACAATCTGAGGGTTTGTAGCTGAGTAACATATCCGTTGGGCCAAAAGTGCACTTCTGTCCAAGGAATGTTATCTGTCTTATAAAGCTTTTACCACATACTTTTGCACCAGTGAGTCAATGATTAGATGAATGATACAATTGTGCCAAGTTTATTGCGAGAGTGTGTGAGAGTAGTTGGTGGTGATGTTCGCTGTTATATTTAATGCACCTCATTATTTTTGCTACCAATAGAGGGCGCCACAATAGCTGTATGAAGCTGTGAACGATGGTTGTTGCTTCAAAATAACTTATTGTATCTGGGTTACCATTAAAACAGATGCAGATTGCCCTAGATCCGAACTCGCAATCTGAGGGTTTGTAGCCAAGTAACACATCCATTGGACCAAAAATGCACCCCTGTTCGAGGGATGTTATCTGGCTTATAAAGATTTCACCAAAAGTGTAAAAAACAGATAAAAGCACAGATGTTTGTAAAATAGTTTGCTAATATAATAAGAAGAAAATTACCTTATTCACTTCTTGGCACCAGTCATCAAAATCATCTTCTGTATTAAAGTAAAAACACTGAAATGGATAATTAAATTTTAATATGAATAATAAGCAAATAATATTATTTAAGGGGAAAAAACACACCCACTTTAAAATATTAGTTATGAATCAATTTAAAAGAAATACTTTGTTTTATTTTAAATTAAAAAACAGACATAACTTTTATTTATTATAAATGATGTCAGTCTGTCTATTCCATGTAATAAAAAAATGCATAATTTCATTACTAAAAAATAAATTGAAGCTTTATTTTATATAAATAAACTATATGTGAAAAGAAAAATATTCATATATTTAAATAACATTTTTTTAAATAATCTATTTAAAATAAGGCATTATTATTTAATAGGACATATTTATAAAAATAGATTCAATTATTTTAAACATCTTTAATGCCTTTTTAGTAGTTAATGATACTTATTATAAATAAAGATATATATTCAAACATCATTTCTAGGCATTTTATTTTTAAAATATTTGAATTCATAATCATATTTAACAGATTTCAAATTCAGAAAAATAATTTCTGAATGTCAAATTCAGGTTTTTTTTTTTTTTTTTTTTTTTTTTTTTTTTTTGCTGGGGGAGGGGGAGCTTGATAAGAAATAGCACTTAAGATTTTTCTTTTCACTTAATACAAAAGAATTTTTAATGAAAATTAGATTGAGTTAGATGTAACAGTACTAGTAGGGATAGAAAATCATAACATAAAAATATAAATAAATGCAGATTTTCTTACTAAGGCTACTGAAGGATCTATATCAGAAATGTGCATGCGTTTGCTACCTCCCAATGGTAAATGGTATGAGCTATCATCAAATTTGTCTTCCAGATCTACTGTAGGTTGTGTGACATGTGGATCTAAACATATGAGCTCGTTTCCTTTAAAAAAATGCAAGTTTAAGATTTCTGTGCATGTTCTTTCCAAGAATTTTTTAAAATATGCTAACAATGGTTTTTAAGACAAGGGAATAAAATTAACCTGTGTACCCAATGAACCATACAGCATGCCTAGGCCTTCCACCGAGAATCCCAAGACTTTGCTTCATGGTAAAAGTATTCTGTCAGAAAAACACACACATTAAATAACACAGTACTTCCTTAACTCTTCTTTGAGTGAAATAAAAATCAGGGTGATATGATTCCTGCTCTAGATTAACACTAAAGTTATCATGAGAAAGTTAAATGATCAGTTTCCAATAGCAGTTCCAAAGTGTTGGTGAAATCCTAATAGGATTAGTGTTAGAGAAAAAAAATTGTTAGAAAACCCTAATTTAAATTTAAAAAATATAAAATAATTAAAAAATAGTATGATAAAAATAAAAATTTACATGTTAAGCTCAATTCAAAATTTTTAATGTTCCTCTCTTCTAAATTTCTACACTCATTATTGCTTTTATTCGCAAAAAAATCTTGGATTAGTTATTAAAAAATATTCAAGAAATCGCACATTTCTTACAATACTTTTTCATAAAATTATTTTTGTGTTTTTGATTAAAGCAGTCAAATTTATTTACTAGTTTGCAAACTTTGAAAAAAAAAAGATAATGTTAAATGAAAACTTTGAAAAAAAGATAGAAAAAGTTAACTATTTATTCTAAAAAATTGATCAAAATAAGTATGATTGCATTTAAAAAATAAGTAATTTAAAAAGAGAGCAAATAACATATTTATAGGACATATAAATTAAAAATAATATTCTATCTAATTTCAAAGATAAATGCAATATACCAAAATAAGTCAGCTTAATAAGAAACATGAAGATAGGAATATCATGAGTGTATGCTGGTAATGTATGCTAAAGAAATGAATCAAGCAACACTGGTCAAAATTTCACACACTCATATTTTGATTTAATGATAAAGCCATATTTGGATTTATTGTATGGGCAAATGCAAGTAAATTTAATTAATACATTGAAATTTTTCCCAAACAATTGCAGTCCTCAACGTAAACTGCTTGTATGCTCATAACAGATATTTTGTTAAGCAATTAATTATAATTAACACTAACAGAAGTAAAAACTTGAGTGTTTCTAATATATATATATATATATATACATAACACAGTTTAATAAGCTTTTTTGGAAATCATCCAACAAAAAACTTATTTTTTCCTTCCTATAGTACTTGCATATAATAAATTTTTTAAATAATATAATGCGATATAAAGTATTTGTTAAGTAACATTAAGTATGCTCGATTTATCTTTATATTAATTAGAAATCTTTTAAATAAATATGTACATCATTGTAATGAGGCTACTAAAGTATTCTTCATCACTGCTAAACAGTTAAATTGCTATATTTAGGATTAATGTCAAATAGCAAATTGGCTGAAACCATAAAATTATACAATATCAATTAACATTTTTTGAGAGACAACATAAAAGTTAGCTCATGAGAATTGGCCTTACCTTAATGCATTTACTATAAATAGGATTGAAAGTAGACAATCCCAATCTAAGTGGAATAAATAATAACATGGGTCTCCATGAACTAGATTCTGTATTTGTTAATGATGCAGCTTGCCATCGAGGACATGATTGATCGACACAATCTGTATACCAAATTGTTTTGTAGGATTTAAGGTAAGGACTAGGTGTTGGAGATGATGGCTGGTAGTGACTTAGAGTTCCTACAAAAGAAAGAGTATCATAAAACAATTGAGAACATAAAATTGAAGATAAAAACAAAACAAAAAAAAAAGGAAGAACAAAAGAACAAAAAAAAAAAAGCTTTAAAACCAATTATAAAATATACTATTAATCTTTTATTTGCTAGTAAGAAAACTAAATTAAAGGAAAAATCTGATTCAAAAATAAGAATTTATTCCTAATACTGAATATTTATAAATAAAAAAAATTATTCAAATAATCTCAATATGTTCAAAAATACAAAAATTTAAATATACTTTGATAATTTATATGTTGTTTTTTTATATTAATATCAACCAAAAATAAATTTAAAAAATATTCAAATATAACATTACATATTTCAATTAATTTTAAAGAATTTATTAACTTCCATGGTGCAAATGATAAATTGTGAGGAAACAAAAAATATCTATACATAAAACTCATATTCATAATGTTTTCTATCCAGTGCACATTTGAAAAGAACAATAAGATAAATAAAGTAAATAAAATTAAAAGGAATAGACTAAGAACTTACTAATATCAGACTGAATTACAGTGCTATTAGCAGCAACATGAACAGCCAAGGAACTCCACTTATCATACACAGACAGCTTTCTTCAAATTTTAAAGGCAAAGGGAAATAAATTAATAAAATATATATTTATGTAATTTGATAAACACATGTAATTAAAAAATATTTATATATTTCCTATAAAATAATTTTAGGATTTTTCATTTAATAATCAAAAATACAATTTTAAAAGTATATAGAAATTACTTAGTTTTATTTTAGATAAATGTGTATTCATTAAACAAGTCATTACCTCAAAACCTGAGCAACTGTATTAGGTCCAAACCATTGACCAATTGCTTTGCCTTCTGAGACACCCATCTGTGCTAAAAATAAGGGTATTAAAATTAGATTAAAAATCAATAAAAGCCTTTTTTTTTCCTTAATTCAAATTTAAATTTATTTAATATTTGAAATTGAAATTGTCAAATCTAAAAGAAATAAGCCAAATAAAAAAAGGATTAAAAAAATCTGACTTGATATAAATTTTCATTTTTTTAAAGTACTTTAGTGGTAAGAAATTAAAATATATAACATACATAACTTAACATTAAAGATAAAATATAAATTATGCATTTAGAAATTTAAATAAAATATTTAAAAATACACGGTTGAATATTCTATGCAAACAGACATGAAATTTTACATATTTCTTAAATTGATTCATTTGTATTTTTCTTATTATTTTAAAATTATTTATAAATTAAAATTAAAATAACCCTATTTTGCATTTTTACTAGCCACTTGCTGTTCATGTTTTAATTCTTATTTTTTACTTTCTTTTCACATCATATCCAAATTCATTTTCAGTTTTGCTGATTTTAATTACTAGTCTGAGATGCTAATACATTTTCTTGTAGTTATTCTGATCAATACATCTTAACCAAAAATTGTTCCAGCACTACACAATATTTCCTTCATCCCTTAAATTAAACAAAATGCTGTTTTATACTTGTGTTTTATTGTGTGTTAGCATTATGCAGTTTCACATTGTTGCTGCAATATATATACAAAGCTAAGTCACTTAAAGCTTTCAAGCATTTGATTCCCCCCCCCAAATGATTTAATCTTTGACTCGTCAAGTAAAATATAAAGGGGAATAAATGCAAAAAATAAAGAAATCTGTTTATTGTCATGACTGTGCTTTTCTTTTATACAGCATATGATGTCAGTATACAATTTTTTTTGAAATACTTGTTTATATAGAATATTTAATATTCACATACTATCATCTTGTCTTTTTATTTGTTATTTTCAGCAACTATTACAAAAATATTCAGTTTAATTGATTAAAGTGGAGTTAATTTATCAGATTTATTTGAATTAACAATGCAAAATCAGAATACAGTTTCCTTTAAACTTCACATCAAAGATGTTACGATGTCCATGATACTTAAATTTTTCTTTTAACTTAAACTGCTTGATTAAAGTGAGAAAGCTATACTACAATGCCCCCCCTTTTTTATCATGATAAGCTTCACAATGGTTAGGGAAAAAGGAAGTTGATAATTGAATTAATATGCAGAATAAATAACCCTAATATGTTTAGAGATGATTAAACCAAAATGTATATAATTTAAATATATTTTTCATTTTTATAGGGTTCAAATTCAATATTCTATTGTGTTAATGAATTCATTTATACAATTCTCAATTATAAATTATATTATACTTAACTATATATTTGATTTTACAGATAAATTAGCAGTTTTTCTATTTTTGGAATAAATTTTATACATACAATTTTAAAAAGAATAAGTATTTTCAAATATGAAACATCTTACAAAAATTTTTGATGTGACCAGAGTTTCAAATGTATATTCACTTTTGCAATATTTCTGTATGGTTGTTTTAGCTTACTAATTAATAATTTTTTTTCAGAATTCTACAATAACAAATGAAAAAAAAATCTTATTTTTGATCTGCATTTTGTAGGTAAAAGATCATTTACTTAACACTTTAAATTATTGTAAAATTATTTTAATTACAGCTAGCTATATATTTAAAAACATTAAAGAAAATATTGCTTTTACAATGTACTTTTTAAAGAAATCTTACCATAAATATATTTGTAAAAATAAATTAAATATCAAAAAACTGAAGGATAAAGCCAACATTATTATTTCAGATTAAAAAGGTAATAATAAACTTAATTAAAGAACTACAGAGTTATCTTACAGAAACCAAAATTTTAAAGCATATTAAATATATGATAGTAATAAAAATAATTACAAAATTGGATGAAATACATTTTGTTGTTGATACATAAAAATTAATACAAATAAATATGTAAAATTACCAATTTGATGAATTGAATATGGAGTATCTTTCTTATCTTGAAACATTTTCAAAATATCCATATAAACAGGATCAATAGGATTCCATGTCCAACCTACAATTTTAATTAATATCAGTCATTTTTTACAACAAATGAGGACTGTATTCAAAAGGTAATATTGTTAAATTTTTAGAAGTATAACAGAATGATATATTTCATTTCAAAATTTAATTTACAAAACATTAATATATGAAAGTTAATTCCTAACAAAACAATCCATTAATACACATGAGAGTTACCAGTTTTTACAAAAATAATAATAATATATATACTGTCAAACCACTGCTTATCATATAAAATAATTCATATAATTCAATGTGTCTATGAATCATTATGGAAATTTAAAATTATGCTATGTTAAAATAATTTTTTACTACATAAAATTATTCAAAAATGTTAATAATTGTTTCCGTTGACAAAAATTTCAGCTTGCTTAGGAACTTTAAATTTCTAATAAATAAGATATGCATAAACACATTCATATTAGAAAAAAAAAAGAAGCTATATATCTTTTAAAGAAATACATACACACATGAAAAAAAATGCAAATATATAATCATCTGTAAACAATACCTCTTCCTAAGTGTCTGCATATCAAAGCCTCAGCCATGACCATTTGGCCACATCGCAACATACATCCCCAATATTTATCTGTTTTAGGACCAGTACCACCTATTCAAAACACATTAATTTTTAAATTATAATTATTCTTTTATCTAAGCCATAACATGAAAGAATAAGAATTATGATTTCTAATAGTTAAAGTTTACGAAATCTTAGAGTTTTATAAAAAAAATAAAAACATAGTTACAGACTATATATTAAATTGAATTCTTAAGCTTACACTACAAGTTTTTTTTATTTTAACAGTAACTGTAAAATAAACTCATTATAATTATATATATAAATGAGCAAACTCATTATTATATTATCTATATATAATTGAGTTCAAGAAATATAATAAAAACATAATTTCATTAATTTTATATAAACACATTTTTCAGAAAACAATATATGAATCACTTCTACTCCTAATCAACATTTTAAACAATAAACCATATATATAAATCACTTATCTTTACATAAATACATTATTTATTTATCTATTAAATTTATTGACTTAAAAATGATTTTTTCCTTAAATTTATACCTACATTTTGTGCAGTTTATATGTATTTTTTTTTTCTTAAATAAATTTACTTATTGACTAAGAAAGGAAATACAAAATAGGTTTTAGCTAACACGTAAAAATTTTTATAAATGACAAACTTTCTGTTTCAAAATATATACCTCTTAATACAAAAGCAAACTTATTATTAAAATTGAATCCTCATAAAAAATTTTTTTTTGATTTTTTTCAATAATTAGACAAGATGTTGATTAATATATATAACACATTTAATTTCTCTGTACTCTTAAAATTAATTCTTATAAAACAAATTCTATTGAAAAGAAATTTTATTTAATTTCTGAGTTACATGGGTCTCCAGTTTTCCCATTCTTTGCTGGTTTTTATTAAATTTTATACATCAAATGTTAAGTTGCAGTATCATATGTAAATAAAGAGGCTAAAATAAATATTTGTCAAGTCAGATTGCAATCAAATCTTCTTTAAAAGTATACAGGCTCTAAATGCTTTTATAAAGCCATTTTTCTGCCAGTTAATTAAGGATAAAGAATTTGACAGCACTCATGATCCATTATAAATATAATAGCAAAATATAACTATTCTATTAGAATGTCAATGAAAAAAAATCAGATATCATGAAAATGAATGGTTATTTAAGTTTTTATATACCAATATGTGGAAAGCCACTTCTGTAGGAAAACCATAATTTGCTTCTCACTTCTGTCCTTAAATCTTCTAAATCTGAAATAAATAGAGAAATTCATTAAACAAAAAAGTAAATTTTACAAAAAATTTCAATGAAAATTTTTACAAAAATAATTTTACAAATTTGAAACAAACCTGTTCCATATTCAATCAAACCTTATGATCTAAAAGAAATTATAAGTATCCTCTAAAAAGGGTACTTTAATAGAGAGAAGAAGAAAAAAAGGAAATACTTATATACAGTGGGTAAAAAAAGTTTCCTTACCACCACAAAATTTGTAAAGTATTGCATTTTTTCTTTAAATACTGTCTATATGTGTTTAATATAAGTCCACAGAAAGAGATTTTTATAAATTTCCATTTTTACAAAACGAGAAAAGCATATTATTTGCAAACTACTCGTAAATCCAATTAATTAAAAAGTAGTAATTTTACCAATTATTTTTTGGGGGAAAGGGTGAACAAAAAAAAAAATATGTTCAAATAGCATCTATACTGTGTGTATAAAGTTTTGACTTTTATTTTAACCTTTTGAGAGTCTAATTATTTTGACCTATCATTCTAGAAGATAGATATAAATAAAACTTTTTTGTATTTAATCGTGTCTCTGAAATGTTTTCTACATATTGGTGAAAATATATGCATATGATATGAATTATTTGCTTTTGAAATAAAAATAAAATGAGCTAGTTCCATAAATCAAAAGGTTAGAGGGGGAGGGGAAGAAACACTAAACAAAATATAAATAAAACTGATTTTCAAACTAATATGTGTAACATGATGCTTTTAAAATGAAAATCCAGAAAATTAATACTTACCATGCAAAGCATGATATGCTTTACCCAAAATCCATATATTGTCAAAAGTAGGAGGAAAATCACTGAATTCTTTCTTGGCAATTATACTAGCTGATTGACCTATAAAGCAAGGAATATATAATCAAATTGTGATACAAGAGAAAAATTTTCATCAGAGGAAGATAAAAAAACTTTAAATCATGTATTTTTGTTACATATATAAAGTTGTTTTAAATTTTTTAGATACAAATAAAATAAAGAAACAAGATCTGATGGATAAATCATAAATCTCTGAATTTTGAAAACATGTTATTTGTTTACCTCAACTAAATTCTTTAAACATTTTGC
Organism: Argiope argentata; assembly: GCA_026289955.1. Taxonomy (NCBI): domain Eukaryota; kingdom Metazoa; phylum Arthropoda; class Arachnida; order Araneae; family Araneidae; genus Argiope; species Argiope argentata. The sequence continues at coordinate 125,741 of JAOUZG010041912.1, forward strand.
TTACTATATTCTTTACAAAGGTTTTATATGTAAAAATAATAGATCATATACAATATAGTGTGTAAAGAGGAGAGAACTATTTGGTTTAAACATTTACAGAGGGAAAGTGCAATTTCATGTTTATTTCCAGATGTGCAATAACATATTTCATATCACACACACAAAAAAGTAAACTATAGAAAAAATAAATAAAATACTCCAATACAAATATAATCACAAATGAGCAAATTTATTATGTTTTATTGGAAAATATTATAGTTAGTTATAATATTAGAACAGCTGAATTTGGCTTTTTGGTTATATAAATTTTGTTTTACTATATTGAGAAAATCTAATTTTCTTGCCTTCTATTAGGCATCCAAAAGCTGTTTTAAATCCAAAATATGAAGTTTTAAAGTCTATTCTGATCCAATATAATGGATACATAAGTTTTAACAATTCCAAATTCACTGAAACTTATTTATTCATTTATATGTAGACACTGGTTGAGTGCACAGTTTTTATCAACCTATTTATTTCCTACAGTATGTCAATAACTCGAAGAAAAAAAATTCAGAATTGTATTTGTAAATGTTTTTAGTTTAGAAGCATTTTACTTCCTTGCACAAGCACAACACAAATTCTACATTTTTTTTTTAAATCTTGTGATTTAATACAGTACAATTTACTCAAAAAACAATATTATCTATCTTTATCAATACTAACTATCCTTATATACTGACTGTATATAAGGCTTTAAATTGTAAATAGAGTCTTTACTTTAGTCAAGACTTTTAGAGTCAAGACTTTAATGATAATATGTGCACAATTAATCCTTTAATGTTTTCAGCAAAATAAAGTATAGTTACTAATAATAAGAAAATTGCAAATTTCTTGTAAAAATTTTCTCCATAAAATAATGATTGCTTCAAACAAACGGGAGAATCTCATATAATTCTAAATAGCAGCTCTGCTATCCTTGGGTAAGATAAAAGGTCTGTATATTAGTTTAAGATAAAAACTTATTTCATTCCAATAATATAGATAAAAATAAATATTGAAATGGAATAAAATTTGCAACTCTAACAATATTTTCAATAAAACTCTTAAATTAAAAAATCATTCTATCTTCCATAATTACATATAATTTTAAGGAAATAATTAAAAATGACAACACTTTCAAGAATAATAAATCAAGATCAATAACATAACTGTACTGAATGTTTTTCCAAGGTGTCAAAACACCAAAGAAAATATTGAACAAATTACGATAACATAAATTTGCTACTAAATTAATACTATATAAATAGTTTTTTTAATTCAATATAGAATGTTTTCTTTAAAAAAATGCTTAAACCTATTAAGATTATTGTATAAGAAAAAATATATTAAATGGAATTTATGTAGTAACTTTTGATTAAATTGCAGTGATTGGCAACATAGTCAGTAAGCAGAAAAACAGAACAACATTACTGACATTTTTTTTTTTTTTACAATGAATGGATAGGAGCAATAAACATGAAAATTTTGGTTATTTTTTTTCCTGGTTTATTGCTGGTATGCAGGTAATATATTGTAAGACATTATTACTCACCATTTGCACCAGAGAAAAAGTTATACAATTCCATGTGAGAATTAATGTGTTTTCCCCCATAAAAATATTTTCCTATAAAAATAAAATTAATTTTTTAAAATAATATTCAACTGAAAATGAAAAGGATTTTCAATTATTATAAGTACAAGTATTGAAAATAATATAAAAACAATAAAAGATCAAAACAGCTAAAAATACTGCAATATAAGTAAATAAAGTTCTTAATCAATGACATTTACTAAATTTCCATTAGTTAGCAACATAAAGGTTTCTCCAAGTCTTGTAAATAAAAGCTTTGAAGTTGATGCAAAGCTTCTTTTACAATTTGTATTTATTTATTACCTACTATTGAAATTTTAATTAAATTATGAACTATGTAGTCATTTAAATTTTATGAATATGTTCAATTCTCTAAAGAAAATTACTGATATGGTAAAATTCCAGAAATGCTTAATGACCTAATAGTAAAAATTATTTAAGGTATGTTTTCATTAACAAAAATAAACAGTGGACACTTTAAAAGCAGCAATATAAATTTTATACAAATAATATAAAATTACAAAAACAGGGCAAGTAATAACTTAGTTCTTATTATTTTTTTTTAAACCCAAGATGCTTGTTTAGTTAATAATTTAAACGAATGAAACCCTACACTCAAAAGGTTTTCAAGATTAGGTAATTTTTTTTAAAAAAATTAGTTAATGTTTCAATGAAGAGAATAAAAATAACATTTATTCTCTTTAAATAACATCCACATGTACAAATTCCTTTCAAAATAAACACCAAAATTCAGTTTTGTACAAATATTTTCTCTTTTAGATTTAACAAAGTAATGTAAAAATATTTAAAAGGTTTTTCTGAATTAGACACCAAGGTATTAAGGTTACTTATATATAATAATTGGTTGTTTCTTAATGGATAATTTCATGTCATTCATTTAAATTTAATAGTATGATTTCTTGATTGATTTTTCTTATAATAGAAAAACAAAAAATAGAAATAAACAAACGTAAACTGAAAAAATTAGTCAACCTTTTTGCAGAATAAAATTTAATAACCATAAATTCTTATATTTAATATTATTTCAGAAGTAAGAAACATTATCAAAGAATATAACATACATAAAATCTAGAGAATATTTAATAATATTACAAATTTCTTAAAAAATTAAATCCATTTATATAGATAAGTGGGCTTAGTAAATTTTAAACTTATTTTAATTTCGAGCATTGCATTGACGATTTATAATAAATATAATTCAACTATCGTTTTTAATATTTAATAAGAAAATTTAAATTACTTTTTGCGCATAAGAAAAATAGTAAAAAAGCGAAAATGAAACTAATATTACAAAATTAATCAACATAAACGCTGTTTGAATAGCTGTGAAATTGCAATATTATTAAGTGGAATTTATGTGAAATCAAATGAATAATAATTGATGTTAAGTGAAACAAAATTTCTAAGGACCTGAGTGTTATTTATCATAAAAACAATCTTCGGAAACAAAATGAATCCATCCAAAAATGAAATAATAAATATAGTAAAAAAGTGCAAATAAAATTCAGATTAAAGTATGTGTATATTTTATTAATTTATTCCATTTTCAGTAAGATTTAATTGTAAAATTTATAATTTAGATTCCACAAATTCTGTTTCCAAGACTAATTAATTCCTTTACAATCAGATGGGCAAGTAGAAGCAAAAGTATGTTGACATCTCCTTTGATTAGATTACCGAAACAAGTGCAATAATTAATTGAAAGTTCGCACACTGATAATATCTTTTTATATATATAAACAATTTCCAAAATAATTACCTTAATGTAACATAATAATTAATAAATTTCTCTCAATTTGTTTTCAATCTGGAAATAATTAAATTCATAAATGTAAAGAGGAATAAACTGCAAATAAAAAATTGTAATAACCTATTCTATTTTGAGTGGCAACAGCCAATAACCTACGAAACAAATCAAAAGCATGGAAGCCCAATGACTTGTTTACTGTAGAAAACAAACAGTTTTTATTTCGCATTTTCACTTTTAACTGAAACTATGGAAGAAGAATCAGAAGATTTGGCATTTTATCAAGCTGCTCTGAAATATTTTCGCTTAGTTTCTGGTGTATTTTGGAGCTTTCCATTTACTTACATTTCTAATCTCTTTTTCGATCAAAACTGTATTCAAACTTCTAAATTAGAGATATGCTTAACCATATTTGCTATTATAACATTTGCTTTCATTCTTTACCAATCAATTGAATTATTACGAAGGTTTTTATCGTATTATTTTTCCGCACGAGTTAAACGATCGCTTCTAGTCAATACCGTCCAATTCATTCGAGATCGTGATACGTGGGAACTGAAAGAAGAGAATTGTTGCGTTTATGCTGTTAAGGGTAGAAGACCGAAAATGGAAGATAGATTTAGTGTTATTCAAGATAAAGAAACTGGAATATGTTTATATGGAATATTTGACGGCCATGGTGGTGAGGTAAGTTACTTATTCAGCAATATATATATTTTTTTAAGTAGAAAGTGAAGTAAGCACGTTTGATTCTTATTTTGTGGTGATTATTCTGTAATTGATTCTTATTTAGTGTTTTCATAACATTTATAACTTGAATAGCAAAATTTAGTATGAAATATTTAGTAAGGAGAGAACAATAAAAACGATTAAAAATATTGATATGAAAGATTGACATAATTTACCTCTCTTATAAAAAATCAAAAATTTTATATCTTTCCAAAATAAATCACTTGATAATAAATATTTGATTATAACCCTCATAACCATGAAATATTTTTAAAGGGTTAATAACATTATAAAAGTTAAGACTGATTTTGGAATTTGAACCTTAAAACTAAATGTTCTGATACTAAAAATTAAGTAAGTATAAGTGATGAATTTTACCTCATGCAATCCTGAAGTAACAGAAAGACTAGATATTTCATTTGTAGCATTAAAAGTGCTAAGAATAATAAATTTATTGAAGAAACAATACAAACAAGTTAATATTGAGTGTATTGTTGTTATGTGCATTGTTATTGGGAGTAGTATGCAAGTAAATGTTTCTTTATAATGAAGAAAGATTTTAAATAGCTATTTCAATTACAACCAATACCAAAAATATTTGAATGGTAAATCCCAAGTTTTGTAGATAAATTAAGTACTTTGAACTATAAAAAAGTAAATTATAAATTTACTTTTTGAATAAAATTTTATGAAATTCATAAAAATTTAAATAATTATAATATTTATAAAAAAGTTATTAAAAATAAAACATATTTATAAAAAATTTTAAGAAACTGTGCACAACTTTTTTTATATCGCTGATTATTCCTTGAAGAGGAGGGTTATACTTTTAATTTCATTTTTATTATCTGGCTTTTTGCCAACTATTGTTTTTAAAAAAAGCTAGGAGAAATAAGGATAAACTGTAATTTCATTGGGTAATTATTCTGTTGAATATAGCTTGTTTTTATATTGTACATGTGTTGTTCAGGTACTTCAAACTATCAGGAAATTTTTTTTTCTATTTAAAGAAGGAGAATACATGAAAGAAGTTGTTGCATTATCTTGCCGAGAAATATATTTGAGTTAAAACAATGTGAGAAAGTGAATTAGCTGAATAATCATAACTTCCTCAAAAAAAAAAGTATTTTACTTTAGAGATGAAGCTTTTATGAAAGTATTCATATTTGAAGAAGACATTTATGGAGATCTTTTAGAATTAGGGCTAAAATTCTTTAAGCTTCTGAGAAAATTTTCATATTTAACTTTTTTTCCAGTTTAATCTATCAACAACCTAAACTGCTATCTGCAGACTTAAGTGAAAATGAATGTTTTTTCAACAACATTTTTAAACAGAAACAACTTCAAAATAGTTCTTTGCAATAGATTTATTTACATGCTGAATTATAGTTTCTTAAAAAAGTAGGTCAAATCTTGTGACATTGCTCTGCATATTATAAATCTATTCTTAGATTGGTACTTTTCTGTTAGCCGGGCACAAACAAAAAATCACCTAAGAAAATTGACGGAATTCTACATTATTTGACAATTTTTTTGTTTTTAAAAGGTTGTAAGAAATTTAGTAGAATTCTATATCATTTGACAATTTTTCGCTTGTGCCCAGGTAATAGAAAAGTATCATTAGATCTAGCAGAAATATTTTCAAACTTTTTTCAAGTTGTATAGTAAAACTTTCTGAGAACAATATCTAATTATTTGTTCAGAAATTGAACATTAGAAATTAGTAAAGTTTATTTAAATAAAACTTTTCGCTATCTGTTCATTTGCTATTATTTTTTTAATATTATTTTATTTTAAAGTTTTTGAACTTGGAGAAATGTTATAATTGTATCTTCAAAGAATTAATTAATTTTTCTTTTCAATTTTTCATTAGTTTGCAGCTGATTTTGTGGAAAAACATTTATTTAAAGGACTTTTAAAGAAACTGCAAGCTGCAATTCAAGACAAAAGTAAAGAAAATAAATTAACTGAAGAATTTGCACGTCTTTTAACGAAGGAAATCTTAGAAGTTGATATGGAATTGCTAATTAAAGTGAAAGCTGCAAGAAATGTTGCAGGTAAAAAACATTTTAGATTATTTTTTAAAAATTTCTCTTAAATTATATATGTAATGATATAGTATAAAACCAGATTTTATTATATTTATAATTATTTCTTTTAAATAGTATCTAATATTTGATAGAACTTTATTTAATAATATGATTGATTCTGAATAGACATTATACTGTGCTATAACCATTTTAATTGTAATATTCTCAAATATCAATTCCTTATGCTTTTCTGCTTTACCTTTTCTATTTAATTAAATATAACTAAATCAAAAAATAAAATACACTAAAAAAATTTAAAATATTTTTGACTTGTTGAAAGTTACATTCATTGGAAGTAATTGTATTTAAACGAAAAATTAACTTGCAAAATTTTATATTTAAGGTATGGCGGATTAAAAATACATAGGGAATTAGTAATAAATGTTCTTAGCTTTATATTATCATACATTTTGTAATTTCAATGCCAGTATCTTTTTAAATATCTTTCTAGGTACAACAGCATTAGTAGCAATTGTTTATAAAAATCGTCTGATTGTAGCTAACGTTGGTGATTCTAGAGGTGTTATTTGTGATGCTAAAGGAAATACAATTCCTTTATCATTTGATCATAAACCTATTCAGGTAAGCATTAATTCCTCCTCCCCCTCCTGTTTCTCTCCTATCCTATCCTGCCTTCCTAAAATGTATTTTATAGATTGATTTTCTGTTACTGTCTCTTGTTTCAATGAATTTTAATGTTTTCTGTTTAAGATCAAAGAAAATATTAATGAGATTATTGAATTGTTTATCCATAAGAAATTGGTAATTAATGAATATTTATTATCAAGTATTCATTTTTTCACTTAATTCTTTTTAAAGTAAATGTTGTATAAAATTTCTTGAATGATTATTATATTCTTAAAAGTTACTTCTCGCACTTCTCTTCTGGAGTTCTTTTAATGCAAACTAAATGTTTTATACCAATTATTCTGTACATATTTCCCTATAATGTATGCCTTTCAATAACAGCCTATACTTTATTAAAGCTATGTGCAGGAAAGAAATGTCTTTTTAAAATTAAAAATCAATGCATCAATTTAAAAATTAAGTACTTTTAACCGATTAAAAGTTTACCACGAAAAAAAAAAGCTTGTTTATATCTACGTGAAACAAAGAAGTTGGGTTGATAGCCTTCCTTACTCCTCTACTCTCCCCTTCCTTTAAGAATACCTTGAACCCTTGTGTAATTCTACTTCAAAGAAGTGCCAACACTTTGCTTTTGTTTATCATTAAAAAAAGTTAAAGAGAAAAGAGCCATTGACATAAAAATAGTCCTGACTGATTACAAATGTTGTAGTCATTTAGAGTGAAACCTAGATCAGTGGTCTTTGTGGGCAATCTTCCAAGTGTTTCATTATTCTTATTTATCAAACATGTTTTATTTTAATTTATCAAACATGTTTTATTTAATTTAAGGCACAAATAGAGTTATTCAAGTAATAAATATATTTTTCCTGTATTAAGATTTGTATTCAGAAATCAATATTAGAATTTTAAAACAAATATAAAAATAGTAAATTAATTTTTTTACTCTATCTATAGAATAATTAACATCACCCTAAAGCATTTTTCTTAATGCTATATAAAACATTTAACAAAAATGTTATTAATAACATTTTATTAATAATAACATATAATTAATAACATAACAATAGGAATGATTAATTAATCATTCCTAATGACTTGCATTCTGATTAAATGTAGCATGTACTGAACAGTGTTACTAATGCTAATTTTATTGAACTAAAAATTATTATATTTTCTCATATAAAGTAAATTATTTGAAATTATAATGACTTGATAATACTGCAAAATTTACAAATTTAATTATTTTCATAATATTTTAAGCATTTATAGTTTTGTTCTTTTGCAATCATCTCAAAATAATTAAAGTGCAAAATTAGTGAAATTAGATCGTCATGATCAAATTAAAAATGTTCCTGATTTAGATTTGATACTAATGAGAATATAATGATCATGTTTTAGAAACTAAAACATTTCAGAGTTATACTTCATGCTTATATATATATATGTATATATATATATACAACCTTTGGGGGGGGCAGGGGTGAAAAAGATAATAATTGTTATGTTGACATAAAAATATTGTCTAAATTGTTTGATAATAACGCATTATTAAAGGGATATAAAATTATGAAAGAAATTTTGTTGTTGTCCAGTAGTAAGAAAAGAATCCATAAACAATAAAAAGAACTTTAATTCAACCAAATTTCATTAATCAGAAAAATTGCCCTGTGAGATTGTAATATTTATATTTGTATAATTTTTAAATAATTTATTTATAAACCAAATAGTTTAATTTAAAAAAATTGACTAGCTTTTAATTTGTTTTACTTTATTATATTTCATAGTTCAAGTATATAAACATTAAATGTATATATATATATATATGCTAAGTATAAGTTAACTTTTGTTTAGATTTAAAACATATTTTTCTTTCATTATTAATAATTGAAAGTTCACAATAAAGATGAGATAAGAAGATAATTCTTCTCTTAAATTTCATATGCTTTAAAAATTCAAAAATTTAAACTTTAATCAAGATTTGCACTCAAGTAAAAAAATTTGAGAAGGTAATGAACTGTCTTTTTTTTAATCCAAAATTTTGTTCATTCATAATTAAAATATTAATAGAACTATTGCAGATTTATGAATATCTTTTCTGTTGCTATTTTTATTGTCCAGCATTAACAGTATAAATTTAATTATGTCGGTTAATTTTGATGATATATAAGTAATTAGTGCAGTATTTGGGGCTGAGATTACATGTCTTTTTGTTTCATTGATATAAATATATTGATAATATTTAGTGCTTTAATTTTATAACATGGATTGATAATTTCAGTTGAAAGAATGTCGCCGGATCAAAGAAGCTGGTGGATTTATTTCCTTTAATGGTGTGTGGAGGGTTGCTGGAATTCTTGCTACTTCCCGAGCCCTGGGTGATTTTCCACTTAAAGACAGAAATCTAGTCATTGCATGCCCAGATATATTAACATTTGATCTAGTGGAACTAAATCCCAAGTTCATGATTCTTGCTACTGATGGTTTGTGGGATACATTTAATAATGAAGATGCAGTTGCCTTTATGAAAGACAATATTAACAGTGATTCATATAAAGGAGCACGCAGTCTTGTTATGCAAGCTTTGAAAAATGGCTCAATGGATAATGTCACAGTTTTGGTTGTTACTTTTCCCGAGGTTGATCTATCATGACAGAAAAAAAGTGCCAAAGTGATAATCGTAAAAGAGTATTTATAAATATATTGATTTTTATATTGCTGTTGAATGTTTGAAAATATAAATATTTAATATGCTAGCAAGACAACAAAATTAAGTATCTATGCAAAAAACCCACCTTTCCTTAATATTTGTTCATGGAAACTATGCAATATATATAAAGTTTCTTGATAATTGTTCCTGAAAGCTATGCAGTGTGTATGCCAATTTTTAAAGAATATTTATTTTAAAAAATATATTTATTAAAGACTTACAAATTTAGTATGAATTGTTATAGATAACTATTTTTAAATAACTATTATTAACACAGCAGCTTGAGCCTTAAAACACAGTATTACCTATTCCTACTTATATATATCACTTTCTTCACTTTACGACTAACTTTTATATATTCAGCTTTTATATCTGTGGAATTTGCAGTGAACTTTAATGCAGTTTTACATTTGTTTTCCTTTTTTCTAGCTATATTTTTTAAGCAATGGTTTGGATTACCTAAGTAAAATTTAAAAAAAAAATCAATTTAAACAGAAAAGGATGCTTTCATCATTTAATGCTTACTATAGAAATGTTGCTTTGCATAAATATAAGTAGTAATTTTTTAAAGCAGCATTCAAAAAAGATAGTACATATTAAGTACCTTAAATTGGATTTGTTATAACAGTAAAGTATAAAACAAATTATATATAGCAAATTGTATTCGCTTTCTATCAGTATTCTTTTTTACTTATTTATTTATTTTTAAAAATATAATAGGTTTGTTGCAGAGTTTGCTTTGCAATAGCATTTCTGCTTTCTTAAAATTTTCAAGTTTAATGCTGGAATGTTTGCATTTTCTTCTAATTGCAATATTTCAAATTTTATCTTTGTATTAGAAATGTTTTGCTGAATGATAAATAATTTGTTTTATAAATAGATACATATTGTTAAAAAATATATGTTTTTAAAAAGCCAATTAAAAAAACTGGAAGTAAAAATATTTGAAGCTTTTAAATGGAATAATTTTAAGTGGTCTACTTATATTTTAGAAAAATGCAGTAATTCTATTAATTACAAAAAAAAAAATCAGTAGAATTTTTTTAATATGAGATTTTATTAAAAAAATAATAAACTATTCTTTTCATTGCATTACGTATGAAAATATATGCATTTGAAAAAAAAGTATTATTTATAATTAATAAAATTTGCTGTTTTGAATTTTACTTTATGGTACTTACAATGATATAAATGCATTTTTTTTATTTTGTCAAGTTGAAGACTTGTGTATTTGTGATATATCTTTTATTGGTTTATGATTTCAGTATGTTTTTATAACAGTATATTTTCCATATTATGTGTAAATTGATAATTTTCATTAAAATTTCCTTCTTGTTCAACAAATAATTGCTATGATTAATTTTAAGCTGAAAAAAAAACTTATATAAGGAAAATTTCACTACTGATTATTCCTCTGGTAAAATTTTAAATTATTTAATAACAATTCATCTTATATACCAAACCATTAATCATAATATAATACAAAAATAAAATATTTACTTTTCTGTCATATTCTGATTAAATATTTTCCCATGAAATATCTATTTAACACAATCAATTGGCAGTAGTCTAGCTTGAATAGATTTCAGAATTATAGCAAATCTTTGAATGATATGTTGGAGAAAATAGTTGAATATTCAATCCATAATAGCAAGTAAATAATTCATTTTCAATAAAATAAAATTTATTCTAAATTTTTCTAGAAGTTTCAAGTGTATAATGCATGCTTTGTTTAATTTCATTAAAATTTGAATCTCAAGGCCAGTTCAGTCAATTTAAATCTACATTGAATTAAAAAAGCTGTTTTTACATTTACACTATCTAAAGTGTATTAAAATTCAGAATCTTATTTTTAAATTTATATTTCTGCATTAAAAAGTACTTATGAAAATTACTTTGTTTTAAGAAAGTTAAAATATGTAAAATTTCTTTTGCATTAAATTTATATGTGCTTTTATGAATCTTATTTTTAGATTTTAGTATTAAAAAATAAATATATCTAAAATATAAGAAGTTTTATGAGTATTCTAAAGCAAAATCCCTTTTGCATTTAAATTTATATGCTGTGATGCCAGGTATTACTTAAAGATATTTTGATGTACTTTTTTGTTGATTTTGTTGTGTTATTTCAGTTTTAGTGATTTTGTTACCTGAACCCTGCTTTTTTGTTGTTATTTTTTGAAATAAATTAGTTATGTTTAAAAATATAAATGTTGTATTATTAATATTTTTGTTTTCTATTTTTTTAGATATCAATTATTGGTAGGTACATAATGAGAATTACAAATGCAATATCACATTACTTTATTTTTCAGTCTTATTATTAGAATAGTGCCAAATTAAAAAAAAACTGATTAAATGAGCAATAAAATAATTTTGTTTAATGTAAATAATAAAGATAATGTGGGAATTGGCATTTGATAGGATATCCATTTAGTTTACAGCACAGATAGAAGTGGAAAAATGGAAATATTCACTTCAGAATGATTATTTTTAAAATTTAATTAACGAAATTATTATTTTACAAAGCCGATTTTTACTGTTTAAATAATTTATGCTATGCTATATATATATATAATTTTGACAATATTTTGGAAACTAAGCAAATAATGTTTGCACTATTACATCAAATATTTATCATTCCATTATTGAAAGGAAACTGCTCATTTTCTTAACAGTTTATGTGAGGAATAAAAATCAAATTTCATTAACTGCCAAGACAAAATACAACCTGAAAGAATACTCGGGCACTTAAAATTTTTAATGGTACATTGATTCAATGCAACTTGGCTCCACTAGGTTGGTTCATGGTGAAAGTGTAATATAGGTGTAAGGAAATTAAAGTAACTTGGCTTTAATGTAATTAGCATGTAAATCTATTTTAGTGCTTATAAAAAATTCCGCTGAAGTAATCATGAATTTCAAGATAAGTAAAAACATTCAAGTTTTCTCTGTAGAACCATCAGTTACCAAAACAGCTAATAATTCTCAATGAACATTTTTATATAGTATTTATTTTAACTCGGAAATGTAAGATGAATGTTAGTAAATATGATTTGACTCAATTTAATCATTTACTCTATTGAAAAATACTTCAGTCTGTAAAAATTATGCTCTCTTAAATTGAGAGAACAATTCAAAGTAGATTTAATGGTTATATTAT
>JAOUZG010041912.1:138797-300867 GCA_026289955.1 Argiope argentata
TAAATATCAGATACTTGATTTTTTTATTAAAATAATTAATTCTCAAAATTTAAGCAATGTAAATCATAAGGGGGTTTCTTTTGGAAAATGTTTGCATTATCTTGGATCTGGTGAGGGACACTTTCCAACTATAGTTCAAACTTACTATCAATTATTTTGAATTTATGACTAGAATGCATAATATTTGAGAATTAATTATTTTAATAAAAAAATCAAGTATCTGATATTTATCTTAAGACTCGTAATTTAGAGAGAAATTGCAGATAAATGGAATGTGAATTCATATATTAGAATTCAATTATAAAACTACCAATTCAGTGCAAATGTTAGTATTCATTTCTTCAATAAATTTGGTAGCTATTTAATAATTATGGCAATCCATACTGTGGAATAGAGATAAAATTATATTTTCTGTTAATGGATCTTAACTGCTTTGTTTCTGTCTAGTGAGAAAGGAAATATGTGTATGCTCGCAGCCTACATAGACAATTGTACTTCAGAGCTACTTAATTCCACCCATATACTATTAAGGATATAATAATATAAACCTTCTGGCAGTTTTAAAAATTTGAATTGTTTTTAGTAATAAAAACATAAGACTTAAATTTAAAAAATGTATAGTTTAAAACAAAAAAAAAATTAAGGCATATGCAGGTACAAGATATATAAGATTCCTTAAGTGGTACAAATTAAATATTGTAAAAAATAAGGGGCCAGTATTCCAGATTAATCGGCAATGATAATGAAAACAAATTAAAGTCAGCTGGTACTGCTCATAAAAACTGAAATTTTTATAAATGGTTCATTTCTTAATTTTTCCTTTGTTATCTGATGCATAAAAAAGAACCCACTTTTTCAAATTAGCATTCTTTTTCTTTGTCATTTCTATAAAAATAAATAAAATAAAAACAGATACGAAAAGAAGAGATGCAAACATTTGTAAGAGCATTTCAATTAGAGGTAAACAGTATCAGTTGATCTTTGCATTAAAACTAACTTTTTTTAGGCAGTATTACAGACTAGTACTAGGATAAGTGTAAAACCATTATTTCACATTACGCCAATCTTAAAGGAATGCCATCAATTTTTTTAAATAAAAACTCTTCCTAATAAGAGAAAAATGTGTTATTTTTAATATTAATTTTTATTTCCAATACTTAAATAGCTTGTTTTAAGACTGATAGTTACGGAGAGAGTCATAAAGGATACATTAAAATGTTTAATGCACAGTAAATTATTATTCATAATTATTGTGAGTTAATAAAACAGTTTCAGAAAACATGATCTAGATCTATTATTTAAGTTAAACATCTAATCAGTATTATATGTATGTGAGGCAGTTATTTAATATGTAGCGTTTCTTTAAAAAAAAAATTTTTTTCTGCAAAATTTTATTTCAAAATACATAAAAAAGTATAAATAAAAATGACAGCATTTTCATTTCCAAATAAATTTCTTAAAGCAATTACATACACTATAATTTTCAAAATGAAATAAGAGAGAGAACAACAATCAAACCTTAAAATCATGAATTATAATTTAAAATTATTTTATGTGCTGAGCAAAACCTTATGCACCATAATATACTTGCAAAACAGTTAAAACTTTTAAAATATGAACACTGCAATGATATAATTTTTGGTAACTGTTCATATTATTAACATACATACAAAAGAGTATATACAAATACAATTAAAAAAGTAAATAAAATATCACACAACCTTTTTAAAATATTCAGTATGAACACATGAGTCTCGAGTTTTCCATTAACACCTTCATTCATATGTAAGCACACAATAGATTACAAAAAGTGATACACAAGACAGTTTCATCATGATTAAGCACTATACATCTAGGATCCCAGTCCACTTGCCTAAATATTGATTGATAAACCAGTTGATTTGTATACAGATTTTCCACTCGAATACCAATAACCATTACTTCAACAAATGAATAAGTTTAAAAAAAGATTGTTCACAATATTAATAGAATATTGTGTGATTGTGCATAAATATTTTTAAAAATATCAATACCAAAATATAAAGAAATATCAAGAGCAGCAATTCCTTAAGCAATATATCGCTTTCTTTTATAACTATATCAGAAGCGACCTCATTTAATCTTAATCTTTAGAACCAATTGAAAATGCTATACTTTAAGATAACAGATTGCACCAACACTTTTTAAATTCCGAATTTACTTATATTGTACAAACAATATTTTTCATAAGAAACAAATTTTAAACAAATTATATATCTCAAGAGATAGCAGGTTTGATTTTTGTCTTGTATGAACATGATATGGTTAAGTTTTGGCAGATTCAATGAAATGCATATCTAAAAACAGAGAAAAGCCCTTTTTTTATTGATAATTTTCGTTGAACAAATTGCTTATAACTATCCTTTTATACAAATATTAATACACAAGTAAAAGAGGAATATTATATTACAAATTATTTCTCTGTAAATTTTGATTATAAAATTATATACACAAATCAAATAGGGGATAAAGCACATGCATTTAATTGTAATTGCATGTCCAGAAGTTTAGAATTAAATTCAGCTTAGTACTGAGAATTTAACTTCCAGTAACTGTAGATGATTATATATTAACCTTTATGTATTTTTTAACATAAACATTACAAATTTAATTATATCTAAAAAAAATTGATATACCTGATACAAGAAAATTATCTTTGCATTAAATATAACAACTAGGTTTTAGCTACATCTTTTCATTCAAATGCTACTTCTTTAATTCATTCGGAAAAAGAATCCTTTAAATTCCAGTGTTTAAAAAAATACGTGATGAGTACTAAAAGCAAAACAACTATATTTAGAGATTTAACAAGCAGTGATCTATTAAGTTTATATAATATTAAGCACAAAATAAGTACTTATCTCACACAAAAAGTATATTACCAGAAAAAATAATGAAATAAGTTAGAAAAGCAATTCCTCTGTAAAGAATTTTGTCAATTGCTTAAATATGAATTAAAATTAAAAATTAAAACATATTCTCAGAAAATAAGTAAAAAATATGGTTAATATATTGAATAAATAATATTTATAACAAAAAATTATGAAAACAAATCAAAAATAGTTTAATAAGTGCTCAAATTAAGTAATAAAAATCACTTAAATATAAACTCATCCGAAATATATAATATTTACAATAACTAAATATATATATATTTTAAAAAGTTATAAATGTAAATAAAACTGAAAATCCTATGTTTATGATTTGAATTAAGCATAAGAAAGGTTGAATGACATTTGCAGCTTCGATTACAATATATAGTTTTCTTAAATGCAAAAGAAATATAAAAACAAAATTTTTGTAAAATCACATTTAAAGACAATTGTTTAAATGCTCAACAAAATATAAATATCAATTTTTATATGAAAAAAATTTAAAGCATATGAATACAAAAAATAGAAAGTGTGCGAAATCATTGATGATCAATATGTTTGTTTTACAATAAACTGAAGGGGGGGAAATGCATTTAAAAATTTATACTCTTCGTAACTAAAAATATTTAAATTCAGCTAATTTTATATATTGTAAGAAAATCGTGTTCAGAATTAGATTTCCAAGAAAGTTTTTCAGTTTTATGCCAAGTAGCTTTAAAAATGTTTTAAGGCAAATAACTGACATAGTTATTTATCTAAAAATACAATTTATATAAATTTTCAAATATATTATACTTATTTGGCAATATATAAAGCATAAAAACTTATCATATAGAACTTATAAAAATTGACAAATGCAATTTTTATTTTAAGTAGCCCTTTCTAAATAGCACATACATTATTGAGTATACCTAGCATTATAAGACTAATAGTTTACAATTTTCTCTGATTTAGTTACTGTATTATTTAAACTAAAATTTTCTTCAAACCAATCAAAATATAAATAGCAATAAATAGGAGTAAATATAGATATTAAATCTTAATTCTTACTTTAAAACAGTAGAATAGAAATAGAGATAAGGGACGTGGATAACTTATGTGAAACTGCTTGAGATATGCACAAATTTCAATTTCAAATCCTTAAAAGTAAACAAAAGATAACATTTATTTGTTTGCCCTAAAAGCTGAAGCTTTAAGTTACAATACGTTTTTGAAAAAATGGTGGAAAAGCTATTTGAATTATTAATGGTGTAAAAGTTACTTTTATTTATATTATAAAAAGCTAGCTTTCCTAGCAAATAAGTCATTCAAGAACAAAGATAAACTTTCAAGTTAACTTTTTTATAGGCTCTAAATGAAAATATAAATGCCTAAATTTTCTTGTTAAAAATTATGATCTAGTTGCTCATGTAAATTTTTGTCTTCTAAAATAATTGCAAATTAAATATTTCCAACAAAATGAGAATTATAGAATTGCAACCCCCAATTAACATTATAAGATATTGAAAAATGGTGTAATCCTACAGTTGTGGATTATAAAAGGCGTAATAGAATAATATAGAGCAGAATAAGGATTAAACACATGTATAATACATAAATACACCTCTAACAAAATCAACATGATCATTACTGAAATACTGTAAACTTGATGCCACTGAAAAATGTTTGTATTCAAAATAAAAACTTTCTAAACAGTGTATTTTTGACAGAAATTTATTCCTTAAAGATTATAGTGCAGTTTATCAATAATTATAATAATATTTTTTATATAATGACATGTTTAGATGTAAATGAAAGAGCAATAACAGTAAAAAAAATCTATAAAAATTGTAATAAGATCATTTAAATTCCATTTTATAAATCCTGATATGTATAAGAAATCTAATTAAAAATTGCCTTTTGAATTAGAAATCGATTTAAAAATAATTTATAATGTTTCTTTTTTCAGAATCATTTTTTTTAAACTTGAAACTTATAAATAATTTGCAACTTTCTGAATAAGTATGAAATTTTAAGAAACAACCTCAGCATTCATCAAACAGGATGAAAATTTAAATTAAAATGCTTTGTTTTATGGTCAATTATAGCTTGTCAACAAGAGGTATATCTAAAATAAAGAATTTCAACCTATCAATAACAGACATGAAGATATATATTGAAGCATCCTATAGTTTCTTTTTTCCTTCTTTTATATCAAGGGGAAATCACAAATGATTAAATATTCATATTTAATCAATAAATTGTATAACAAATACTTTCATCATTGAAAATCATTCAGTGTAACAAAGATTAAATTTCAGGACTGCCTGCTATGTTAATAAAAATTAACAATTTAGGTGATTCTCAAAAAATATACAATCATGACTAGACATACTTTGATATCAACAGTATATAGTTTTAAAGGCAAAGATTTAGAAACAAATTAGTGCATTTGTAATAATCTAATAATCAGGGAAATGCTACCGAAGTTGCAGTCTAAATATTTCTTATATGCTATGAATTTTAAATTTAGCAAGCATACTAATACATTTTTATGCACATTCATGTTAAATGTAAAATATCATTACAAAAAAATTTGCTCACAGCATTAGCTGCAAGAGCAAAATTTATCACACAGAACATGTGCACAGAATTTAATGTGCTGGCAAGAAATATTTGTAAATTATATTTTTTAAGGAAGTTAAAGTATTTTTCAACAAATATGACAACTTCAGTTTTGATGGGTTATACTTACATTTAACTTTAATTAAAATTTTAATATAAAACAATTTATTTTTGAGGTTTAAGTGGTCTAAATAATAATATAACTTTTAGGTACCATTTTCCTTTATCAGGAATATTTTCTTCAATTTGGGAAGCATTATTTGTATTATTTGTTTATACCAAGATAGAAATTGAAGTACTTCATATTACAAAAGCACTAAATAACCAACTACCTAAGCCTAATCACGTCATCCAGATTTTGAATGAGTTATACCTGTCTTATGACAATCAAGCAGAAAAGTTTTGCTTGTCACAATAACACAAGGGTTTTAAAGGCTTCATACAGATAATGATCATCAGATATACAAACCATGTTCTGTTAAAGGTTGGTTTCTTATATAGAGCAGAACATATTCTGTGCTTAGGAATATTCATTCCTTTAAATTAAAAGTAAGCTGCAAGCAATTTCATCTAAGAAACTGCTGTACTAAGAATAACTGACATCCAAATGTCCTTTTAAGGCTTCTTTGGCTGCCACAATGAGAGGATGAAGACTGCCTAATGGTTGAGCAAGTTTTAAGAAAGGATGCTGCAATAAATAAATATATTTATTAATTTTTAAAACACTTCAAATTCTCATATTTGAAATGCAATATATGCTTTTATAGTTAAATAATATAGTATATTATATATAAAGAAAGTTTTGCAGCCGTGACGTCAAAAAGAATAAATTTTAAGAATTATTCAATTTATTTATTTTATATAGAGTTTTAGTTTATAAAGGGAAGAAATGATGAAAATATATCTGTTTACACTGCATTAGAAGAACAAAGTGACAAATTTTCCTCTTCAGTGATTTTAATACGAGATTCGGATAAGGATTTCTTTGTTGTCTCAATTAGGCAAGGAATCTTAGGCTCTTTGAGATGTATGTGTGGGATTTAGGTAGTTTTATCTCTTTTCCCAAACCACGAAAAAATGAAAAAGTACTCAGTTTCCTAGAGCATGTATTAAAAATAATTAAATAAAAAGTGGAAATTTAAATAGGGGAAAAAAGGGGAACATTTTCAAATGAATTTAATATGCTCTGCAATACCCCAACTTGGCCAGAGGTCATGGAGGAAACTTGACGAGGCTGCCAAACAGCAACCACACATGGAAAATATGAATGAACTACACTTTCTAACACTGGAACTTTGAAATTAATAAAAGGGAAAACATATATTAGCATAGATTATATTATATATATATATATATATATTATATATATATATATATATATATATATATTACATTTAACACTACATATTAAGTAGTTGCAAAACACAAAAAAAAAAATACATAAGAAACAATAAATGAGAGTAAACTTTTCATAATAGAAGAGACCTAAATATAAAAGATTTGACAAAATATTCTTAATAGAAGATTTAATGATAGGAATTTTTTTTATGAGTTCTTTGTTTTCAATATATATCCAATTTCTTAGTCATGTGAGTCTATGATCTCACCATAGTACATACACCACAGGCTTCAATCTTGTGATTTATAAAACCTTCTGTCATGTCCCATTGACAAATCAATGGTTTTTTAAAAAATAAAAAAGACGTTGATGCACAGAAAATACGTCCTTGCCAGTGTATACTTGATCAAGATAAAAATTATCCTCAATTCAATTAACACTTTGCTGACCGGTGACGAGTTAACTCGTCTTTTCATGTCCAAACATTGTTGACCGGTGACGAGTTAACTCGTCATTGCACTTGCATTATCTGTTTCAATTTTTTACACCGAGGGCGTTATAGAACATTTTACTTTCATATTCAATTACAAAAAAGTAGCCGGTGACATGACATAGTTTCTGTGTAAAATTGCTGGTCACCAAAGTGTTAAGAGAAATGTTTTTAAAATGTTGATATGTTGTCTGTTCCTTGATTGAATTATTCCAGTCCTCCTGCCATTTTTTTAATTATTAGTTGTTGTTTTTAAGTCTTATTTCTAAGTTGGATGAAGAGCTAATTTAAAATAAAAACTAGGAGGATAATTAAGATAAAATTAGATTCAAAATATCACTACACATACACATTAAAGCAAATAATTACCTTTAGAAGAGCAGATGCAGAATATCTTTTATCCACATCTACTTCTAGGCACTTGTCAAGAAAATCTTGAAATGTGGAAGATAGTTTGTCTTTATCCTTGATATCAGGCCTTCCATTAGTAGCAATCAGATACAATGCCTTAAGGAAAAAAACTAGTTATTTCAATGCGAAAACATTTTTGTTGTTTCAGTTTTTATAGAATATTACAATTTCAAAAATGAGCAGATACTTCCAATAGTTTTAACTTAAATTTTCACATACCCGTAAAGGATTTTCATTCAGATATGGGGGTTCTCCCTCAATCATTTCAATAGCCATGATGCCTAAAGACCAAATATCTACTTTTGGCCCATATTGTTTCTTTGTTACCACTTCTGGTGCCATCCAGTAAGGTGTACCAACCATAGTATTTCGCTTACTTTGTTCAGGCGATATTTGTGCACAGAAGCCAAAATCAGCTAAAATATTCAAAATACTTAATAACATCAACTAATTTTATTTTCATAAAAATATTTTTTACTAGTAACTACTTATATATTATACTGTGATATTTAAAATGGATAATCTCCATTTGTTTACAAATATTCAGCAACAAAACAAAACTAATATTAGAACAATTCTTTTTAGAAATTATTTTTAAAAAATGAAATAATAAATTTCAACTAAGTTATAGAATTATATAAAAAGTTACAATGAAATTGAATGTCTTACTTAATTTCACGCTGCCATCCATGCCCAAAAGTACATTATCACTTTTGATATCTCTATGAATCACTTGATTTTTATGTAGAAACTCTAAAGCCTTCAGAACCTGTCAAATTTTAAAACATATATGCATCACTTACAGAAGTAATCCAACTTTTTAAGAAGGAGATTCAAACATTTGGATATTATATCATAAATAAAAGATTTATGTAAACCAATTGCAACAAATGAATATTATATATTCACTTTTTTTAATATCAAGATTTCATAAATTTTCTGAAATGAACACAACAAAATGTACTGCAATCTATTCGAATGTTCAGAATCTTATACTGGATTTCTTTTCTATTTTCCCAATCTCTAAGAGTTGGCAAACTAAATTGGATGAATAAATTTTTTGCCAACATCTTTCAAAGTTGCATTATATATCATTAAAATACTAGAATTTGAATTATTAAAAGATATTA
Organism: Argiope argentata; assembly: GCA_026289955.1. Lineage (NCBI taxonomy): Eukaryota > Metazoa > Arthropoda > Arachnida > Araneae > Araneidae > Argiope > Argiope argentata. The sequence continues at coordinate 147,684 of JAOUZG010041912.1, forward strand.
TTAGTGCATACTAATTAAATACTACATAGGTTAGGTGAAATAAAATCGTATAAAATATATGTTTGAAAATAGTATTAACAAAATATTCTCATAAATGGAACTGAATCTACATAAAATGCTCAAATCGCATTTTGATAACCTTTGTTTAGTGTATAAGAATATTCCAGTTTTTAAACAAATGAATTGAATTTTAACAATTTTCTTTCTCTGTTTGGCAAACATAAGTGCTTTTTAAAAACTTATATTATATATATTATTCCAACAAACTAATTTATCGGTACTTCAATAATTGCTGCTCGGGTTTTTTCAAATTTTTATTTTTTTATTTTATATATATGTTAAAAAGTGCTGACTATCGATTCAGCTGATATATACAAAAGAATAGTCTTCAATCAATGTTTAAACGAAGATTTTTGATTACATTAAATAAAAAAATCTATTTTACAAGCTTCCTCATTATCAAAGTCTTTGCAAATTCCAACATTCAAAAATACATAAGATACTCCATATCACATTAATAGTTTTTCATATTATTATTCTCTTTTGAGTTTGTTAGTTCAACATTATATAGCCAAAATTTAGAATTAAATTTTGAATCATTAACCTATAAAACACAACTTCTAATCCTTATTAATTATTGTTAATTTCAATCAATATATATATATATTATTTTGCATACCTTGTGAAACCCGTTTTATGAGATAATGGAAAGCTACATTTTTGTTATTCAAATCCTTTTCAATAACAAATTCCATAAATCAATATAAAAGCATTAGTTAACATTACCAAAAATCAATTAACCTCTTAAACGGAAATGGCAAGTCCAACTTCAATTTTCTCAAGAAACTTCACCACAATCAATATCTTTTATGGGGAAATTTTTTTTATCAATCTCTCCAGTTATGAAAATTAATTGTTTGATTTGCCTTAGCAATGCCAATTAAAAATATAATTCAATTCAAAGAGTTAACAGTCATAGCATTAACTTAATTTCCAGCATATTCATTCCCAAGACCATAACAAAAATAACGTTTTGTCATTGGTATCATCTACTGCACAGAATGAAGCAATGGTCAAATTTAAGGGTTTCTTCTTTATTTTTTGCAATATTATAAATACAAAAAACATTATAAACTTCATGATTTAATTTTCTATAATAAAGCCTCTATTTCAAGAAATAATAATTGCCTCTTTTTACAGAGATAAGATTAGCTGGCATATGAATTTACATGCAATTAATTAAATGAGCAATAGTTTTATGTCTCTCAAGCGTAATGAATATTTTATAATAATATAAAGGCATTATATTTCAATAGTTTCTTTGAAAGAAATGAATACTTTTATTTTAAAAATTACAAGTGATAAACATTTTGTTCAGACATATATTGCAGATCAATACAAAATAAACATAAAAGTAAAGGGAAGACCCCATCAAAATCAAATTTACCTCCTGACACACAGCTGCTATCTGACCTTCATCCATACATGTTTCAGTCACAACATCAGTTAAAGATCCTCCAGGCAGATATTCCATCACAACCTAAATAAATGGAATTTAGAAAAGTAAATTAATATGAATATTATTTAAAAAATGAACAATACAGTAAGTTGAGAAAACATGACAAAAATCTAATAGAAAAAATAATCAAAATAAGAATTAATGCATGGCAATTACAACAAAAGAAAATGTCATTAATATTATAGAATAAATTTTCAAAGTATTATCTCATTCCAAGTAGCATTTAAATTTCCCAAGTTACCTTGCATGAAGTAAATTTTTTTTTTTTTTTTTTTGTAGTTTAGTTTGTTATATAAAGTAATAATAACTATATATATATTTTTGTCCTTTCTCAGGAATCAGGAAAGTCTAAAAAAAAAAAAAAAAAGAGAGAGAGAGAGAGAGGGAGAGAGAGATAATATTTTAGATAATTTTATTAATGTTAAAGCATTTTAAAAAATACAATGCACTGAAGTATATCAGCACTAACTAAACAGGTAAAAGATTCCAGTCATTCTTCAATGTCCTCAATCTTAAAAATTATTCCACAATTTATGCATACACGCAATAATGACCATAATAATAATTTATTTTTCTGAAACAAGAAACATTATTTAACTACACATTATTGATACTCTCAGTAAAATCTCCATTGACCGAATTAATTAATTAAGTAATTGCATAATTAAGTAATTAATTGGGTGAATCTTAAAAGTTTTAAATATTTACGTTCAACCTACCTTTCAATCCTAGTCAAGATGTTGACAATGAAGTTATTATAAGATTTACAAAAGAAATTGTTATGCCATTAACGAAAACATTCAAACCAATCATAAATAGCCAGTTTCCATTAACTATACTTAATCAAATTACAACAAGAAATTTTCATTCAATTACAACAAAATCTTCAATCGTGAGCCATCCTTGACAATATCTCAATCTGGAGATTAATAAGAAAAACTTTTTTTTAATGTTGCGTCCCCCCTTTATTGATAAGAACGATATAATAAACTTAAACTCTAAAAAAAAGCAGAAATAATTGCAGATGGACTAGAACAGCAATTTTAAAACAAACACTGAAACTTCTTCCAAAAGAATTCAAATTTAATACAGCATAGATTAGAACATTAAAAGAAAAAAAAAGCCCACAGAAGTTATAGCTTGCTTCAAATTTCTTAAGAATTGCAAAAGCCTGATTATTTGTGACATAAATAACAGCTTTATTTAAAAAGAAAAAAAATCTCCTTTCCAAACCAGCTTAAAATTCTATCAAATGCTGGATAACTTCTCAAGATGACCCAAACCATTCAACAGTTTTAACAATTGTCCAGGCCAGTGGTTTCCAAAGTTGACTAGACTCCGACCCATCTAACAAAAACTTAAAAATTTGCGACTCACCTCTTGGCTCTTTAGAGAAAACGAGGCATAAATATTAGTAAAGCTTAATCGTGAGTTGCGGAACTATTTAAATTCAACTGCAGTTCCAAAAACAGTCATTATGGAAAAAAAAGAGATTAATATCAATGAGGACTACAGTTCAAATAAGAAAAAAAACTTAAGTATTAAATAAAAAATATATAAATATATTTAAGTAACCTACAAATGATTTATGTAAATGGGAAGAATGTATTTGTTTTCTATTTTTTGTCATTACAGTTTTAGCATTAATTTCAATTCTAATTACTTTTAATCACAATGAGTTCAATACATGCAATTTATTACTGTATTTAGTTTTAATCTTGACCATAGCTGAAAATCCTGCCTTGCATAGGTATGAGGTAATGAAGGAGATGGGGACTTTCATCATTTCAAACAAGTAGGGATAGTTCCCAGGTACTAGGTTTCACTTTTCCCTCTCACACGACAACACAGCCCCTGCCATCTTGCCCACAATCGTCAACATACAGATATTATAAATAAAGGGGGCAAAATATAAGGTTGCCTGTAAGTGAAAGCATCCACTCAGTAGAAAGATAATGAAAACTCATGGATGGGTGCTGCTTAAAGAAGTTCTAATTCGTCCTACATTTCAGGACCCACTCAATATCTGCTTGGGACCCACCAGTGGATTGCGACTAATAGTTTGGGAACTCATGGTCTAGACACTAGCACTGTATTCTTAATTATCACCAAAGCATGTAATTGAGTTTTGACTGATGGAATTATCACAAAATTATTCATACTGAAATTCCTGATGGTATTAAGCTCTTTTCTACCCTTCTACCTATTAATCAGTTTATGGTACAAATAATAAATCATTTCCTAAGCTAAGAAATATTCATGCAGCATTTGTTCGAAGACTCAAACTAAGTTTCAGTTGCTTCAATATTTACATGATATTTCAACATTATAAAGTAGCTTCATTGGCTTTATACAGCTAAAAACTAACTTTAATATTGAAAAAATGTATCTAAAATAATATTTTTATTTATATAGATGCATTATTATTGCACTGCCATATAGCTTTATACAATAATAGTTTTAAGTATTAAGGACAGTATTTTACAATAGTGAAACATATCCAAACCATTCAGCAATTGAATAAATTTCTCATATTTTTGGTCAATTATTAAGATTTCTATTTTTTATTGCTATAATAATTAATAGCATAAAAACAGAAAATTTTAAAATACCAAACAAAGAAGAAAAAGGTACTTCAAATAATAATAATAAAACATCTTTTTTTTTTGACAAATAAAACTTTAAAATATTCCTTACCCATAATTCATCATCAATAAGGTAGCTGTCTAAATAATTAACAATATTTGCATGCTTCTTTTCACGCATTACCAAGATTTCATTGATGATCAGTTCTTTCTTTGGCTGGTTGGCTAAGTTCATTTGTTTTATTGCAACTTCTAAACCTGTGCTTTTTTCTTTAGCAGTATATACTGTGCCAGATGCTCTGAAAAATGAAAACACTTCTTTCAAATTTTAAAATAGATTGCTAAAAGATAACAGGCAATTTTAATTTCCTTTTCTTTTAATACTATTCTACCATTATAGGATTTTCAATTGAAATAATATCAATAACTTATACATACTAATATCAAAACTCAATACTTTGATCACTGATTTAGATTACTGATTAATACAAAGCAAATATATTTTATAGTTCTAAAATTCAATTCTAACAGATTTCTTTTAATCATATTATGAAATCAGTACACAAATAAATAAAATAATTTATCTGAATTTCAAGATTTATATAAATTACATCTTCTTCAGAAGATTTTAATACAAGAATACTGCAAATGTTTAATAATAAGCTTTCTAATTAGCTATATACGATCATAATGATATTATATACAATTATAATAAAAGTAAAGACAGTAAAGAAAAAAAATATTACCCTTGGCCAATTTTCTCATTTTTTGCATATTTAGTGTTTGGATCATCAGATGATACAATAGCTCTTAATCTTTCAATAATTTCTTCATCAGATATCTTCTTTTTCTTCACTTTAGTAATATTGTTGTTGTTATTCGAAACAGTACGTTCAGTGGTATACTGAACATCAACATTTACTTCAGAGGAAGCTCTATCAAATTCTTCTGAAAGTGGGTTCATATACTGAAAGAAATAAAAAATAAAAGTTATGTTCACTTAAATTAGGAATTTATTTCAATTTCAAATTTATTAATAAAACTTTTAAAAAATTTAAAGAGTTAATTTTCATTCTGACAACCGTTTATTTGAAAATCAAATTAAATGTATACATTTTAAGATTAGCATACAGAATACAAAATAATTACAATGATTATAATTACAGAATTAAAAAAATCTTTAGACAATTTAAATTTTATTTAATCCAGAAAGTATTCCATCGAGTTTTTTTTAAAATAAAATACATTTATAATAAATATTTTTCAGTAGTTACGAGAAAAAAAAAGAAGTAAAGAATTAAAATAAGCATGCAATTAAAAAATACTACAATTAAGATGATTAAATTATACACAAAAGGTATATAAATATTTCAAAAATAGTTATCAAAACTTGTAAACACTAAAAAAACTAATGCTAAATATCATATCCCCAAATCTTAAATATTTTTTAAGTCAAAGCACTGATTATTTCCAAATTAGTTTATATTAAGATATTTCATAAGCTTAAGATTATCATTATGATTTGATTCAGAATTAAAGAGTGACCAGAAATTTTAACAAGATTTTATTATTTCAAAAATTAAGCTAAATAATAGATTTTCATAAATTTTCTCTCTAATATTGAGATTTAAAAAGGAAGCTTTAAAGAAATTTTGCCTCACTTGAGATTTGAAATTTAAAATTAAAGAGCATGAATCTTAAAAAACTATTATTAAACTTCAACTAATATTTATAACTTCAAAACTAATAATCCTAATTTCAAACAATAAATTTAAACTTTGCTTTGAACTTTAATTTATTTGTCCAGTATCCAGTAGTTGGATCAGAAGATTATTTTAATTAGTAAAAAAAAATTTTATTTAATAATTAATTTAATGTTTTTAATCAGATCTTGAACGGCATGTTTGTTTGCTTTCAGCATTCATGTTATATATATAACCTATTTGAAAAGGCCTTTAAAGCATATTTGTATAAAACATAAGTTATAAAAATCAAAACTAACAATTATAAAGCTCTCAATATATCTTTTGTTACAGATCATGCTAATGTATAAATAAAGTCTCTGGTACTGATTAGGAATTAAAAACTTTTAAATGTTTTGTAGTTGAAGATTTTTGGAGTACTTTGACTTTTGGAAAAAAAATTTATTTGAGTTAAAAAACTGAATATGTACAAAAAAAAAAAAAAAAGACAACTTTTAGAATATTGCATTATTTTAAGAGAGAAGATAATGAATATTTTCAATAACATACCACAGTATGGGTGCTTTCAGGACTAGAAGGAGGCAAAGAAACTACACTAACACTTTCTTTAGGTTCTACTTTCTTGAACTGTACCACATCCGATTTAGGTTGCTACAATAGAAGAAAAATAATTGTTACATTAAAAAAAAGTAAAGATTTATCTTAAATAACAAATAAATTATTTTTAAAAAAACAGTGGAAAAAAATTATTAAATGAAAGTAGTATACTTACACTAGCTACATTCATTAAAGCATTGCATGATCCAGGATCACTAAAGTAACTTATTCCTACTGCAGGATCTATATAAAAATAAAAATATATTCAAAAATTACAAGAATAAATGACAAAGGAAACTAAAAACTAAGTTCATGCCCAATGCAAATTTTATCTAAAAAATTAAGTTTTCATAGAAACTTAAGAAAATATAAAATAAAATGCATGCATTAAGGCATGATGGATAAAGAAAAGAAATTAATTTCTAAATATTCATGTAAACATTTAAAAATTGTTCATGCATAAAGGGTTATTCTTAATTCTAATTTTTAAAAAATCTCCAAAATTAACAGCAAGAACAATCCCTTTTTTAGAATTATATAAAAATTAGAAAGTAAAAAAGGGAGGAGGGAAAACCTAATTGTTTGGATACCCATTACAAACTGTAATTATCTGTGTAAGAAATTATCACCTGATGTCAGGATAATTTTTTAACCAAAAAAATAAGAAATTTATGATGAATGATATCAAATAAAATTGTATGGTAACATTCATATTTGATAAAATATAAAGGATGAAAAAAAAAGTCATATGCCTTGAATGAACAAAAATAAATGTCATTCAATAGGCTATCATTGCATATAGCAGTTCAATTTAATTGACACATCCATCAATAGGATTAAAGTAATCAGGAATTCAAAAAAAATTGCATTACAGGAAAGAGTTTGATAACACTAAAAAAACATTTTAAATGCAACTATAAATTGTACATTTCTAATAAAAACAGGTGCAGGGATAAAAAAACAAACTTCTAAACAAACGCAGCAATTAAAATTTAATTTCAGATAATATATTTATGAAGGAAGAAAGAAAGAAAAGAAATTCGTTGGGAATTAATAAAGACAAGATGATAAAATCTAATTTAAATCATCCAACTGTCTTTCAAGATATTGTTAAATTCAATTAACAAAGAAATGAAATTTAATTCTAAACGAATAAACTAAATCAACCAAATAAAAAAAAACTTTTATAGCACATAAAAGTAAAAAGAAAAAAGGAGGATGATTAAAATAATTATTTTCATAATAAAAACCTTAATACATATGATAGAAGGACTTTCAAAACTCCAGGAACTTAAATCAAACTGTTATAAAAATAAAAAAATTTCCTATACAATTATGTGAATTACTCTCCCAATGAGAATCAATAACAGTTAAGGAGGAAGGGAACCTTAAAAAAGAAAACCAATTAAATATATATGAATATATGACCATAAAATGCAACTATGCATAGTCTTTGCATTCCGTTCACAATAGAATCTCATGCTAATCCAATAAAAGCAAGTTAAAATAAAACAGAACTTGAAACACCATAGGTTGCATTCTCTTATGACACTAAGAGGGATCAATACAATCATGCAGAAGTAATTTTTAAAATTAAAATTCTACAACAAATACAAAAGAGTGAATTGATGCTACCTACTTGGACACCAAAGACTCACAAGCTCAGCTATAGAAGAATAATGGTGTTAGTAAACCACCAATAAGTTAAATTAATTTCTAACCATTTCATAACTTCACCAGCACATTGACATTGAACATTTTCAAATAATATCAGAATGGATATTAAATTGATATGAACAAGTTTTGATTAGATAATAACATGATTGTAAAAACTTTTATATTATTAATTACATTTATGTCTGAATTAAAGTAAAATATTTTATGAAATGAAATATTTAGTTAAAATACATATCCCTTACTTAATGTATTTTTCACTTATTTTAAATTATAATGAAAATTAATTAAGTAATAATAAATTTTAGATTTTTTTTTTTTTTTTTTTTTTTTTTTGCCTTTTTAAAATTAAAAATTAAGATATGAATAAAATTCCAGATCTTAAAGATTTAGCAATTTCAACACAAAATGCATATACCAAATAATTGAATTAACAATTTTGAGGTTGTACTAATGATCATTTACAGCACTCAAAATGTTCTTTTTGCATATTCAAAATCAAAATTTTTACTAAAGCTCTTGGATTGCCATTCCAAATACAATATGCATATGTACTCTAATCTTCCCTATTTTAAAATTCAGATAACACAGACTGTACAAAAAAAAAAAAAAGGATAAAATGAAATGATTGACAGAAAAAAATTTCAAATTGCAATTGAAACTAAAGAAAATTTGCTGAAATAAAAACTAAATACGATTATTAAATAAGATTAAATTAGCACTTAAGGAAAAACTCAAAATAATCATACTTCAATTAAAATTTCAAGAAATCAAACTAACAAAATTTTGCTCATGTAAAAAGATAACAAATTTTTTGGAATAACATTTTAAACAGTAAGTTTTCTTGTAAATATTAATAATACACATATTTTACAAAATAAGATTCAAATGTACAGTATATACAGAAATGTTTTGTTTTGTTTTTTAACCCTTTGCTTTTGTCACATCAACAAAGCTTATTCAATCTTGATGCAGAATTCTTCAACTCACCTAAAGTTTTATTAATTGTCATGTATTTTGAATCTTCATTTTCTTTAGTAGATGTATCATACCAATTCAAAACATCCAAAACAGCTTGTGGATTTTCTTTTTGTTCTAATTTTGTGATATTTGAATTTTTCAGTAACATAGACCATGTTTCTGGTAAGCCCTGTAATAGCAAATAATATCCAATAATTTATTCAAAATCAATTAATTAAACTTGCATATTTTTCATTGCATATTTCAGTTTTAAAGCATACAATTTTAAAAAATTGACTGCAGCATAGTAAACTTTTTTTTAACAGATCAATATAAACATATTGACTTAAAATTTTTGATTTTAAAACTGTCATATTAAAGAAGTTTATTAATTTTTCTTATATATATATTGAGTGTGTTCATTTTAAAAAAAAAAGATCAGATTGATTATTTTTAAAAATTTAAATTTTTTACAATAGCCATTTTTTTAATAAAAGAAGGGAAGGGGGGGGAAGAATTCTATAATTACTTACAGTAAATTCTCCAGTATCAGGATCAAAACCTACATGCAAGGTGTGTTCAAAATTTAGAGGAGGAGAGATAACTATTTTATCTGGATCTTTTTTCTTCTCTTTGACATCTATAAAAATAAATATATTTCTTTAAAACTAAAATTGGCAGAATATTCAATGCATTATAAATCTCATTACATAATTTGCACATTCATGTAAAAGATCAATAATAGAATCAATTATAAATGAAACTAGAAGCTTTCTTAAAATACGATTTATATTCTTTTAGGAAAAAGAAAAACATTCACATAACATCTCTCTTAAGATTTAATTGTTCTAATAATCTTATGCATTATAGAACTGAATATAAAAAGAAAAATCTTGTAAGATAGCAGATATTAAGTAAAGAATTATAAAACAATAAAAACAACAGCTTAAAATTATGGGATATATTCAAGAATTAAAAAAACATTAACAGCTTGATAGTAGTTATAAAGAACATAAAGATTCAGATTCCTCGTCCTGAGACAACTGTTAGCCACTGTAACATTCTCCGATTCCCGCACTTAATAATTGGTATTTCCAGCCAGCTGTGTCATCAACTGTGTAACACCCCCACATTGTAAAGTGCCTCTAGACAGCCAGATGGGAGAATCCTCTCCCCTAGTCAGACCATCATTAGTCGAGTCCAGATAAAGAAATACACCTCCAGTTTTCGGTGCTCCAAGGAACTAAATCCTATCTTAAAAGAGGAAGAGTGTCAAACCCTTTAGATGCAATTCTTTCTTTCTTTTTTTTCTTTGTGAAGGGTCAGTTACAAGAGTGGATCATTAATGGACATTCCAACGTTGACTGCAGCCCATTGAAGTTTTTTCTGGATAGATAATGGGTAACAGAGTTCAAATGTACGAATATGGAAATGAGAGAAGGAAGAGAGTTCGTTTTGAGGAGAGGTAAGAGAAGCTTTGTGTGATCCAGGCTTCTGAGTTAAGATCTACCCAATAAAGATTGTAAATACCTTGAGCTACTCCTGTAGTAGCCTGACATGCTAACAGCCAGTTAGTTTTTATTGTGAGGCTGTTTCACCGATATTAATCAAGAAGCTATTCATGTATAACTTTTAACTGTGATGTAAATATTATCAATTATATTAACCTATGAGTTATTCTTATTACATAAGGCTGTAAATAAAGGAATTCCCTTTAGCACTACCCTCTTATTTGATCAGACAAGATCAAATCATTATAAGAGTATAAAATGAGTCACACATAATAAGTATAACTTTATACTTCAAATTCTAGAAGTAAGATTTATAAATTTGATGTGCAAAAACATATTTATACTAATAAAAACGTAACAAAACAAACACATACTCCTCCATGCTTTCTTAATATGCTTTAACTATACAATCCGTACATTTTGACTCTAGAGTTTTGATAGAATTTGCATGGAAAATAAGATTGAATAATGGTAAAAAGTTTCTTTAAATAAAACAATCAGTTCATCAGATTTATGCACTATTAGGAGATAACAGTAAATTAGATCAGAATTAACATTTTTTGATTATTATAAATTATTAGCAGTATGAATATTTGTTTAGTTTTCTTTATAAAACAAATATAAACACAAATTCATATTTTACATCAAAGACATGTTTATAAAAGAAATCAACATTCAAAAGTTTTGTACACACCCATATATATATATTGAAAAATAATGAAATTAATAGTTCACAAACTTTTAGATGATTTTATTTTCAGTTTCCATTTTTCATTTTCTGGTTCCTTGGGCAAAGGTTTCAGCTCCACACAATGAACAGGGTCTCTAAAATTGAATTTCAAATTTACTTCATTAATTATATATATATATACACACACGCACACACACAACTGTCTTTATAAGCCACATAAAAGTTATCAAAAACTTGTACAAATAATAATATGCTCAGTATTACATCCAAAACATCTATTATGAAAATAGCTGAAAAGTTACAATATACAATGTCGAAATGTTGGATAAACTTTATTGACCATAAGCAATTTAGAAATATAGTATATTATTTTTATTCCATTATTTATGATTTAGTCCAAGGTATAAATTTTTCCATTTTGTTTTAAACCCTTACTCTCAAAGATGGGAAACCAAGAATATAAACTTGATTTTTAAAATTATCTTTTCAAATCTTAAAACACAATATAAACAAATTTTATGTTGGGTTTAAATTATAATTATATATTATATATTGCAACATTAAATATAAACTCATATTAAATTGCATCATTGTGTTTTTAATGCAGTGAGGGAAAAAAAACTGCATATTTTTTTAACACTGTTTTGACTATGCTGGTAATAATAATCTTTTTAATAGTATGATACAAATATGATATTAAACAAAAATTATATTATATAAGTTTTATTTCAATTCACAAAATAATAATTATGATGAAAATGTCTTTAAATTCTTTACAAAAAAAAAACTACATTTATGTATTTTAATAGGGATACAGCAATGACAATTACATACATAATAAATAAATACAACCAATATAAAATTATGAATATTTTGTTTTTTAAATTGGAATACGGTTAAAGAAATAATTTACTTGGTACTTGTCAATCGGACTGGAGGAGCAGGAGGTTTCTCCTCCATCTCATCAAATGTGTGCATTCTAAAAAATAAAATTTTTAGAAATTCAAGTACAAAATTCATATACAACAATACAAATTCACAAAATACAAAGTTTATATTTAACAACTAATTGGAGTCTTTTAACCCTTAAATATATCTCTTTGAGCACCTTTAATTTAAAATAACTTATCCTAAAAAAATCATAAGATCACTGATAAAATTTTAATCATGCAAGAAACCCTATGCTTAATTTTCGAGTGAAATTTATAATGAAAATGTAAATACCATTATTAATTATGGTTAGAAAATTTTAATCCGATACAAGAAAGTTAATAAAAGAAAATATTACATTATGTGCAAGTAATAACTTTTGGAAATTAATACTAGAATAATTATGATAGATGTAAATATATTGAAAACTATTATAAACCAAATACTCTAAACAAATGTTAATAGTTAAAACCTTAACAAAATAAAACCCCAAGTTTTAGAATGGCGAAATTACTAAATTGGATAGCTTGAAATAATTAGCAAATAAACTATTTAACTGCAATAAAATAGTTTATTAGACAAGAAATAATAAATGTAATCTTAAGTTCAAATCTCTAGAAAAAAGAAACACGTGAATAAGTATTTCGAAATGCTAGTCATACTCTTAAAAAATTTTGAATTTTAATAAATATTTTTGATTAAATAATAAAGTTTGATAAAAATTCATTGTTATTCATCATTAATTTTCCTTTTATAATTGTAAAATGAAAATTGACTTTAAAATAAAACTTTAAAAATAAAACTTTTTACTTTCAAATGTTTTAAATCATATAGATCTTCAAAAAAATATGAAATTAAAGATATCCTTTATTAGATTGTTTTCTTAAATATGTCAATATCAAAAATATATATATATCTTCAAACTGAACTAAGAATATTAGAGAAATTCTATATGGTCTCTCTGTATGGTTTTTCAATAATAAAAGAAAGACAATCTATATATTAAAGAACTATTTTAACATATATATTAGATATTCATATAAGTGATATATTATTAAACAAATATTTTTGAAACATAAAAAATGGATTACAAAGCATTGCTTTGCTGAACCTTATTTATTTATCATTTCACATGCACTACAATTTATAAATTCAGAATATAATATACATTTTTTTTTTCAATTTATACATTTTTGAGGCTAACTTTTTTCACATTAAGTAAAACAGATTAGAGGCTATGAAAGCTTATTTTTAGCACTTTTAAAAGAGTTAAAACAAATTCATTGACAAAAAGCAATTAGAACAATGTAATTAAATAACTTTTATAATTTAATTTAAAAAGTGCAAAAGGAAAGAAATCAACAACGATTACAGATAGCAATATTATTTTCCAAGCAATTTCCATGATACTATTAAAAAAAATAATTTAAGGAAACAATAACATTTTTAATTAATTATATAATGATATAAAGAAAAGAAAACGCCCAGTACTTGGATAATGAGAATGTTGTATGCAATAAAGGAGCTTCGGCGGAGCCGAATTGATTGTCCGCCGATTTGCATTCGCAAAATTGACATGTGTGCGAGACATTCATGAAAATTTTTTTAATTCACCTAATATTAAACTGATCAATTTAATTTTCACTTATAACTAGCTATACGAACAACTTTACAAAAGCAGAAACTTCATCATTCAGAGCATGCGTTGCAAATACTTAAGTTTTTATTTACACGCTAGACTATTTATATTTATTGTTTTGATAGTTACTATTACGGTTTCAACTTATAATATTTTCAAACGAATCGAAAACTTAGGAGCGATCGATACAGTGATAGTATATATATAGAAATCGATTAATTGGCATTAAATGCTCAATTAAATATTTTGATTATTTGTGTTTATAATAAATATTTTTTTGAAAAATGAAATTAATACGATATGCAAAAAAGTAAAATATTTTCAGTTGAAAATGTTTAGATTTTTCAGTTGAAAATAGATTGCGAAATCTTCGGAAATTATATCGAAAAACGGGTTCGCTCTTTTTTTTTTATTCGATATTTTTGAGCCAAATATTTAGGCAATCAAATAACAAATTTTACAATTGTGTATTTTTGTTTCTATCAAGCAATATAAATAATTTCATATATTTAAGCACTGAGTCTAAAAAATATCATTTACAAATTGTTTGAGAATGACAAAAAAGTCATGTGATATTTGTATAAAAAGAACTGAGTGAGAGCAAGATAAAGACTATTGGATATTAACTATTAATAAAAACAAACGACTCCGATAAAACATGGTAACAAGATTGGAATAGAAAAATTTCTTTAAAAAATTCGAAAATTAATTGGGCTAATGAATTAAGGTCAAACATAACTATGTTTACTATTCAATGCTATGCTACAAAATCAAAGTCAATACTGTTGTGTAAAATATATTTCTGTGATTTTTATGCTTATTGATTATAACATATTATTACGATTTATAAGTGTCTCTCAAGCCAAGATTTTATCCTTAAGAATAATTAATAAATTGCTAATTTACAGCTTACAATAAAACAAATAGCGATAGAAATGCTACTCTCTCAAACAAATATTATTTTGCTCAGATTTACTTGTTCGTTCACTTACAGAATGAATAATTCTACAAAATTATATAAAAAAATATTTTTATGGCATGAATTTTTTTTCTTCATTTGCATTTATGTATTTACTGGGCTGAATAAAGCAGGGTGATTACAAACAATACGTTTGACGTGAACTTGAAATTATTTTTAGTTCTTTCTTTTAATATGCATAAAAACCGCTTTCAAGTATCAAATATTTCGACAAAATAAAGTAACAAAATAAAAAGGTAAAAGAATTAAATTTGAATGTAATTTTCAATAAGAAAAAAAATAAGTAGGATTTTTTTTAAACTAGATCCGAATAATCTAATATACAATGGCTGTTAATTAACCAATTGAGGGGGAAACTACTGTTTGTCCATAAGGAGATCTCTGGCCGACAGTCGTCTATGTTTACGGCGGGAGTTATAGAAACAGGTTACTGCAGGAAGAGTCCATTTCGCAGAGGTAGTTTTTCATTCAAGCTTCTTACGTTGGCGCGTTTAGCGCCTAATTGGCGGTATTGATATATTGCCTTTAATTTTCGAAAGCAAATTCGAAAAATAATTCACTAGGCTGAAAATCATTTGCGTACTTGGAATTTTTAAAATATATTATTCCTACTAGAATAATATAGAAATTCCTTTCTGATTAGAACAGAAAGAACAGAGTAAATCAAATAGAAAAGCTGAATAATTATTATGTCTAACGACTGCACAAGAAAAAAAATTAAGTAGAATCCAGCATGACAAAAAATTTTCATTTTATTGGTTTTAAATTTATTTAACTACTTAAGATCAAATTCACCGCAGCAAACGCGAAGTAATCTGTCTAATTCAACACAAAAATAATAACATAATAATCGTAATTATTTTATAATTTTTATAAAAGTTGCTGTTAAAGTAAAATATCCATTGTTAAATATGCTTAAAACCTCTCCAAAATAAATTTATTTATTTTTGATATATATACTATTTTTCGAAACTCAAAATTAACAATTACATTTTATCAAATTTTAAGGATAATCAAAAGTATGTTAAACTGAAACTTTTGATTATCAACATAATAAATTACAAAAAGGAATCAAATAAATTTCGTAGCTTCTGGAAATAAACTAAATAAAATTCTATATCTTCTATAACTTACGATTAAACTAATTGAAATGAAACAAAAAAAAGTAATTTTGATATTTCCTTTTTATTTATAAAACACATTAATTATTATTAAAAGAGTGCAAAACTAGCAGAGATCGTGTGACAGTTGTGCACTTTCAATTAAGAGAATTCTAAATCACTGTGACAAGATTCCGTTTCTTCTGAATCGGAATCCAATTCAGTACTTCCAATCTAAATTACTAGTTCTTCTAAAACCCCATCTTTTTCCCAGTACGAATTTTCAGCTAAAACCCCATCTTTTTCCCAATACGAATTTTCAGTAAGTTTCAAGCAAAATTCTATAGCATTATGCACAATTTTACGTGCTTGTGATTTTAAAGTCTCTCCATTCTTAAATCGAAAAGGCATTTTAAAGGATCTCAAAATTCAAGAGACTAAAATTATTTAATAATGAAATGCAGTTAATATTAACCAAAGAAAATATTAATAAAATATAAAAGAAGTAAGCTAAGCAAATATAAAGATACGAGCAACTGCGGTAAAAGTGAGAAGACGAATGAGCAATAGTTTTTTTATTGTTTCATTTTTTCGCCAAGATAAAGAATACTCCCGCAGACTTCAGTTCGATTCCACCCATTCGAAATGGATCCTCCCTATCGACGCCACATGTTTCTATAACGACCGCCGTAAACATAGACGACTGTCGGCCAGAGATCTCCTTATGGACAGACAGTACGCTGAATTGGAAACATGAAAAACAAAGAGTCAGATTTCCATTCGAATATCCTTATCAATAGAAAATGCCAAACAATATTGTTACGATATCTTCGTATTTGACCGGCATTCAGAATATCGAACAACATTGTGTAGACATCGTAAAATATACTTACGTTAATAGGACTATTACTGTTTTAAGTAGAATGAAATTACAATTAAATGAACCTGAAAATGATAACACTAATCTCGGATTCCCCAAACTTGATAAGTCCTTAGGTAGTTGCCTACTTTACCTTTTCCTGTTGTGGTAGAAAATATATTTTTACTGGTCTTTTAAATAAAAAAGGTGGTATGTTAAGATTAAATTTCGACTCTTCGTAAAATTTAGACTTTATTAACTTTCTCGATTGTTTTAGTGAAGTAATATTAATAAATTTCATTTAATGGTAACAGTTAAAATCTTAAAAAAAAATGGTAAAAGTTAAAATCTTTCAAAAGTCAAGTCTTCCAAGTTTAACATATAAGAAATTTTAAATCCTGCATTTCATTAAAAGTAATTTGTATCTTCAAAATAGGATATCCTTAGATTTGATACAACTGGTTACTGAGAAATCTTTGGAGATTCTTATTCCAATGAAAGAATCAGAATTAAATTTCTTATTTTTTTCTTAGATACTATGATCACAAAGTCTAGTTATATGCATTTTTATAATGAAATATACAGTAATTAAGATAATTTTTTTACTATTTTTTTTCAAACTTAGATGTGATTTTTTTAAAAAAATTCGAAATGAGAAATTATTAATATCTTTCATTATGCAACTTTATTTGAGGAACACTAATTGAATCCATCTTAAGAAATTTCAAACTGAAAAATCAAAAAGAAATTCTTGCTTGTTTTAAGCAAAATATTTAACCTATTTCAAACTTATTTACTGCACTTATAAAACTATTTAAAATTTAACATATATTGTAACTATTTTGTAATTCTTAACAACAGATATAAGATTTCCAAAACAGATGGACAAAGAGCAAATAATAAAGATATTAATAAGTCAAAAATATTAAATACATTAGTTTTTACTCAAGAATAAAAGAAGCAGAATTTATATACATTTCTACTTCACCATCTGTT
The DNA here is from genome assembly GCA_026289955.1 of Argiope argentata. Classification (NCBI taxonomy): domain Eukaryota; kingdom Metazoa; phylum Arthropoda; class Arachnida; order Araneae; family Araneidae; genus Argiope; species Argiope argentata. Next base: position 165,427 of record JAOUZG010041912.1, read on the forward strand.
GTAATTGAATTTAATGATCAAAAAATGGCAATTGCATTTAATTTTAAAATCCCTTTTTTCAAGAATATCTCCTTTAAGATGTTCCATATTTAGTCTTCATTTTTACTTTCTCGTATAGAAAAAAAAGTAGAGTAATCATCAAAAAACTAGACTTAGAAATGTTTGCGAATCTTCACGTTTCAGATCCTGATTTGATCTAGGAAACTGATTTGGTATATTATCTTTACACCATATTTATAGATCTATCAAATGAAGAATGAAATCCACTTAAAAGAAGCTTATCTGTTTTTTTAACCGACTGAAATTGAATGTAATAACAGTAGAGCATAAACCGTTAGGTGGATTAAGATTTGGTATAACTTTAACATCTAAGATATACATTGCAATATGTATATGTAGATTTATTTCAAATTTTGAGCTAAATCCTACAATGAAGTGATCGTTTGTTGGTCTGTACCTCGAATTTCAAAAACGCAAACATCTGGATAAACGAAATAGTACACGAGATCCAGTTTCTGAAATCCCAGTTCTGTGCAAATTTTTTTTTCTTTAAATCAATCACAAAAAAGGTGTCAAAATGCATGTTCAAGTTTCTCCATTATGCTAACTTTTGCTAACGATTTCGAATTATTAAATGGAATAAATGATGCAATAATAAGGATATTCAAAATTAGATGTGGAAATGCAAAGTAACTCGGAATCTTTCAAATATTTATTACAAACGAAATTTCTAATAAACATTTATAATAAAATGTCAAAAACTTTAGAAATCGCATGCTATTGGGTTGTTCGGAAAGTCATTTCGTTTTTTTGGGGGGAACATGAAAGACAGTTTTCGTATAATGAATAAATATTTTATTAAATTATATACTGGCCATTCTGGTCCAACACCTTTTGCCATCTTTCTGGCAGTAACATAATTCCCCTCTCATAAAAGTTTTGGTCCTTGCTGGCAAAAAACTGGTTCAGGTGGTTTTTGACATCTTCATTTGAGGTAAAGGTTTTGCCATCCAAAAAATTTTGCAGGGACCGGAACAAATAGTAGTCGGAAGGCGCCAGATCTGGAGAATATGGTGGATGTTGCAGTACGTCCCATTCAAGCTGTAAAAGTTTTTGGCGAGTGACCAAACTTGTGTGAGGTCTCGCATTATCCTGGTGGAACACTACACCCTTCCTGTTGATTAATTCGGGCCTCTTCTCTTTAAGTGAATCATTCAATTTGTCCAGTTGATGACAATAGACTTCTGAATTAATCGTTGTATTGTCCGGCAAAAGCTAAAAAAAACGATTCCTTTGACATCCCACCAAACGGAGAGCATCACCTTTTTTTGGTGAATGTTGGCTTTTGACACACTTTGAGCCGGTTCATCTTTTCTGCTCCATGACCTCTTGCGTTTAACATTGTTGTATACAACCCATTTTTCGTCCCCAGTAATAATCCGCTTCAAAAATGGATCATTTTCTTGACGTTTGAGGAGCGAATCACACGCGTCAACGCGACGACACAAATTTCGCTCCGTAAGGACATGGGGCACACACACATCGAGCTTCGAGGTTAAGCCCATGTTTTTCAAATGGCCATAAACAGTCGAATTCGACAAATTTAATCTCTCACCGATCTCTCGTGTGGTTATTCGCCGATTTGCATCAACTAATGCCTTTATCGCATCTTTGTCAGCTTCGACTGGCTTTCCAGACCGTGGTGCATCTTCGACATCAAAATTGCCGGATCGAAATTTTGCAAACCAGTTCTGGCACTGGCGTACTGTTAACACGCCTTCTCCATACACATCCGTCAATTTTTTTCTCGCTTGGACAGCATTTTAACCTTTTCTGAAGTAAAAAAGTAAAATATGACGAAAATGCTGCTTATTGCTCTCCATATTTAAAAGGGCACCAACGAAAAACTACTGCGTAGAATTAATAGAACTTTTTCACACACAAGCCTTGCAATATCAGCTCTCAAGATATATAATGGTTATGCGGCTTAAGTGTGAAGTTGGTTTCGAAAAAACGTAATTAAGTCCTCTGACGGGAAAAAACGAAATTACTTTCCGAACAACCCAATATAACAGTTCCATAAATCGACTTGGATGTTTATGATAAGCACGATCAAATTGTTTAAACAATTGTTGGTTATTAATAAATATTTTCAAGAATTTTTTAAAACATTAACTTAGGTTAAATCATTATTTTGAATAAGTCATTCTGAGATAAACTTCTAATAATAAATGATGGAAACAGATTCAATATTGAAATGAATTTCATTTTTATCTGCAATGCAATGTATGAAACCCTCTCGGCAAAGTCTTTAGATTTTTAAATTTTTTTATTATTTGTTACAGATGGCGAACAATACAACTTTGATGCGAGGAAAATCGAAATATTTGCTCTATATTTTGCAATTATTTCATTTCTGGCGATATATATTGTGAAATTTTAAATGTAATGCTTTGAAAAATGTTATCAGTATGACAGCATGAGTTTTCTGAAACAGATGTAAAATCTATCTTATTCAATGTTTCATCTCTAGGTTATAAGTATCGAGCGAAGTATTACAGCATTCCACTCAATAAGCGTAAAAGAAATGAAGAGTTTGAATGATATTTGAGGAAAAGAAAGTAAACAATTTTTAACCTCGATCAGGATTTCAGTTTTTGATTTCTCGTCCAGTTCATATTATTTAGCCATTTGTTGACAGATTAGTATTAATAAATCAAAGTTGATGATTTGTTTGCGGATTGAGAATTAATAGCACAATGGTCAAATATAGTCATATTACACAAAACCCAAGCATCAGATTAACACTGACTTCTCCACTAATGTTAAGAGTCAACAAAGAAGGGGTCATTTCATAAGACGGAAAGAATTTCATTCATAAGACATTTTAACGTAAACATTTCGAAGGATGAAAAGACTTACTCAAAGAATAAGAGACAAAAACACATTGCAAGTAAACTAAGTAACCTAAATGAAGGAAAGTTACTTACCAAAAGAAAGTTAAAATAACTATTGCAGCCACAAAATTTATAAAATGCTGAATGAAGAAATTTCAAAAGAAATTAAATATCACGAAAAAAAGTTCTGTAAAACTAAACAACATGAAAAGCTTCGAAACAATCAATAAATTCGATTTAGTTTGACTTGATTATCTTCCAATTTTTAAGTTACATATAAGCCATTTTGGGTTTCGTAATTTGGATATATTAAGGCCTTATCATACGGCAAAGTACCATCTGTACTATCGTGGACAAACGACCACGAAAGTGACGTCACTTTTGCATTTGCTGTCTGGTAAACCTAAAAACGTAGGTGTATGTTATGGTATATTTATCACTCTTTACTCGTTGATCCTTCTGAGCTGAAGTCAATCGCGCCATTCTTGCCACACTACGTCACTGCCAAAATTTCGCATGAACTATTGAATTTCGTTTGCAAATGATATTTCCGCCACTGTCGTCTACATTTTCAAGCTGATTTAAAAACGCTCACGATGACGAAAATCTTACTTTACTGGTTGCCTGCGGGCACAAATCGAAGACTGTCCACGAAAGTGTAGATTGTATTTTACCATGTGATAAGGCCTTTACAAAAGCGGGTGATCCGTAGAATCACCCCTCAACTTCACCAAAGGTCGAACGCATGCCAAATCTCGTGAGCCATTTTGAATTTCGCATTGACTCTTGGAGGGTTTCATTTCTCCGAATGAGAATACGCAACAGCGTGGAGAGTTGGCGAGTTTTGAAAAGTACGCCGAACAGCGCCAAGGGGTGGGGTGGTTCTCCTGACACGCCTACAAAAGCCATTGCATTTCGTAATTTTAAACAGTAGTCAGTTAACGAATTTACCTAAGCCAGTGTTTCTTCCAATTTCTATCGCATAACAGGATAAGTTTGAAAACACATACGAGATAGTAAGATAGAAGTGAAGTTGTAAAACTAACATACTCATTGAATCTTCAGTGAAAAAAGAACTCGAGACCATAATCCACATGTCCTAAAAGCAAAGATGGCCAATGCTGTCCTTAGTAAGTGTCTTCAAACTAGGCATTTGCTTTTTCCTCAAGTTTTCTGTTGCCAGCATATATTAGGTATTGAGTTTTCTTACAAGTGCTATAAAATTGTTTGAAATGGTTTGTAAGGACTCATTTGTCAAAAAAGCGCACTTCTTCTGGAATAGTTTCTTCATAGATTTTAATCTGTTTGCATCCTTTATTTGTATTTTAATCATCCGAATAAATATTTTTGTTGTTGTTTCTTATGAAACTTGCCATAGACAAGTTGGCTGAGGTAGTCAGCGATTTAAGCATAACAGCGTCTCTTGTTTTGGTAGTAGCGCCATCTAGGGCCAAGAGTAGAACTTTTGCTACTCACTCGTCCCATTCGCTTGCACAGTCCCTTTTTACAGGGGGGGCATATATATACCCCTTACAGATAGAACTCAGAACACCATGCCAGAACCGGAACTCGAACCCGGAACTGCCAGGTCATGGAGAAGACGCACTACCCTTATGCGAGGACGCCGGTCCGACTAAATATGATTTTCTGTTATAAATTAAGAGTTGAAGAAAATTATTTTATCATTTCTTACAGGATCATTCAAATAAGCCAATTCCAAAGTCAAATTCATTTTAACAATAGGTTGTTAACGAAAGATATAGAGTAAATCTCAAAATGTATATTTTTATCGGATTTATAGGCGTGTTGTCCTGGTGGTAAGATCTCGGCTAGCGAGGCGTAGGATTTAGATTCGAGAGCCGGTACCACCGAAGAAATGTAATCTGTTGCACGTTAAACCCATCAGATCCAAACGCTCTCTTGCAGGTGTGGTATGGAAAAGGGTGCCAGTTTGGGTGTCTCCCTCGTCATCTGACCGTGGATCGAAATTACGAGGTTCATGACAAAATGGTCCAAGTATTACTTTACAACGGGACGTTAATATAACTAAACTAAACTTTAAATGATTTACTTCGGAGAAGGTGGAATTTTATGGAAAGACTTTGTAGGAAAGAAATTAATGCGGTCACTTAATGTCACTCACATTATTGGTAAGAGCGTTTTCTGTCAAATGGAAGATGAAAGCCGGTGTCCTGGCATAGGGGCAGTGAGTCTTCTGGACGTTTCGGTTAGGGCATGGTTGTTCTGTGTTCTATCTGTGAGGAGTGTGAATGCCCCCCCCCCCGTAAAAAGGTGCTGTACAAGCGAATGTAATGTGAGTGTAGCTAAGTCGTACTCTTGGCCCTAGTTGGCGCTACGTCAAAAACAAGAGACGCTTCTTTCGGCTTAAATCTGTCAAATAAAATAAATATTATTATAATTGATGCCAATCAATGTGAATGAAACGAAATCGAAAACATTTAGTGCAAGCGTTATTTCTTCTTCTCTTAATACTAATAATTCTTAATATGCTTCTTCTTAATGATAATATTCTTAGTCCTTCTCATTAATGACTAATTATCTACACAAGATGTTGCCATTGCGCGTGCACAATATTTTCTCTGCAAACCGCACACATTATTCAGAGTTTACCTCACACATACAAAATAAAATTAATATTAACTATACTGATCAAATTAAGTTGTATTTAATGGAAATCTTCCAGTACAAAAGAAATTTTTCTATTTATTCAGTGAATCGACAAACGATATTTCAGTAATACAGCGTATAACGTATTTGCCCTATTTGGCGCTACTTTAAACAAGAGACGTTCATTTAGGCTTAAATTCACTGATACATCAGCTAAAGCATCAGCGAGCTTGTCCATGGCAAGTGTCATTAGAAACAACAACAGCAGCAGAAGATGTGAAGGGGGGGAGGGGTATGGAGTAAAATTCTTTTTGTGATAAAAAAAAAGTCTATAGAAATGGATTCTTCAGAGAAGTAGTTTCATTTTCTTACTCATTTCAAGTAGTTATGTTTTATGACTTCAAAAGTGAACCTTGGTCATATTGTGTCAAAAAGATCCAATTAACAAGTTTCTTCTATCTTTCGGGAAGAACAAAATAATTCTTTTTGAGTTTTACATGGACAAGTAGTTTCTGTTAAATTTCCTGTGTGTACGTTTGGTGCCATTCGTAAGCACTCAAAAAGTCACTCCGCCGCCAACAGCCACCTTACCAACATTGAGGAAAGTGTTTTCAATTTCTTGTACCTACAGACTACGCACTAGCCAATTACCAATTTTAATAGATAATCGAGATAACTAATACTTTAGGGATCACAATGCACCATCAGAGGTCATAATGCCCATGAACGGACAATACATTTAGCAACCTAAGAGAAGTTTAAAAAATGGATCGATTTATTTCTCATGCCCTCCTTATGACATTGAGGAAGGGAAAATAAGTTGTGGAATGTAGAAAATAAACCTAAGCCAGAACGAAGAAACCGGATCACGTTTAAACGCTACCTGGGGTAGTCTCCCTAAAGTTTTCTCGCACACCCACTAATAGACTTGTCATGCCAGAGAAGGGCTAGCTTGACACTGGCATACAATAGCTACGAAATATGAACATGTGACGTTAATTTAGTACTTTTATTGAATCCACCATGTCCTACTTGGCTAGTTTTTTGGCGATTAATCTCTGGCATGTATACAGTATAGTATCCAAAATAATATAATGTAATCGCATCCTAAAATCAAATTTATGCCCTCGATTGAAACAAAGATCTGACTTAAAACTGTACTTGAAATCCCATTTTGATATATTCAAAGCATTTTTTTAATTGTTGCGTTTACATGTTTTTGAAAGTATAGATCGACAGATAGTCAACCCGTTGTTGGTCTTGTCTCAAACTTGGGCAGGCGTTAAACCTGTGTATCAAATTCCATCTATCTAGCTGTCTTCGTTTTCTAGTTACCTTGTTAACTAATGCCCATACAGCCTGACAGATGGACTTTCCTTGAACATATTTTACTTAAAATTTGATAGAAATGTGCTAATTAGATGTAAAGATCGTATATCAAAATCTACCATGCATTTCTTCCTAGCTATACCAAAGAAGTGAATATTTCTGATATTTAAAAAGAATTCAAATAAATAGCTTGTAAGATATCGATTTTCATTTCTTCCTTCTTAACCCCTTTATTTTCACAGTTTCAAGAGCCGTGGGAAGTATTCTTCCCAACCAAATATTTCAGTTTTTGTATGAAACTTTGTAGACTAGCCTCAGTTCTGACAGATTTTGCAATTAAATAAAAACTTATATGTTTCAGTTCCTTTTCTCACATACTATGGTGTATCTTGATTTGATACTCAATTATTGTTAATCAATCAAATTTGATTATCTAAATGTATTACTTAATTATCCAAATGTATTACTGAACTATCTAAACTTCAATTATCTAAATCCCTTTACTTAACTCAATCTTAATCATCTTAATCCTACAATTATTTTGATATACTATGATTAGAAAAATGGATTTTTAGTGGGTTAAAGTAGATTCTGCCGTTATGTAAGCTGTCAAAGCTACGTATGCGCCAAATATTAAGCGTTTACGCAATATGCATTCTATAGGATCGAAGATCTTTCTGATGATTTTGCTTATCTTCCTCCATGTTCTCAGTTAATCTTTTACTGTAATGTCTTCTAATGTACGTTGCTATATAAATAAATGCATTTGATGTTTTATAATATTCTCCGCGTGAATCTCCATCAGAACTTAAAAGCTGAAATCCACCCTAATATAAATGGTTTATAAAAAAAATTCTTTAAATAAACAAGGAAACAGTGATTTTGAATATATGAATTATATAGATTTATGAAAGGGAATTTATTATTTTTTCAAAATTCAAAGGGAATTATATGGTCAGAGAAAGAGTTAATAACCATGCTTAGCCCTTTAGTTAACTATTTCTTTCACCAATTCATTTTATGGATTCGTAATTTGTGGATCGAGAAATACGGAATTGAATGATTACCTTAAATTAGTATGCTATAAAAATAGTTTTGTTTAATAATTTCTTTAGAAGATGTAACGATAGCAAAACAGATAACTGCTTTTATAGCAATACAAAAAATGATTTTTCATACTGTTGGCCATACTGTATGGGAATTCCAATGTGAGGCAGGTATTATACATATGTCGCTTACAGTGATTTGAAATATTAAGATTAACGGGGACAAGGTATCATCTTGTGGATGAATCTGTAATTCAAACTTTATAGAAAATTGACTAACAATACTTTGATTGAGGATCTAAAGAATCAATATTTAGCGATTTCAGAATATTTTTGAATACATTTCCAACCTAGAAAGATTATAATATTAAGCACTTAATACAGAACTTAATTATTAAGCTTGTGCCAAGAACATACGAGCAATTCAGTAACTGGATAGCATTTAGATCGCTAGTTAAGAATGGACTCGGCTTCAGCATTTAGACCATAAGCCATCTTATGGTTGTGTGCGCTTTGGCGTTCTACAAGTTAGACCAGTCAATCTACAGCGTCCAAATTTGGAACATATACCTCAGAGGAAGGAAATATGCATCTTCGGGAGACTTTTTTTAAAGTTAAAAATTAAGCTATATTTTGGTATTCTCCTGCGATAACCCAAGAAACCGTTGCAGAAAATGGTTTTTAAAAATCTGAAAGTTACCTTTTAAATTATGTCTATTTAATAATAGAGCAAAATTTCCCCTATTTCTTAAAAAAGCATTTTTATTCTTAATTCCCAACAACAGATTGCATTGTTTCTCTGAAATTCAAATCGTCTTCAATATTTTAGAGTATTTAACCACTGGATTTTATTTCCTTGAGAATGAATGATGGATTCTTTAATATTTGTGTGATTTACTGGATAAAAATGTATTTGCAGCACCGCGAATTTAGAAGGTAGATTAATCGGAAATTTGCCATTTTTAATAGCGCCATAAGGTCTATTAGAAAGTTCATGCACACAAGGTAAACATCATATACAGGACAATTAAAATAATACAGCTGCGATGTCTGATAATTTTCTGAAATTGTCTCCATGTACATTAATATATTTAAGAGATATACTCAAAATTAATTGTAACCAAGAACCCTGGTGAGCAATATGATTTCCCCCAAACAAATATAAAAATTGAAATCTGCTATTCATATTTCAATGTATCATATCAGGACATCATTTCTTGAACGGCCAAACACCACGTGCTCGTGCAAGTTCAATTATATTTTTATTAATTTTCATTGTTTCATTTGAATGAGTCACTTCAGTATTGCAAACGATCCAAAGAAACTTTGTCTCGCATTCATTTAAAAAAAAACACATCACATCTATTTATTTCATTTCATATAATCACGCACTCAAAATGACATTGACATTTTTCTAGGGTTTATTTCCTTGTAATAATTTACTTTTTTTTAATGCAGAGCTTTTATAAATGCTCGATTTTGTAACACGTAATTAAAAGCCGATGGTTTTTTTGAGATGCTCGTGCAGATAAAATTTCAATTCATTGCCCACTCATTTTTGTTGAAGCCAAAAACCTCATCTCAAAAACAACATCATGTTCATAATAAAAGCAAAACAACACAGGTACTAATTAACATCAACTCTTTTATTAAGTCTATTTTTTGTATAAAAGTACAAAAATGTTACGTCACAAATTCAATCGAGCTTTTCTATTTAGCATCGGATAGCAATCTAAGAGTTCTTCTGGGGAATTTTAATTGTGACCTAGAGAAAAATAAGATAATTAAGAAGAAAAAAACGTTACAAATTCATTTTATACTTTTTAAACATATCAAAATCAATCTAAATATGTTACTAAAAATACTCTTAAAAAATACATAAAATGAGACTTACTGTTTTAATTTCACAGTAAGCTTTTAAAGCATCAGTACCACTGTAAAAAAAAAGAAAATTCGTTACAACCAAATAATATTTTTTTTAAAAATAAATTTGTTATAAAAAATAGAGATATCAATCTATCGATATTTGCAAAGAAATAATTTATTCCTCCCGATTTTCTACGAATTTCGTGTCTAATATAAATAATTCAAATTTCATCAGTTTTAATGTTTAAATTTGTTTGTGAATTTTTTTAGTTACGTCAATTCACCCAAAATACATAAAATAAGCTGCATCGATTCGAATTTGAAATCCATATCACACGATGCCATTGATTTGTGTGCTATTCATATTTTGACTCGAAAAACCATTCTTTTAATACTGGAATTTAGAATAATCAAACAAAATATAAAGGCGAAATAATAACATTCAGAATTGCAACTAAAATCTCTCCTCTTTTTACTCGCGATCTCCCATTGCCTGGAGATCTGTTATTCAGATAGTATGTCCTTACTTGCATCATGACTTCCAATTAATTTTCTTTGTTTTTTTTTTTTAATTTCAAAAGTATTACAAGAGGGAGTCTGATATAAATTTAATAAGAGATTTGCAATACATCGAATTAATGTATTTTAATTACCTAAAATATTAAAATTCTATATTTCATAAATTAATTAATAGGTTAATTATTACATGGAAAAAGTATTTATGTCTAAATAGAAAACGGCCAGTACGATATAGTTAAAAATTCACTTGCAAATTTTTACAGCCTGTATTTGCAATATTCAAGTATAAAACTTGAAATCTTTTGCATGAAACCACTAAAATTTGAGTAGACTACTACAGAAAACGGGTCCTCTTTAAACTATCAAAAACAAGACAGTTTAAACTCGTTCGAGATTCAGTCACACTAGATTCACATATAGACATCCGATTTTAAATGATCAATTGCCAATATGTCCACGTTGTGACTGTGGAGTTGAGTTGAGTTGAGTTTGTTGTTTTTTGGCACAAAAGCCATTTTTGGCTATGCTGCGCCACATTCTCTAGTTTAAAATATTTGTTTATACTTATAATAAAATCAATATGTGGAATGAAGTCAAAATCCAAATGTCTAAAAGTTTAAATCAATCAGTTATGAAAAAGTTGTATCCATGATGTAAAGTAAGATACTATGCAAGAAGTGTGGTCAATGTTTATATTTGATTATAAAAACCGATACTTTTTAAAAAACTAACCAGACCAACATGCGGGGTTTTGGATAATAACTCGCCCAATTCCGGGTGAGACCCCTGAAAATACGCAAGACGCTGGCTAGAAAATCTTGGACACTCTTTAAGAATGTGCAAGACAGACATAGTGTTGTTACATGTTGAGCAGAATGGTGCTGGATCCCCCATCAACAAATGTCGGTGGGTGAAACGAGTGTGTCCAATCCTCAACCTAGTCAAGATTACGTCGAGCTTTCTGCTGTGCAAAGTTGGCCAAATATCTATTGTGGGCTTAATCGTTTGGAGCTTATTGTGGATCTGTGTGCTCCATTCAGTTTGCCATTTAGAATGAAAAGTGCGACGTACAAAATTTTTGTAATCACTAAGAGGAATCTGGGTTGTCAAGAAAGAAGTCGCCATTTTAGCCGCCAAATCAGCCTCTTCATTTCCTGGAATTCCCACATGTGCGGGGACCCAGCATAAGATAATTTGAAAGCCCTTCCAGATAAGATTGTCATATAGGTTTAAAATTTTGAAACTCAAAGGATGGCTGCGATCATGTAAAGATGATAGGGATTCCAAGGCACTCAGTGAATCTGTGTATATTATATATCTATCTGCAGAAAAATTCGGAAATAACTGACAAAGCTTTTAAAATAGCTGTCAACTCAGCTGTAAAAATGGAACAACATGGGTTAATTCTATAAGCTATTGTGGAATTTGAAATAATACAAGCGAATGAAGTATAATCAGAACCTCTAGAGCCATCTGTGAAAATAGGTTTAAACTGACGATATTTTTGACGATGCTCAGCAAAGATTTGCTGATAAATGATATCTGCAGTGTTTTCTTTATAAGAATTTTGAAATGGATTCAAGTGCTGTATACCATGAGAAATCCAGGGAGGTAAAAGAAATGATTGTTCAGAAACTATTTGTTCCCTCTTTAGATGCAGTTCTGAAACTAAACGAGTCATTCTCTCAAAGAATGAGGGTACTAATGATGGTCGAGCAGCCTGAAGGCGTTGTAAGAATAGACTCTGATTAAAATTATAATAGGGATGTCCAGGGTTCGATAAAATTTTAAAATAATAATGGAGACACAATATCTGCCATCTGATGTATAGAGATGGTTCACTACATTCGATATACAAACTTTGTACCGGCGATGTTCTAAATGCTCCCGAACATATTCGTAGAGCAGCATGATGGACAGTATCCAATTTCAGGAGAACGCTGCGTTTTGCGGAGCCATAGACATTGCTACCATAGTCAAGTTTTGATAAAATTATTGATCTGTAAATGCGAAGCAAAGACATACGGTTAGCACCCCATGAAGTGTTAGAAAGAACTTTTAAAATATTCAGAGATTTTTCACATTTTTTTCTTAAGTAACTTACATGAGACGCAAACGTAAGCTTTTTGTCAAAGATCAGTCCCAAAAATTTAACCTCGTCAAGTACTTTAATAGGATTATTTTTAAGGTAAATCTCCGGTTCAGGATGGAGGCTACGTTTTCTACAAAAATGTACAGTGCTTGTTTTTTCCGAAGAGAATGCAAATCCATTCTTATCACACCAACCAGTAAGTTGATTGATTGCAGTTTGAAGCTGTCTTTCTATAAAAGCCATACAATCCCCGGAACAAGAAATGTAAAGATCGTCTACATATAAATGACCTTTTACATACAAAGGTAAATAGTCTAAAATAGAATTAATTTTCAAAGCAAAAAGAGTAACACTTAAAATACTTCCCTGAGGAACGCCTTCCTTTTGTACAAACACATCAGAAAATTCTGAACTCATCTTAACTCTAAAAAATCGTAACTTCATGAAGTTTTGGATAAATATTGGCATGTTTCCTCTTAGATTACAGCTGTAGAGATCCTTCAAGATGCCAAAGCGCCAAGCCGTGTCATAAGCTTTTGAAATATCAAAGAAAATAGCCACTAAATGATTTCTACGAAGAAAAGCATTTCGCACTTCAGTTTCCAGACTCAACAAGTTATCCATAGTTGATCGTCCTCGTCTGAAACCACTTTGAAAGACGTTTAACATTTTGTTACTTTCCAAATAGTATACAAGTCTGCGATTAACTATTTTTTCTAACAGTTTGCATAAACAGTTGGTCAGAGCAATCGGTCTATAGCTAGCAGGGTCCGAGGGATTTTTACCAGGTTTCAGAATGGGTATAACTATTGCTTCTTGCCAGGCAGTGGGAAAATAGTGTTCTTGCCATATTCTATTATATAGAAAAAGCAGGTTTTTAAGAGAGGCTTCTGAAAGGTTTTTAATCATATCATAACTTATATTATCTGGTCCAGGTGAAGATTTGTGTACACCTTTGAGGCAGGTTTTAAGTTCATAAAGTGTTAATGGTTTATTATACGAAACGTCTATTGTGGTTTGGAATTCTAGTTTTTCTTTCTCCATTAAAATTTTATTGTTTCGGAATGTTTTTGTGTAATGTTTATTACTACTTGCGTTTGCGAATGCCAAAGCTATAGAGTTAGCTATATTTCGCAGAGAACTTACTGGAACATTATCCCTAAGCAAGATTGAAATTCCATGACTTTCAGTTTTTCCAAATATCTTTTTAACCCTATTCCAAAGTTGCTTACTGGAAAGTGAAGGGGTGATGGAGTTCACATATTTCTCCCACGAATCTCGTTTACTACATCTTTGGATTCGTCTAGAATTAGCTTTTGCCTTTTTAAAGCGAATGTAGTTGTCAGTAGTGGGATACCTACGGAACGTATCCCAGGCTTTCCTCTGCGATTTATATGCTTTTTGACACTCGTTGTCCCACCATACTTTGCGCTGTCTCCTAAATTTTGGCGAAGATTTAGGAATCGAGGCATCTGCTGCAGCTAATATAACCTGTGTAATTTGCTCTACTGCGGTATCTATGTTAATATTATTCACCATTTCATCTGTGATATTTGCTAATGAAGTGAATTCGGTCCAGTTGGCCGCATTTAATTTATATCTGGGAGAACTGTGAGTAGTAGACGAGTGATATCTTCTATCATCATTCAATACCAAGGGAAAATGGTCACTGTTGTGTAAATCTTTTTCTATTTGCAATGTAAAAAAGGGGTAGAGAGATGGAGAAGATATTGCTAGATCCAATGCATGGAAACTATTTGTAGGAGCATGAAAGTAAGTCTGCTCATCGTTGTTAAATAGACAAAGGTTATGATCGCCCAGCATCTGTTCTATCTGACGACCTCTTTTGTTAGTATTATTGTTTCCCCACAGTTGATTGTGGCCGTTGAAGTCACCTAGAATAATAAATGGTGCAGGAAGTTCAGAAACAAGATTATTTAAAATAGTCTGATCAACATGTGTGTTTGGTGGCAGGTAAAGACAGCAAACAGTAATCAGTGAGTGCGTGTGAATTCTGGCTGCGACAGCTTGCAATGGAGTGTTCAAGACCAATGGACAAGAAGGCACAGAATTCGAAATAAGGAGAGCAACTCCTCCTGACGCTCTTTCGCCTACATTGGCCTTATGGATTGCATGATAGCCATGAAATAAAATTGTATCATTAGATTTTAAAAGAGTTTCTTGCAGGGCAATGCAAGCAGGTCGGTAGGAATTAATTATATCTTTGAGATCAGAATTTTTCTGATTCACTCCTCTACAATTCCAAGAAACGAGTGTATCCATATTTCGATTCCAGAGAAAGAAGAAAATGTGTGAAGAAACAAAAATTAACTGGTCTTTGGCGAGAGTGGTGGAGTAGCACTCTCAGACATTGTATCATCCTCAGATAAGTTCTCCTTTTGTGAATCCTCACGTCTTAAATTTTCATTATTGGTTTTTTTAATAAAATCTTGCAAAGATAATGTTTGTTTTTTCAATTGTTTGGAAGTATCTTTGCCTTTCTTGGCGGCATCTAACCGAGCTTTCTTGCTCTCGATTTTTTTCTCTTTCACCTTTTTCTGCTTATTTAAACTTTTAGAAGAGATACCTTGAGAACTTTTAAATTTTGGTACAGATGAAGGGTCCAGATTTGGATTAGATAGAGAAATCTGTCCCAAGTTTGCACTGGAAGATGCTGGCATCTGAGACGGCATTATAGAAACGTCAGTAGTTTGAGATATAACGCTCTTATTAGGTATAAAATTTACCTTATTTGGATGGATTGTTTTACTATTCCAACAATTTGGACATGCGAGGCTAGAAATAACGTTATCGCCAGTCCAAGCAGCCGGTATTTTTGCGAGAGATATTTCTGTCTGTGTGCCTGTAGATATGAAGGTCGTTTTTAGAACAGATGAGAAAGATTTCCCGCTTGTTGGGGTTCTACTTGTAACTATTTTTCTGGCTTCGGCGAAAGATATATTTTGTGTAACTCTTACATTTTGAATTTCCTTCTCACGAATCCAACGTGGGCAGGATTTAAAGTAAGCTGGATGGTCTCCATTGCAATTAATGCACCTTGGAGAGGATGAGGAACATGTTTTGCTGTCATGGCCTATTTCAGAACACTGAGCGCATGACTGTTTACCACGGCAATTATGAACGGTGTGACCAAATTTTTGACAATTGTAGCAACGTAACGGGTTTGGAATGAAGGGACGTACTGGACAATTGTAATATGCAATTTTGACAGATTTAGGCAACACAGGTTGATTAAATGTTAATTTAAGATGCATTGTCGGGAGAAGTTTTCCGTCCCTTTTAATTTTAATTCTTTCCACTGCACTGACATTTTGAGATTGTAAAGCTCCTAAAATAGAAGATTCTGAATCATTTTGCAAGTCCCTTTGAGAGACAATTCCACGAGAGGTGTTGAGCGAGTTATGAGGACAGACTGATACTTCATGGTTTCCGATATTTTTTAATTGCATAATTTTATTAGCCTGCTCAGCGGATGAAACCTCAACAAGAAGGTCACCGGAAAAGCGTTTCTTAATATTTTTTGGTTCACCAATAATGTTAACAATTGTTTTGTGAATCAAGATTGGGGACATAGTTTTCATAGTATCAGAAAGAGATTTAACAATAAAAAAACGAGAAGAATCGAGACGTTGACACTGAGATAAAGAACCCATGCAAAGGGAACAAAAATTCGGATCCCGACGGCACCACCCACCATCGAGCCCAACAAGGGAAGGCAGTTGCCGGCTCTGGGCATACCAGCCTCGGTACCCACCTTAATGCTGGCCAGGACCTATACGCTCAGGGTCACTTCCGAGAACGTTGACCACCCTTAACGCCAAGCCCCGGAAGTTGACCACTTTCGCTTGATCCCTAGAGCATACTAGCCATATGACTAGAATACCAGCCGATTGATACATTCGGGACCTAAATGCACCTCCCATCTTAAGGGTCGCCACGCACGGCCAACACGTGGGGACATTGGCTGTCCATGAGAAGCAAGAAGCTGACAGAGTGGCGACAGCTACTCATGGAGAGCTCCCTCGCTTGCCGTCGAGGGAAAGAAGAATCAGGGCGACAGCAGAAGGCGTAGAAGAGAGTAAACAGAAAGTGAGTAAAGATCCCTGGGAACCTCGGGATTGGGACACCCGCACTCACCTAAAGAAGGTGAGCCCCTGAGGGATTGTGACTGTGGAATATAAATTCATATCCTTATAGAATGCCTATATTTTAATACTCGCTGTTTGTTTTACTTTAAAACAACAGCCAGTTACTTTGCCATTGTTGCTTGGCAAAGATCCAGGTGAGAAATTGTCTTTTTAAAGTCTATAGGTTTTTATTCTTTAATTTGAACTCACTAATATGGCTGCGTTAGGACTTTTCGCGATCTGTCATTGTTTTACCAATAGTTACTTTTTGTGTCACTTTTATAGAAACAGTTTTTGTTGGGCTTTGGGTAGTATAAACTCCTTATTATGTCTTGTGTCATAAAACTTCAAATCAACAAATAAAGGTAATCTGGATAAATAAGCACGCCATTCAAAAAGATGGTGCAAAATGTAAACAGCGTAAGTAGAGTATAAAATATTGAAGTGAGCTGTTATATTTTATAAGCTGTTATTAAATATAATGGCTCACTTATATGTTATGAGTGCATACAGTCATAAATTGAAACTTTTGATTACATGTTTATGAAATGATATCCAGCCATAATTGTCAGGTTAATTACATAAATATTTCATTCTGTTAGAAACTATCAAAAATAGATGACGATTACTGCCTCATTAAATGACGATATTTAGTTAAATTATAAAAAAATCGGTAATTGCTTACAATTCCCTTCCTTGGCCGGACATCTTGAATCCTCCAAAAGGAGTCTGCACTGACCCAGAAAAGAAGCAGTTCACCCTGAAAAAAATATTTTAGATAAAAATGAATGAAGTAATGAGCAACTTTTAAATAAAAAAAAAATTTGCCCTTATTTATATTATTCCATTAAAACTTTTCCTTATCCATCACCCATCCATTGTCACTTTTACAGTAGTTATACCGATACACCACATCATGTGCAGATATTCTGGGACAACATTACATTTAATTCTCTCAGTAATTGTGATGATCCCTTCATAAAATACAAGCAATTACTACAGGAAAAGTAAAATGTATAGTAAAATTTTTTAAGGTAGTAGAGTAAGGATCAGGGAATGTACCAAGGGACTATAGATACCCTAGGCTAGTCTTACCTAGGAAAATCTTAGGTCATGTCATGGAATAATGATTTTTTTTTGTCACGCTTTAAGAGAAAGTTGTTTATGGGCGAATAAAAATCACCTTCTCCCTTATTGACGGCTATTCATCCTCATTATGCCAGTGAAAATAAGGTTTTACCCCTTTTAATTCAAATGAAATAGAGAAAACCAATTATATCCGATTTCTTCTTTTTTCCCTCTTGTAAAAAAATTATCCACATATTATCGCAAACTGACTAATACCAATTTCGATTTTGCTCATTTTTGAGAAATAGAGCCAACTTTTAATAAGAAAAAGTACAATCGCAGTTTAAGAGTAGATGAAAGGATGTGGAAGTTAAGATTTCTTATATATGATGCGGTATACAGTAATGAAAATGGACACCTGAAACTGAAAGGCTATTCGAATGGGTTAAGATTATTTCATTTGAAATTTTAAAAATTATTCCTTTCGTACCAAATCTGGCAAGCCATCAAATCAGTTTAAAAGTAATTCATGTTACATTAGGTGGAGGGCAAATTAAGAAAATGAGGTCGATTTTGTTAAAGACGGCTCAGAATAACCAGATTAAGTTTCTGCATAATACGATAGTTGTTTATGACACAATGCAGAAGTTGAAGGTAACAACTGAGTAATAGTAGTAGTAGTAAGTTATTCGATTGCAAGTTAGAATTATTAGAATATTCCGATAGCTACTGTAAATTCGAAAATAATGCAACTTGGTTTTACAATTCTATTCTAAAGTTACAACACATTTACAGATTCTTTGAGAAACAACTTGCAAGAGAATGGGTTAGAATGGTAAAAATGTGATTATAAAGTATATAAAAGTGAGTTAAAAAAGACAATTTGTGTATTCGAGAGTTGATTCGATTAAAAACAAAGAGTTCCAAACCACCAAACGATAACCGTCGATCTTGTAACTGAACTTCTGAAACGCAAAATGTATAGTTTCAAAATTGGATAGTAATTGATTAAAAAGTTAACTCAGGCTCTAAATGATATGGCAACAGTAAAAAAAGGCAGCTTGACATACGGCATGTTGTTAAGAAAGACTGATGGTTAATTATTTTTCTGCATATAATAGAATCTTTAGAGCCGGTATCAATTGGAAAGAAATAAAATATTTAAAAGCTTCTGTAGATAGAATTTTTAACCTAAAGACGAGTTGAAATAACTTTGAATACTTTAACAGAAATTCAAATGAAAGAATGTATGTACCAGATAGTTCCAGCTCTGACTTGTTGCGAATACAGAACCGCCTTGTTGATGTCTTTTGTGAGAATTCCAGCGGCCAGACCGTAGTCCGTGGCGTTGGAACGCTCGATGGCTTCTTCGAGGGTCTTGAATTTAATGATCTGTTGAACGGGTCCGAAGATTTCTTCTTTGGCAATGCGCATGTTGTCGGTCACGTTGGAAAACACGGTAGGCTGGACGAAGTATCCCTTTGAGCCGTGACGACCGCCACCGCATTCCAATTTGGCACCTTCTTTCTTGCCGCTTTCAATGAGAGACAAGATTTTGTCGAACTGTTCATCATCAATCTGGAATGAATAAAAAATATTAAACTCCAGTTAAAATCAAATTTTAAAAAATAAGCAAATTTTTTAAAAGTTTATTGTTATGTTATGTAGTTTTCACAAATTTTCAAATTCATCAATTTAAAAGACATAAAATTAAGTTACGATTTTTAAATACGCAACCTCCTCTCATTTGCTATTTTGCCAAGCAGTATGAAGATAGCTGTTGTAATATACTTTAGTGCTTCTTAAATTCTATGGAAATTACAGGTTCCACTTCAAAATATAGTCGGGAAAATGTCAAAATGTTATTTTTTCGATAGCCTTTACTATTAGCAATTAAATAAGATGTAGGAAACCATTTTAACTCAAAACATTTTATAAATTTTAAATTAATCTAACTGCATTTATGTACTAAGAACAAAATGATTTGGCTAAAATAACCATTTTTTCCTTATACATCTCAATTTAATTTAAATCTTGGATTTCGTGTTTTTATTTTAAACTAGTCCATATTATTTTACTCCCGTATTAAACAAATGCCACTTTATTTAATTATTTCTAATAACACATTCTAAATTATTGCCGAGTTTTTGCTTACTACACTGCGTTTAGTTATATATTAACATCCTGTTGTAAAGCTACTCTACGGCTATATTGGGACAGATATCGTAATTTTGAACCTTGGTCGGATGACGATGACGGCACCTTATTTTAAATACAACATTAGAGCCGATGCTTTCCAATTTCAGTCAACTTCATGGAAAATAAAAGGAAAAGTTTGTGTAAATCATTTCTTTAATCTTCCATCACTGTCAATACCAACATTAAATTTATTCCAAGCTTTGATATACAATACTCTATTACACGTATACTCTACACCGAAGAGCCATTACATTATGGCCACTCACTGTCTAATACAATAGGCTCGCCTAGGAACAAAACCACTGCGCTTGGGCGGCTAATGTTGTAATACATATAGCAACTATGCATTACGTCTCAAAACATAGCTCTATTAACGGAAGATTGAGAAAATCAGTGTATTTATCAGGCATCGATAAAAAGTTGCATCATTGCGGCTTGGGAACTGGGAACATCAATACCAGAAACATTGCGTTAGTGGACTTTCGCGCGCAGTTGTTAAGAGCACATATCGAAAGTGGTGCATGGATGGTGGAACAACAAGTTGCCGACCAGCGATGTGTCATCCACGGTGCATTGATTTCATAGGAGAATGAAAATTGCTATGCATTGTCCGCCGAGACTGAGGAGCTACAACAGCTTCATCAATGGCAACTCAATGTTTCTCGACACACTATGCAGCATACATTGCTGTTTATAGGATTATGAAGCCGGATGCCGATGTATCTTCCTACACTGACGGCACGCCATCGACAACTGCGTCTACAACGGTCCAAAATACATCGGAATTGGTTATTAGGAGAATGGGAGAAGGTTACATGGTCCGATGAATCACGTTGCCTGATGCAAAACATCGACCGGTTTGTGCGAATATACCGATTTCTGAAGAAAACCCTGCTTTTAAGGAGACAAGCCGGCGACGGGGGGAGGTGGGTATTATATTTTCATGGAGCACATTAGGACCTATAATCCCCATAGAAAAATTCCAGACGTTAGCGTTATGTGAAGATCGTTGCAGATCAAGTTCACTCGTTCATGGCAGTAGTATTAACAACGATGGTATTTACCAAATGGATAATGCATCATGTCATAACTATCGAATCACCAGAGATTCATTCAAACGAACTATAAGTCATGGCCTTCAAATTCATCTGATAATAATCGTCTAGAGCATTTGTGGTCCTACCTCGATAACCAAATTCGTACTGAAACGAAACCCCCTTGTAATGTGAGGGAATTGCGTGACCAGTTGGGGCGTGCTTGGAACCAGATACCTAAGACTACCTATCAGCACCTTGTGGCGTCAATGCCTCATCAGGGGCAGGCAGCTTTGCTGACAAAGATGGTCTTGCCTGTTATTAATAGGATGGTTATAATCGAATCGCTCTTCGGTATGAATTTTATATTATATATATATATATATATATATATATATATATATATAGAGAGAGAGAGAGAGAGAGAGAGAGAGAGAGAGAATGAATTTTGATTCATAGTTACCTTACTTAAGAATTTTTGTGGGAGAATCACTCATCAAGAAAGTATTTATTATTTTTTGAAGAAAAATAAAAACGCAAGGCTTCAGAAAAACAGCTTATAAAAACAAGCCACTTTAATTCGTTTAACGAATCAATTTTTTTTGTTTCTTAATTAAACAGTCATACAGTCATATCAACTACCTAAACGTGATTAACCTCACATTTATTCCAGGCGATAAAATATAGTTTAAGGTTTTGGGTAAGTCATTAGACCCCTCCTATCTCCTCCTTATGGGAAACTAAATTTTATCTCGAAAGATGTGTATCAGAAATGAAGAATGCCCAATTCCACGATTTCATTTCCTTACGGATCGAGGAATCAACACTTTCACTCACTTGAGGACCTTGCATGGTGTTTGGGTCAAAGGGATCTCCCACAATGCGCTTCTGTGCCAGCGCCTTGCTCTTCGTCACGAAGGCATCGTAGATGTCTTCCTGCACGAAAGTTCGAGATCCTGCACAGCAGCACTCGCCCTGGTTGAAGAACAAGGCATCGTGGGCGATCTGAACCGCCTCGTCCACTGGAAATTGATTAAAAGACAGTAAGTGGGGGTGCGAAATGTACAGTTTAAAGCTATATGCAATTATACGCACAAATCGTGATGTTTACGTAAATATGAAATCTATTCTGGAGGATGGAATTGCATGCATCTAGGACATCCCACAGAGCTATATTATTTAACCATCATCTGCCTTCATTTTGTTCTACCATCACCCAATCGTAGACTAAATCGAAGTGAGAATTGTAAAACGGTTAGATCATTTCCCAGAAGACGATACTTTTAATTAGTACAACATTCCAGAACAACGCCATCTATCGATCTTTTGAAAAACTGTCCCAATTAATATTGATCCAGAGGCCCCATCCGAACATCCGAAAGAGATGGAACTCTCCAACGTCAGCGCTTCCCGCTCGCAAAGCTATGCGGCAATATGTTTTCAGTCATAATGTGTTGTTACTTCTAACGTCCTCCTAGAGGAAATAATCTAACTTTGTTTAGTTAATATCTCCATGTTTCAATCCATTTAATATTTCCCTGTAAATACTCTTCCTGTAAATATTCCCCACTAACTCTAAATAAATTCTTTTATTTTTTTAAAAGAAGTCACTTCATCATTCTTTTGCATTATTTTAATCTTGGTTTGAAAACTAACCCGTAAATTTTTTTAAAAAAAAACCCTAGACATCACGCCACTAAAACCCCGCTATCTGAAGGACCTAATTTTTTTAAAAAGTTTGGTTAGACTTCAACAAGTATTAAAAATATTTTATATGCAACTTAAGGAAAAAGTTCATTTATATTTTCGATTAAGAAATATTTTAACTCTAAATGGCCCCTTGGCAATCGAAAAAATTAATTACTTGCTTATAATAGTTTGCTGGTGGTGTTTGTCGGATGAAATTCTCTAAACTGCGCAATTATTATGATCAGCAAAATAATAATATTTTCTATCTTAATACAGATAAGTTCATATCGTTCGAACAAAAAATTGTTTCGTATGTGTTTTAAACCGAAAATGGGCAAACAAATCAATGACATCGCAGTGACAACTTAATGTTAACTAGGAAATCAAACAAGGTATAGTCTTTAACTCTTTCGGCCCTAAATTTTTAAAATGTGGAATAAAAAAAATGATAGAAATTAGTGATAAGGGTCACCAAGAGAGCATTCACATTTAATTTCATCTCATTTTCACCACGGATATAAGAACCAGGAAGTCGTGGTAAATGCCACCGTCAGGTTCGAAAAGAAATGAAAATAAAGAACTTAAAATACCGTGGGGGCAAATGACATCGGGAGGGCCGAAAAGTTTAAATTAGTAGAATTAATCTCTTTGAAGCGAAGAACAAAATCACCTAACTTATATCTAGCTGGCAGACATACTTTTTTAACCTAAATTAAATCAACATAATATATATTCTGGAAGTTGAACATAGTGAAGAAAAATGGGATTTTCCACCACACATTTATATTGTATAATAAGTTGTCTCAAATTTACCATACAAATGCATTAGCGATGTTAAGAACAGTAGAAAATATCAAAAAGAACCATTAACATGGAACCGATCTATGCAGATGATGGACACTAAAATGCATTGTTCATCACTTAAGAAGAGAACCAAATGCTACTTTTCTCATTCAAGTTGTAGATAGACAAGAACAAGCGATTTCAAAACGATGAAGTTTCTGCTTAAGTATTCACAAAGAATTTCTTGAACTTTTTTTTAACTACACAGTTTCTTGGTAACAGGATTCATTAAGCAGAAGAATCCTGGAAAGGTATGATGTACGAATTCTTTTGATTGGACATTAATATTCTGGCAATAAGATTTGTGACATAGGTGACAGAATTGCCACCATTTAGGGCAATGTCACAAAAATCTTCAATTGTATTTGTTCGGAACTAATGCTTCATTGGAAATAGAATTTAGAATGTTGTGTTGTGACTAATGGCACTTTCCGTAGACAAGCCTACGCTGATACGATCAGCAAATTTTAATCCTAAGAAATGAGTCTATGATTTACAAGTAGCGCCATCTATGGTCAAGAGTACGACTTAGCTACACGCACGTCACAGCCCTTTTTAGGAGGCGGACTACATTCATGCAAATTCATTCATACATCTCAGATCGTAATTTAGACCTGGATCAGAGAACGAACACTTCTGACTCAGTACCCCCAGTGATATTGCTCTCGATATGGAGGACTTTGTGACCACGAATAGATTTAACGAGCGCCAGTCGCCATACACTCGGGGAATCTTTTGGCCGGAGAGTTTCGAACTCGTAATCCAAGGAGTACGAGTCCAACACTCTACCAACCAGGCCATACCGGCCCAGAATTTAATATAATTAACGTAATGTTATGTTTCGTGTAATGTTCAATAAATCGTCCTATTGATTACCACTTTGTAACATCTGTTCATTTAGCATTTTATAGTAAGGTTTCTCGAGATTATGTTTTCTTCCAATATTTTCACTGAAGCATTTGTACTGGCAATTGAGACATCTCATATATGGGAATATTTTTTTACACTTTCATTTTATAACAACAAGTACTTACGATCTACATCTGAGCACACAACTAGAGGACTCTTTCCACCCATTTCTAGGGTCACTCGTTTGGTGTTGCTCTGACCAGCAGCTTGTTGAATGAGTTTGCCCACCTGTAAAGAACAACAATAAACTTATAATTCTTTACTCTAATCGTGTAGAAACGTTGTATTTATTAACCCTTTGCACTCCGATGGTGCCTCTGACTCACCATTCAAGACTGTGCATTATTTTGACGTTTTATTTATTTCTCAAATTGAATCGTTAAAAACGCCTACATAATGGTTAAGAGATGCAGATTAATTTTTCAAACAAATCCGACTTAAAAGAATTGTTTACTTTTCATAGCAATAAACAAATCTTTGTATTAGGTGAATAATTTTGCATCTCATAATTTTTCGGAGTGCAAAGGATTAAAAATTGACATCTAATAATGATATTGAAATTTTGAATCTCTATAAAGGCAAGTGGTGTGAAAAATTGCACTTTAATGCTATCTTTTTTTCTGAACATGAAATACAAGACTACATTGCGAATTCACAGAAAAGAAAGTTAAAATGCCAACATTATCGAAATGCCATTTCATGTAATCAAAAAGGTATGCTAGCAATCCAAAATAAAAAATATATATCTGATTTCAAAATTTATCGAGAGAGCCTTTTTATTTGAGGAACAATGATACATTTTTGTAAATGCTATAAACTGACCACATTTAATATTTTTTTTTGAAGTGTGTCTGTATAGTCTACAATTAATGAATACAATAGCAGTCCAATTCAATTCTACAATTAGGCAATTCAATAGCAGTTAATGCATGACGGTCAGAAATACGTCTCGGGTCTGCTTACTCTCAAAGGAATTTGCATCTCGCGCTATTATATTTCTGAAAGTACTTTTTTTTCTAAAGTGGATATTATAAGTGATCTTATTTCCGTTCATCTGCTTTCATGCAAGAAGTAGTTTTCAAAATTTTAAGCGAAAAATATAATGACTGCATACACAAAGTTCTACAATTCTCGGTATATCTATACTACTATTATAAATGTGAAAGTTTGGATGGATGGATGGATAATGTTAGTCAACCACGCGTGAACAGCTGAATGAAATTGGATTACATTTAGCACAGAGATAGATTAAATGACATAGGCTACTGTTTATTCCGGTTAATTTTGAGGTTAATTTTTTCATTAATTAAAAATTAACTTTCCCACCAAAAATCTTCATTTCTCCACCAACAAATAAGTAAGACCATTTTTTAACCCCTCACACCAATGAAGTTAGTCTCAACATTCTTTCGATAGATTATTTCAAACGATTCTATTAATTTTATTAATGTTTGAAGCGTTTAGAATTAAACATTATTAATGAATCGATTTTTCTGATTAATTTTGAAATACTTTTGAATCAAAATAAAACAATAAAGGAAAAATTCCTAAACTGTATCGCGTTACCCCAAAAGGCGTAGAGAATTCATGTATGTGCAAGGTGTTGTCATTGACAACTGTATTTTCACTTTAATTAAAAGTTTAAAAACTTATATAATACTGTTGTAACTAATTTAATCTCGATCAATAACTAAATAAAAATGACTTGATTTGATTTTAAAGAAATACGATTTGCTGTTTTACTTTATTTCAGGTACACACTGTAAATAAATTGTTTTTACGTTAGTTGTGTGTTTTTAGATGCATACGAAGCCGCAAAGCAAAAGCTAGTTATTTATAAAGTGCATTTTATTAAATATCCAAAAGGACAGAATTTACTTGAGAAAAATATCTCAAAATAAATTATCTTGGATACCTTTTTAGCAAAGGCCCAAATACTTCATACGCGGAAGTCAGTGAAACAAAATCCACGAATTAAAAGTCTAGACGAAATCATATCGCATAATTACGTTACAAACTAGATTCCAAATAACCTTGGGTCTTTGTCAGCGCTTGATCAAGTTATCTACCAAGTTATTTTAATTTGCGGGAATTTCTGGTCAACGACTTCCTTGCATGGAATACGCAGGCGTGATTTGATCCAAATTAACAGATTCCTATTTCACAAATTAGATTCAAAATTTGACCACGCGATATATAAAATACTCGTTGCCAACGCACTCAAAATGCGTCTATATTAACCCATTCGCTGACAAGCCTAAATTGGATGAAGTTATTCCCATTGCCATTTCTATTTTGAGTGTTATTGTTTATTTAAGTTTTATTATTCCAAAATAAATACACATATGTTGTCATAAATAATAATTTACATGCATAAAAATCAAACACGAGTGTACTCGTGGTTGGCAATGGGAATAACCTCATACAGTTTAGGCTTGGCAGCGAATGGGTTAAATAAGTGTTTCCCCAGCTTTTTTGTGCCATGCCCCACTTTAACCTTTGTAAAGTTTTCACGCCCCCCACCCTATGTAACGTACATAATATTTAACATTAAATAATTGATTTGTTCACTTAAGAAACATAAATGATGGATTCTAGGAATAAACCACTATGAAATTGTTAACAAAACACAGCAAGTAAAATGTTAGAACATATAATGAAAAACTGAAATTTAAATTCCAAATAATTTTAATACTGATTTTTTAAATTTTAATTTGGGTTTTTAATTTAGTGAGATCCTTCTGCTTGAGGCTTGCTGCAGAGATTTTGTGTTCGATTCCACACTGGATAGTTTTAGGTTTCCCACGTTGTGTTTATCAAGTTCATTCCCAAATTGCCCTCCTGCGAGACGCCAGCGTCCCCCCTGTGGGGCGTGGTCCGACGTTGGGAAACACTGGGTTAAATAAAGTAGAATTTTTGTAAAAACAATTTATTTGTAGCTTACTTTCAAGATTTTACATTTGTATATTTATGTTTGTGACCATAAAAAGTTTTCAAGTTTGACAAGTTGTACGTTATAATATATTGAAAGTATCACGAGTATATTCGTGCTGGCAATGGGTAACAACCTGCCTCGTGGTTGGCAGCCTAATGGGTTAATCTAAAATTTGCTAGCATGATACGGCTTTTACATCTGTTCACTTAGATCGATTACGTTCAAAAATTGATATTAATTTATAATTTTGATACCAAGGAACAGCATGAAGAATTTAATTTGCGTAGCTTGTTGCACTTGAATTATTACGATTCTATTCCGTTTATCGACAGAACGAAAAGCTAATAGTCTTGGTCCACCTTTGACAATGTAGCGATTGAAGGATCATAAGGTTGCGTGTTCATATCACGCCCGGGTCACCAATGTAGCGATTGAAGGTCGCCGTACGAGCCTGCAACGTTTGGGTCTGTAGCCGAGTAACATACCGATCAAGCAAAAGGGGACCCTTCAGTTCGAAGGATATTATCTGGCTTATAAGGCTAACTCTACAACAAATTTACAAGTAAGACGATAAAACCACATCCATCCGTCAAGCTAGACTGATTTTATAGGCTCACGGACGCTCAGACAGGGTTTTATCAGCCGAATTTCGACCAAAAGTTAGACATCTGCAATTTTGGTGACAAGAACATTATAAATTTCCTCCATTACATTTTTGTATATTGTTCTCCGACAGTCAGACAATTCCAAAAATAGCTTATTTCAAGCACAAGGCTGTCTAAAACGTGACGATTCATCAAACATTTCAATGCTACTTTTAGAACATTTTTCCTCTGTAAATTGGAAATCAAACTTTTTTTAAAGCATGCCACAAAACAAAAATGTGAAACCAGAGCGAGATTACCTCAGTGGATCCAGTGAAAGACACCTTGTCAACATCGAGATGAGCGGTAAGGGCGCCACCTGCCGTGGGTCCATATCCGGGGATGATGTTGACGACTCCGGGCGGGAATCCGGCCTCCTTGACGAGGCTGGCGATGTAGATGGCAGACAGTGGGGTCTGCTCGGCGGGCTTCAGGACGATGGTGTTGCCGGCAGCTATGGCGGGCCCGAATTTGTTGCTGATCAGCAGGAGAGGGAAGTTCCACTGGAATGTACAAGGTTACGATATTTACTTCAAAGATACAACACAGTATCAATTTCAAGAGTTGCTAGAACAACTATTAAAAATAGATATTCTTCGATTTAAATTCAATTTTAATATGCAAATTGTTGGTCAACTAAAAGAATGCAATGATGTGCCATTATGCAGGACAACTAGTATATATGGTTACGTTTTTAGCGTAGCGGGTTCGGATTGAATGGACTTTACTTGAGGACAGCACAAACGAATTTATTTACAGCTATTTACAGGATGACTTGATAAAGCAAAACTTCAGATAAACACAATCCAATTGTCACTAACAGCCTTAGGAATATAAAGCGATTCCAACAGGGCACGACTTAACCTAATTGGGGCCCGGGACGAAAACTTCTTTGGGGGCCTCCCTCGGCCTATCTTGTCTTTGAAAAGCAATGTTAAAAAGTTCGTTAAAGGAAGGAAGCGTAAAATAAACTTATTCGATTTAGGACCCCTTCTGATGTGAGGGCCCGGGGCAACTGCCCCATATACTCTTGCCTTACTCGGGCACTGCTCATTTCTTCATTAAAAAATAAATTGAAGCTATACGAGAAAAAAATTGCTACCTTTGATTTAAGCATGAGACAAACTAGTTAAAGAAGTGTAGAGTATTGTAAATAAAATCCTTTTATACCCATCCTTTTAATTTATTGCAAGATTTTTTTTCGCAATTCCATTATTATTGCAAAATTTCACAGCTTAACTGGTATTAATGGGATATCTAGAAATTTAATAATGTACCACTAGATATACATAAACGTATTTGACAATTGGCATTTTTTAAATCATATTTGGGGAAAGCAACTTTCACTAGCAATTTGGTATCGCATGAATTTAACGAAATTATATATCCAACCGAAAACAGCAGAAACTTCCTGTTTCTAAGATTGGGGATATATATAAAGAAAAAAGCTTTTATCAGATGTGGTTTGCAGTAAGGTTAAAATACTAGATCTTAACCTCCATCTCAGGATCAACATAGAACTTTTGTTCATAGTTATATTTTTTGGCATTTGTAAAATTGGTCTACATTTTGTATTTTCAGCTCCTTTTTACTATACACTATCCTATAAGCACGATATTACCCATTCCACGATATTGAAAGAAATTCTAAATGCCAGCCAACCATGTGAATATCGAAGCAATGTTTTGGAACATTGTGTTAATAGGGTATTAAAAAATTGAACATATTGTGAATAGTTGAAAAAAGGTTTATCTAAAAGATTAAACTAGAGAATGAAAAGCCTATGAAAGAATACACTGACAACACGGATATAGCCGAATAATTGCTTTTTACAGGGAAAAAAACCCACGGCAACCAACAAGGTACCGAAATCTTCGTGCGTTAGACTTCACAAATTGTCTGCGATATATTCATAATTAGAAGAAAAAAAATCGAATTTTTCTCTTCAAGAAATCATTTTTTTTAAATTTAGTGGAAAGAGATTTCTAGTTATACTTACGGGTATGATAAGTCCACAAACTCCAACAGGTTCAATACGGGTGTAGGAAAAGGTATTTCCATCTAAATAAAATGGTTTTTAAAAAAAATCAATTTTCCAACATAAACTTGTGATGTAAAACTGGCAACATAATTTAGATAAAATAAAATATCAGATTTAAGAAAAGGTAAAAATATAACAATTTTTTCCAATAAATATTTAAAATAAAGCCATTAAATAATTATATAATGTCAGAAAAGGTAAAAGCAGGTCTTATAAATAGTCGATGGCTCATTTTCAGAAGTATTAGCCACTGTCAAGTTCGAAACGTGATTTTAAAACATTCAGGTAGAGAGGATTCAGCTGTAGATGAATGGTTCGATTGTCCTCGGACCGATAGGACCGAACTCGCAACGTTAGGGTTTGCAGCCGAGTACAAAGCCACTAGACAAAAGTAATTGCTCGTGTTCCGTGGATGTAATCTGGCTTTCACCACATACTCTAAACTAGCTAGTCGATGAATAGCCGAACGATACATTTGCTCCCAGCGTATGGCGAGAGTGTGCGAGTTGTTGAGAGGGATGTTGATTGTTTTTAACCACGACATACAAATTTATTTAACTTCCTAATTAGATGACACATTCAATATTAAACATTGATTGTTATTTTAATTCCTGTAATAATGTACCGAGCTTTAACTTATTGAATTGTTTCCAAGTGATTCTTTTATTTTAAATTACTGAATACTCTCATTTAATTGCAGGTTTAAAATTAATAATTCAATAATTCGATGCGTGTGTCAGAAACGTCATTGAATTGTGAAGTAGTTAACCCATTGACTGCCAGCTACGAGATATCTCGTATTAAGCATGTGTATCAAAACTGACAGCAACGAGATATCTCGTAGTGCGTGCTGCAATTTTAGATTAATCACAAATGTCCCTTTTAGTTAAAAATATTTTTAAAAAGGTGAATGAAAAATTTATATGGAGTAAAAAAACGTATTAATTTTCAATTTTTATTCTAAAAATTATAACTTGGACGATTAGATTTTAATAATTATATTTATATACACGAATGCATTACATAAATTTAAAAATATTTTTATTATTGTTGCTGAATATGATAAACTCTAAAACAAGGATCAACACAAAGTGCTGGCTTCTTAGGTCATTGTGGACAAAAATACATAGGTCTCCTGAAGTTTTTCCCCTTTGTACAGAATATATATAAGTTACTGATACAATATTGTAATGGCATTTACTACAATTAAAAAAAAAAAAGAACACGACGAGATAACTCGTCAGAGGCAGCCAGCACAGGAATTTTATTCAGTGATGCCAACTACGAGTTATCCCGTATTGTTTTTATTTTCAATAAAAATTTACTGTAAATGCTATTACAATATTATATCAGTAACTTAAAATAATTACATTTTGTAAACTTTCATGTATTCTTCAAAATAAAACCTTGGCAGCCAGGGCAAGACGCTCTAAATATGTCTGGCAGTCGATGGGTTAATGTGCCTGACAACTTTCGCTGCCAGTAGAGGGCACCACAACCGCTGTACGAAGGCTTCTTATTAAAGGTCGCGGGATACCATAGAGCGTGAATAGCTAGATAAATGTGTGGACCGTGGACCATACTCGCAATGTTAGGGTTTGTAGCTGAGTAATATAGCCACTAGACAAAAGTAATTACTTTAGTTCGGAAGTTGTTACAGTTCAGTTATATTAAACATTCGAATCAAAGCAGCTGAAGGGACCAACTATTTTAGGACGGGCCTCGTAATTTTGGACTGGAATCAAATGACGAGGACAGTACCTGAGCTGTCACCTACTCCCCACCCCAAATTTCCAAATCGCATCAGAGGGAGGACATTTCGCCCCGGCGGATTTAACGTGCACCAGCAGGAAGGAACAGCAATAACAAAACTGGAAATTATTACTAATTGCTTTTAATTTGAATGCAAGGTTTGTATTGTTACTTATGACACTTGCCATGGACAAGCCCCGCTGACACATCAGCGTATTTTAAGCCGGATATATACGTCTCTTGTTTTTTTACAAGTAGCGCCATCTAGGGCCAAGAGTACGACTTAGCTACACGCACGTCACAGCCCTTTTTAGGGGGCGGACAACATTCATGCATATTCATTCATACATACATACATCTCAGATCGTAATTTAGACCTGGAACAGAGGACGATCACCTCTGACCAAGTACCCCAGTGGTAAAAGCTCAGTAATCGGGTAATAAATGAGTTCTAAACAATAGCAAGCAATTCAACAAACAATACAATACTTAAAGAGAAACTGGAGATAAAGTAAGCATATTTGCATTAATAAATAAAAGGAAAACTGCATATAACTGTACATCTATAAAATTTATAACACATTGCTGTTTATTTTGCATTCACTCTAGAAATTTAGAAGATGGATGAATGAAGAAGTTTGTTAAGATTTTGCGATTCTTTATACTTCCATAATGCTTAACAATAGATACGTTAAATTATTAATTGCCAAAAGTGACAATAGATACATGTGTGAACGATTAATAAAATAATTCAATAACCAACAAACTTATGCACCTCTGTTCGATGCAATCAAAATATTTTCTGAACAGTTTACAAACGGGAAACTCGAAAGGAAAATCTTTCATAAACTTTAAAACCCAGTCATTTTTTTTATTTTGGTGTATAATAATTTAATTTTTTTAAAAAAATTCTAAAAATATTGCTAAATTAAGATTTGAAGCAAAATAAAACCCACCGGCGGGGATAGTTTTGCCGTGAATTTTGTCAGCGCAGCCGGCGTAGTATCTAAAAGTAGCGACTGCAAACATCACGTCACCAACGGAATCCTTGAATGGTTTACCATTTTCTAAAGTATTCAGGTTCTGAAACAAGAAATATTGTTACTCATGCATTTAAAATTTTCATTTATCAATTTATATTCCGTTTTAAATTAAAATCAGGATACGAAATGAATTCTCACTGCTAAGTATTCTGTATCCTTCTCCACCAAATCAGCGAATTTGTTCAGTAGACGACCCCTCTGAGAGGCATCCATTGTTCTCCAGGCAGAACCATTTTTAAAAGCTTCCTTTGCAGCTGCAACGGCCTTGTCAACATCAGCCTAATTAATGCATAAAACAATATTTTGAATTCATCGAAGGGAAAAAATGAGGTAGGAAATTAGCCGTAAGTCTAATACGAGAAGTCATTATTATTATTATTATTATTATTATTATTTTAATAACAAGCTTTGTATTTCAATCCTTTGCGTAAAGATTCAATTTCCTGAAAGTCGTCAAATTTCTCCTTTACTGCTGTGTTTGCCAAGCAGTAAAAAGAGTCGCCAGTCAAATGTTTTGCCTGTATCGTCCTTGAAATAGCACTTTATTAGATTTAGTCGTTTTTTTTTTATTTATTTGTGCCAACTCTTAAAGAATAAAACATTTTTCCCCAAAATATTTTGTCTTTAATTTCCTTATGTTCAAAATTTTGGGATTGTTTGAAGTATTTACCTGAATGATGATTAAGAAGATAATATCCACGTTGGGTAACCAACTGGTTTGTCGGAAAAATTTTATTTAATTTTAATTAAGCAAGCCTCTTGAGCGTATCTCGATACTAATAATTTCCCCTGCCAAGTACTGTTTAACTAAATTATAATAAATATTAAAGCCGTTCCATTTCAATATCTTACAAGAGTTACATGCACACTCGTAATACAATCAAGACCATAAAATTGGGAATATAACTATTTAAGTATTATTCTTTTATCTGCACAGTGTCTTTAGTGGTATTGTTATTGTTAACCTACTTTTACTCATTTTTTTTTTCAAGCAAAATATGAAACAGGAATTCTTTTTAGGTTCCGATAATGGCAGAAAATGTGATTAAGTATTTGATGTAAGGATGGAAACAGAATAAATCTAATTTAACAATACAAAAAAAAATCTACCATCTCAAATTTCAAAGTTATTCTTATTTTAAGTCATTATTTTTCTTAATTAATTTAAGTCATTAACCGGTCTAAACCGGTTTGGATCAATCACGAGACTTCTATCCCTCTCTCATATTATATTTATATATTAATACGCAATTTTTTTTAAACTTTCATTTTCAATTTTTCTAACTGGCAAAGAAGGTTTTAGAGCTCGACCGATTTTGAAAGGAAATAACAGCTATATCATAGTTCTTCGTCAGCCTTTTAAAAACGCATCTGCTGTTAAAGAGGCATACGTAATAATAAATCAATAGTGGTAAAAGCAGGTTAAAAAGTATATGTGATTAAAAGATGATGATGAATATTGCCACTTATGTCTTTTTCATTGCCTACGAGATTTCAATTATTCGTTGCCTTCATTTATTCAAAACCCTGTAACGAAAACAATATGTTCTCGCATGATAAAAAAAAAGAAATCTATTCAAGCAATAATTGAAATATATATTTAACCCTTTGCGGTTCGATGTCGCGTGTGACTGACATTCAAGATTGTGCATTATTTTGGCATTTTATTTATTTGTTTTTCAAATTTAACTGTTAAAAACGCCTAATGATAATAGTTAAGAGATGCAGATTAATTTTTCAAAGAAATTCGACTTAAAAGAATTATGTATATTTTAATTTTCTAAGCGATAAACAAATCTTTCTATCAGGTGAATAATTTTGCATCTAATTATTTTTCGGACTGCAAAGGGTTAAAGCTAAATCTACCGTGAGTGGTCAATGAGCGCAGTTCAAAGACATCGGTGAAGTTGCGATAAGTCTACCGTTAAAATTCAAATTCAAAATTGAAATGATACAATTAAAAAAAGAAACTTTAAATTTTTAAAATTACGTAAATATCAATTTTATGCAACAACATTTTTGGAAGCTATTTTCGAAATAAAACCAAAACCTGGTTTGATTTCTTAAAAAAAAGTTAAAATATCAAGAAGACTTTTCGAGGTGAATTTGCCTGTTTTTCAAAAGACATTTGTTTAGATAAGTGAAATATTTATTTTAACGCATTTGAAAATTCGTTAAAAAATGAAATAAAAGTTTCAGATTAATAAGCTCGTCTAATAAGAGAAAGATCTTCTTACCTTGTCGCCTTCTTGTACTCGACAAATTTCTTCTCCAGTGGAGGGATTTATGACGGGAAACGTCTTCCCACTGACCGAGTCGTGCCATTCATTGTTGAT
Source organism: Argiope argentata (assembly GCA_026289955.1). Lineage (NCBI taxonomy): Eukaryota > Metazoa > Arthropoda > Arachnida > Araneae > Araneidae > Argiope > Argiope argentata. The sequence goes on from JAOUZG010041912.1 coordinate 200,445, forward strand.
GAATAGCTGTAAAATGAAAATGGCAATATTAAGAGAAATGGCAGCATTGTCTTTCTTCCAATGCAACTGAATAAAAAGGTACTCAGAAAGTAGGAAAAAACTGACATCAGTACTAAAACATTAAAAACAAAGATAGAAAAAGATAATTTAAAGTAAAAATTTTACTGTAACATTTAGTAGTTCATAACTTGAATAAATATAGGTAACATAGTATAGTACAAAATACGAAAAATAAATCTTAAATATCACAGTTGTATTTCATGTTTGGCGTATGACAAAGTCATGCTGAAACAATTATATCATATTAAAGGCTAATGCTTATGAAATAGTCTAATAAAATTCTTTTACCATTTACGATTTAAGGACTACTAGTTTATACTTTATTTTTTTTAAAAAAAAAATTATAGTTATGATTTTCTAGGCAAATTTTAAGCAATATCAGTCAAAATTCATTTTATTGAAATTTTTATCTAAGAAATCATAATGCGATAAATTCTTTCCAAATTAGTACTTCAGCACTATATAAAACCCCATGATAGAAATATCAATTTCTATCATGTACAACATCAATTTCTATGTTGCTATCGTCAACCAGTTTACAATACATTGTTTAAAAGAAGGCTAGAAAAAAAATCTAGGAACAATGAAAACACAGAAGTATTATATACTCGGCGATGAAAAAAACATTAATTTTTTTCTCGTATTTTCATGAATTAAAGGGTGGAAATTCTTCGTTTTGTTTAAAAATCATTTCATGAACTGTAGGTATAAAAAAATATATCGAACACTGGTTGTTGATTCGAACAAATTCATGTCACTTCTCACTAAATAATAATACTCATCTTGAACGAAAAATGCATTTTTTTTGCATTTAACTATATCTGTCTTTATTGAAATAAATTCTGCACTTTGTTTTGTATCACGAGATGGCGCTGCAGTCAAGATGCGTTTTCCCTGCATGCAGAATGAAACTGACGTGAATGCCCTTTTACAGTGCAATACAAGAAAGCAATCATTAGTTCGCTCGCGCATATAATTTCTTACAAGAAACTAAAAGCAATTTTTAAATCACACACACACCAAATAACCAGGCATCAAATCTTGGAGTTCTCTAACCCTTTCCCTCACAATTTGCGTTTGATAATCTCGAAATTTTTGACTCGCCCGCTTCAACCAAAAATAGGACAAGAAATTAAACTGCTTATTACTAAATCAAAGAGCGATACAGTGTTTAATACAATCTAGGTATATGATTAATATGCAAGATTGTTGAAGCAAGAATCTCATATCTAAGTGTTCAAATTTTTTGGCAATATGCGTTTATATAAAACTTCGTTTCATTGCTAAATAAAAACATATTCAAAACTTCAGAATTATTATCCGCGGTCTTGCCCTTTTTCTTGAACGAACTGAGTACCATTCGATATTTGTTAATGTATAATGACCAGTTAATTGCAGATTTTTTTAAGTGTCCATCAATTTTCCTTTTTTAAAGTTGATTGAGGATGCAATACACACGCTAAAAGCGATACAAAGGGTTGTATAACAAACTTTTCAAAAAAAAAAAAAATCACAATAAAGGGAATGTGATTTTTTTTATCAGATAAATTATACATCCAACCCGCCAAAAAGAAATTAGGATCGTTATGCATACAGATCGAACATATTTAACTGCTTAATTTGTCATAATTTCGATCATTATACGATTAAGCATTTAATATCCACAATGCTTGCTATATTAAAATCCTTCTGCTGACACTGTCGTATTATGACCTCCAAATATTTAATGCTAAATACATAAGAATTTGAACCTTCAAAATAAATTAACATTATTGCTGAATAAAGAATTTTCAGAATGTCCAAGCATTATGATTGAATTACGTAAAACAAGAGAAAAAATGAGAAAGTAAATCCTCTGGTATACAAAATAACCACCGTCAACAAAAGTACTTTAAATTTTATTCAGTCATGTTGGATGCGTTTGGTTTTGATTACCGAGCTTTCATAAGTCACGTTTGTTATTAAATAATCTAAAATTGGTTAATACTTTAATGAAGATTTAGAAAATCTGATTATTCTGTTCCGATGATGAAAATTAAATTTAGAAACCAATTTATAAATAAATTTAATGTCAATAATAAAAATTTCATGGTATCTATGGTCATAGCAATTGAGGCATTCCACTAATAAGAATGTATTGATAAATATCCGATCAAAATAATAAAGAGAATATCCCTCAAATAAGCGGGGAATGAAAGTAATAAGTGTAAAGGACCTTTCCCTTTTTCACATCACCTCCACTTGATTTACGTTCTTGTCCACTTACTTGGCAAATTCTTTATATCATGCTTTTATCGATTCATCTTTCTTAGATGCAATTGTGTTTATCGTATGTATCGGCGTTTCTAACAGTTTTTTTTTTTGACAAGATGTTCATTATCGACACTTATGTTACAAAACCGAATACAAAAATGTTCGCAGTTCGCTTATTCACATTAACTTTATTCTGATAAGGTGTTCGTTATTGAAGCGTATGCTACAAATTCAAACGCAAAATTGTTCGATTTATTTGAAATCGGAATTATTCTTGTCATTTCATTTCATTGCTATAATATTGCGTCTATTATTACCCTATTACACTTTTCCCTGGCATACTATAATTAAAAAAAAGTTTAAATTTACCTTTAAGGAATAAATTTGAATTTTAACGAACGCATAAGAACATAACTAAAATTATGTAGCAAGGATTATATTATTTTTCAGCTGACTAATGAAAATGTTTACATTAAGATTTTAGTTATTTTTTGTTCATTGGAATTCAAGAATGGAACAGGTGTTTGTTATAAATTTTCATGCGATACAGATTCACGGGCAACACCTCTTTAAAAAGGTCCATGACCTACGGGATGAAGTCCGTGCCCACCATTATTCAATTCATGGTATTTTCTTTTTGCGGTAACTAGGGATAAACCTTGTTTACGACTTCCATGTCTCCACTTCCCCTCTCCCCTGACACAAAGTGGATGGGATGAGGGGGAAAATACGAGGTCAAAGTACGATATGCCTTTTCTCATGATGGTGGGGGGGGTTGTCAAGTGCTTATTTCAAGCTCAGACTTCATATATTTCATGAAACAGTTTTATTAGTAAAATGGCAATACCTGCACGGCGTTAACCGTGGCTTTGCATCCAAGAAGAAAAATTAGCTTTAAGCTTAAGTCTAGCCTCCACCCGATATGACATGGGAACGTTATGTAACATCAAACAAACATGAAAATATATTTAGAAATGATCAAAAGTAGCTATAAAACAATTTTTATAGCACACATTCAGAAATATTTACACTGTTATAATACTAGAAAGTCTAATATTATACTGAATCTAATATTAAGACTATTAAAAAGTAAGAATATGAAGTGTCCGTGAACAAAACACGGGTGATCATTTCGCTCCTCAGGAGATTCATTCCGTCTCCCCAATAGTTGCAATGCAATTTAAAGGAAGACGGTTATTTCGCTCATCAAAAGACTCGCCTTCCCTAAGTGTGGACAATATTCCTTTGATATTCGTTAGCTAAACGTTTACTTCCCACTTCATTTTTCTTATCGGAAAACAAACAGTTTTTTAGCATTCAAAGTGTTTCCCGACAAGGTTGGATTTCTTTCTTTGGGGCATAATGAGATTTGAACCGCTGTTTAAAAGTCAGACGTAAAAAAATAAATGTATCGCATATGCTTAGAGCAACTCTTGCTATTTTTGCACATGCGTGAATAAATGCAAAGTTAAAATAACAATTATAAAACGCTTTTTTTTATTTTGAAATGATTTTGATTATACTAAAACCTTTCCCAATAAATGTTCTACAATATGGTATAAATATCTCCAATATCCGGTAAATATTTCGCGAGTTTTTGTGATTCAAACATACAGACGCTTTCAGAAGACTTCAGTTTATAATATGTACAGATATGCACATTAAACTTTCAGTTTTAAGGTTAAAAATCGCAAAATATTTTTAATGCTACTTTAACTTACGAAATACAATTATTCTTTTTCAATGACGAAGCTTCCCAATAAAAAAAGTACCTCAGATCTACGGATTGTCTTTTCGGGTGATTTAATTCCAGATTTTTAAACGTTAAGAAATTAATTTATCTATCGTACATAACGTGATTTAGGACAAAGTTGTTTGATTATCTACGATACCAATATCTAAAGCGGATATTGGTATCTGTATTTGCTCGAAGAAAAAAAGTGAAGTTCAAATTTCTTAGTAGCTACAGTGCAGATATAAAGGCAAACATTCTAGAAGCCATTATTTGATTTGTATGATACAGATGCAACTTAAGCATTATCAATATGATATTACGCTTTAATCTACAAAGTGCACTTTTCTCGGTCGGAAAAAAAACGTCAGAAGAATGATTCTTTTGAGTAAAGCGTTGCCAAAAAGAAATAGGAAAACAATTTCCCAATCGTATTTCATAGACAAGAGTGGATCGTGATTTAATTAAAAAAATATATTGCATTTAAAGAATGATAACGACTGATAATAGAGCCTTTCGTTCCTGGTTACAAAAAATACGACTGGCTGAACATATTTTTCTAAAGGACTCCAGTGATTACAACAATTATAAGGATGATAAGCCGAGTAGGAACTATTTCCTGTAGGCGAATTGACACAATGCCAAGGCCGAAAACGCGTCAAGGTTTCCACGTGAATGTAGTTGTTTGTAATTGTCAAAGATGAAAAATTCCCTTCAAAAAAAATGTGGAAAATACTTTTGAATGTGCTTAATTACAGACGATGATACGCCATTAAAAAAAACAGCTTTACAAAAACAGAATGTTTACTTCTTTTTTGGAACACTTTTAATTGAAATCTACTGACAAAAACAAAATTAAACAATAAATAGTTCGTTATTGATTTTAAAAATATGATTATGCATTTGACAAAAGGTTGCTGCAATTTCAAAAATATATTTGAGAAGCTGCACGGAATTTAAACATTTTTGTATGCAAAACAAAATTTCAGTGACACTATAAAAATAAACTTTAAATCAGCGTTAAAAATAAGTGCATAATAAGAAATAAAATTATTAATATCAAACACACCGCGCGGAAATTTAAAAACACTGTCCGGCTTAATTTAAAATATTGACACGAATATTAATAAAATACTTTCAAATCTTTTTTTTGATGTATCGTCATAGAAATAACGATCAACAGAAAATTAGAAACCATCTTATTTCGATTAATGTCAATTTATCATGAATTAGTGCAAATAAAATATATTTATTTAGTGCAACAATGAAATTTTAACTATCAAAATTTCATATTATTTGCAATTCATTTATTTCGATCCATTTTAAAAACGCTGCATCTAAATAGTGGTTTAAACATTTAAATACAGATATCTGCAAAATAGTTTACTCGCTTAAGGGAATATTTGAAATTAAATTTTATGATCTTTTGATGGCCATTTTATATATTCATGCATAATGTGTAAGAATATATAAACGGATTTTCAAATTCGTGAATTTCTATTAACTTGATATTTTGACTTAATTTCCAGAATTATTATATTTTTTCTTTTAAGCGATTGATTCATTCGTAGCTATTCATTAAAAGATACTCATTTAATTTAAATTTAATTTTAAAAAAATATGCTAAAATTAATTTTTATTCATTATTCTGCTTCCAGGTATGATTATTAAGAAGGATACATGATCCAATGGGACCTACTCATGTTCTACAACTCCAACGCAACTTGAATTTTTTTAAAGAAATAAATATCTTGTGATTGACAATATTAAATAAAAAGGGGGGCGTTCCTAGACAACAATGCAACTCAAATGAAATTTTTGTTTACCGTAGAAATGACCTTCACCGATTATTCAGGTTTCACTATTTGCGATGATCATCTGATCGAAAAATTTACATTTACATATTGCAAGCAGAAAAAGTTAGAAAAGTCATTTCACGAGTATACACATTTACAAACAAACATTTTAGCGAAAGTTAAATCATAAGGTCTTAGTCTAACTGACATGTGAATAATACAAGATTCCATAAATTATGAAATATTAAATACTACAATGAGTGTTTGCACTGAATTATTAAAAATCATTACGAAATAAAATAAATTATTTATTTAGAATTCATTGAAATATTGTTTATTTAACTGATTGGATTGCATTTCTTTCGACAGGTCCTGCAAATTAATAATTTTGAATACTACATTTATTCGAAGATTATTATCTCTTTATAATCAATCGTAATAAATAATAACTTTTATTTGCAAGTAAAGAAATAAATGAATAGTTACTGCATTTTTTTCTCGTGACTACATATTAACTAATTGATAACTGAATTTATTTTTTAAATCCTCGTTTAAAGTCAAGTTATAACGCATACAAACATCGAATGCAATATAAATGGTTGCATAGTAAATTTTACAATAAATCATAGTAAAGAGAATAAAATTTTACAATTATCTCGACACAAAAAAATGGTTACATGAATATACTAAACCGATTAAAAACAATCGATAAATAAAAACCTTTTTCTTCGCAGTTATTATAATACAAATTATGTCAATGGTTTGCTTTTGTTATAGAGGTCTGATAAATGTAAAACTAAATATTAGACCGGCGACTTATTAAAAATAGTGTCTCATAATGAGCCCCGCCTATAGCAACATTCTACTTAAATCCACCACTGAAATGGAATGCATATTTTTAATGCTAATACACATATGTTAAATAGAAATGCAATTAATAATTTGTTCACTTAAAAAAAGAAAATAAAAGCTAAAAATATAATACATGAAAAAAATTGTTTCAGTTTATACAATTGCATTACTTAATGAAACAGACGATTATTTAACATAATAAAATCATACGAATTAATTAAAATAAATAATAAAATACAAACAATAAAATTCAAATTAATAAAATACATAAAAAATAAAGTAAAAATAATAAAATAAAAATAAAAATAAGTAACTACCAAGTTTCTTAAAATTTTATACTTTGAATACTCTTATAAAATTCTGAAAATTAATTATTTGATAAAAATAAATTTATTACAGAATTTTTATTTGCAGATCAAAACGATATTTTGAACACTATTATTTACCAATAAATAGCTGAAAAGTTTGATCCTTCAAAAATTCACGAACAAGTAAACAGATTAATCATATTTGTAGTTAATTTTTTTTCCTCACTAGCTGTAAAACTTTTTTTATAAAAAGAAGAAATGAATAAAATAAAAATAACAAAAGAAGTGTTATAAAATCAAAACCAACCTTGGTGTATTTCACCTCGACCTTAGAACAGGGTTTCAGAGACATTTTGCTGAAAAATTAGGTGCCTTTTCTCTCGAACGTGAAGCGCCCAGAGTAGAAAAAGTTATTTTCGTCCCTTCAATTTATAAGCCGCATCTGGTTTGACCTTGATTTTTCTTTACACGGGCTATCTCGGAGCAGACGAGTCCATCCACAAGCATTCCAGAGGGAGGAAGGGGAAAATGTTTTCGTTTCATCTGTCATGGTAACTTTCCGATTGAAGCTGGATTTTTTAATCTGATATTTTAGAATTTGACTTGATATCACAATCTAATATTTAATAAATCTCTTATTAAATATTAGATTGCATCTTAGAATTGCCAAATATTTAAAACAATGTATTGAATGGAAAAATCGTAATGATTAAAGGTGGCATCTTTAATAGAATTAAAAGATGCTAAAAGTTTTGTGTTTACATACTATAAACCGAGCTTAAATAAGTTCAGTTTTTTATATCGTATAAGTAATTTTAACGCAGGATATTTTATTTAAAATTATTTCAATATATATGTAATTTTTGCATTAAAGACAAACTGCTGACATTCATTATTTGGACATAATTCGAAGCAATTGATTTTAATTAAAAAAGTATTTAATGCAGTCTAAAGTATGCAAAGAATTTGTTTGATTGATCACATAATTGTTCTTTATTTTATATTATTCGGTTGCTTTTGAGGTTTAAAAATATTTAAATTATTTTCTTTTTAATATGTTGATATACAATTGCTTTTAAATTGAATATTCACCAATCTCTGTCATTAAATGTATAAGAATATTATAATAAACCATGCTTATGAATTGAAACAATGATTTAAAAAACGTTACGAAATATATAAAAAATATAAATTAAAACAAGGAATTGATAATAATGTTATCAATATAACTTTTACGTCAAAATTACAAATTTCTTAATCAAAAAATTGAAAATACAATTTACATTACTCTTTAGCGAAAAATACCATAAAATAATATTCTGTGTATCTTCGAAACAGCTTAATATTGAATTTACAACAGCTTAAATTAACTGAAAGAATATTTTGCCCATTCATCTAGTAGTAAAATTTTAAATGTTCTTTATACCTGTATGTTTCAGAAAAGAGTTTTCCAATTCAGGTCACAAATTTTCAATAATATTCCAAATTTATATTAATAACATTATTATTAACCTCTGTTCCATAGATTTTCAATAACAAAATTTTGTGGTCTAGGAAAGAGATAGTCGGCACAATTTTATTTTAACTAGAACTTCACTATTTATAGCTGTATCTTTGTGGATCGTTGTATTATGGAAAAATAATATTTAATCTTAAATTATGCTCCTGTGTACTTAATTTTACATTTTCCTTTAGTATTTCTAATATTTTTTTTATCCATTGTGTTATCAATAAAAGTTATATTTCCATCTCCATTTCCATTTGCAAACGATAATAACGATTGAACTTACGCCATGTTTGATTGTTGGAACATAAGTTTCAGGAATTAGTTTTTTGCCCTAACTTCGACCATATAGGATTCGACAATCCCTTCCCAAAACATTCAATTAATTTTTGCTTTTGAATATTATATTATTTCAAAAAATTTCAGGTTCTAAAATAAGATTTATAGGTAAATGAATTCTTTTTTTTTCTCGTTTCCTTTCTATTTATTTCTGAAAATAGGAATTGTTTCTGGATATTCTTCCGCCTTAATTAGCTTTTCTAAACAATCACGTCATTATTTCTGTCGATACTTTCCTTCCGAATGGTGTAATAATTCTCGCAATGATTGGAAGAAACGTTAAGGAAATAATTCTTACAACATTCGTTTAAATTTTTTGGTATTTGTCTAATTATATCTTTAATAGTGATCGAACAGAACATTCCTTTTACCTTTCTGACAGATTCATTTGTTATTAATTAAAGTTTTGTTTGCAAATTAGAAAAATAAAAAATTAAATTTTAAAAGAATTATCTGTATATATATGTATCTTAGTTAATTTAAGTCATTATCCAATTCAAACCAGTTTAAGTTGGTTAATGGCTTAAATTAACTAAGGCAAATAATGACTTACAAATAATAATGGTCTCACATGGTAAGGTGAAATTTATGATCGACGATTTCCTTTTCTTTTCTTTAATTTTTTTTAATGATTTCATAAATAGGGCGAACATTCTTTACAAATTCATTTTCTTTTCCAGCTTTCGGAATTCAAGTTCTGACGCATCAATATTTGTTACAATTTAGAGCTCATTTTGAAATTTTTTCCTAAATATTTTTTTTCTCATAAATATTGTGTACTACTACGCTGAAACTTTGAATTTATTACACTAGTTCTTTTAAAGAAAAATGCTTGTAATCAAACGGAAATTTTTGTTAAATATATAATTTTTTTGTTATCTCAAATTTGGAGATGTAATACAAAAATCTATTAACTAAACTATTATCATTTCAGAATTTCATTTTAAATTTCTTGATTAATATATGCTTTTATGGGCATTTTATGGCGCTGTTTTAGACGATTAATGAAGAACGTGAGTGGGATATACTCAATTTTCGAAATCTCTGTGCATTTTGATTTTTAAAAAAATATATATAATAAAAAAACCTACTTAAAATTCCTTTTTATGGATTTTGTTTATACATGACACGAACTTTTCATAATAAGAAATTATACCAATTAATGTATCCCAATAAAAAATGAACGGATTAGTAACCGAACTCAGAGCGACAGAATGCATTTTATTAATTTTTTTTTTAAAAAAACTAATTTCTTTCTCATATAAGAAGGGTGCAAGGACAAAATATAATATTCGTCAAAAAATTTGAGTTTGACTCTGAAACGAATCTTCACGTTACAGATTTCTCTCTGTCAGAAAAGCACATATTTGGAAATATGTTAGTCTGCGAATATGATGGCTCAAAAATTTATTGAGCTAGAGAGATGAAAACTAGTTTGTTGAAACACTAAATTTATAGATTTCAAGCAAATTTGAAAGAAATAAATACAGATGAAATCTGTTTGTTAGTCTGTTTTCGAAAAACTCATTTTTGTAATTTTGCTTCTCTGTCTGTCTTTGAAGTAATTTGTATATTTTTGTATATTTTATGCGTACGTATGAGTACGTAATACGTAATTTGTATATTTTTGAAATCAAATTTTGAACAAAATCTATTCTAATGCAAAAATTTGTATCTATTCTTTATCAAATTTTGATCAAAATCTATTCTAAAACAAAAATTTGCATATTTTTTAAATCAAATTTTGAACGAAATCCATCCTAACACAAAAATGTGTACATAATTTTTTTAATGAAATTTTGAACGAAATTTATTCTAACTCATAGATTTTGCATCTATTATTTATTAAATTTTGATCAAAATCTATTCTAAAACAAAAATTTGTAAATTTTTAAAATCAAATTCTGAACAAAATCTAACCTAACGCTTAAATTTGTAAATAATTTTTTAAATCAAATTTTGAACGAAATTTATTCTAAAAAAATTTGTGCATAACAAATTTTGAACAAACTCTGTTCACAAAAATTTTATCTACTTGTTTATCCCATTGTATGGAATTTTATAAATACAAAAATCTAAAGAGCTAAATATATGCAGTTTGGTACATAGTTATCTACAGTGCATAGTTAGCATCTACAGTGCAAATCCATAATTGAGATAACCATCTGTCAGTCTTTTAGTATGCATGTATCAGTGTTTTTGTATTTTGTAAACGAAAGAACTAAAAACTGCAACGGTATCGATAAATGAAATTTAGTGTGTGATATTGTTATTTAAGTTGTCGTTTTCTGTTAAATTTTAGTTAAAATAAGTTGGCAAAAATGTATCCAAAATACATATTTCATTTTCTTCATTATTCTATGAAGCAATAAACATAAGCATGTGGAATTCCGAAAATAAAAATCTGAGTACTTATGGCACTCATGGCTTACTGTGGTCAAAGTTCAAAATTCTGACATGGGGTAGGAGGGAAGACGGATGAAACTTTTATTATGGGGTATGCGAGACAATTTCGAGGCACCTTGGGGCAAATTTCGGGGTGAGAAAGCACTTTGAAATCTTGACCGTTTAAATGTTTTCCTTGCCAGTTTTCAAAATTATTTTTTGAAAAAAATCACAAATTTCACTAACATTTTACAAATCAGCGCCTTCCCCAAATAGACTTTTGTACGCCGATTAGCATATATTTTATTAATTTTTTCTAGATTTATGGTATATTTAGATTTCGAAATTTACATTAAAAATAGTGTTTTTTTCTATTATATTCTTTATTTCTATTTAATCTAAAAATACAAAATTATGTTTAATAGGTTAAGTATAATAATAAATGATATGAAATACAAATAGTTTGCATCTTAGTTAACAGTTAGTTTCCCTTTCTTTATGTATGCTTTTTTAAAAATTGATATAAAAATATACCTTAATTTATTATTTATAAGAACAATATGATTCAACGAAATAATTTTTAAAAATATATACATGAAATGAACTTTTCATTTCAAAATTAAAATAAAATCTCAATGATTAATTTTTCTCTCTCTGCATGTGTGTGTGTGTCCTTGAATCAAGGGCGTATCTGAATAGTACCTCGGACAAAATAAAATTAGCCTCTCTGTTAGGGCTTAAAGGGCTTAAAATCAAACACGAGAACACGGCCAATGACCCGAGAACTCGGGGCGCTCAGAATTGTATTAGAGAAATGCAGCAGCCATTCCCGGGGAGGAAGAGAGTCGTCAACGGCCGGAAGACAGACAAGGCGTCGTTAATCAAACCCCAAAGACGCACGTGATGAAAGAGGATGCTTCAAAAAGTTAGGAAATGCGAAAGGCATTAATATACTATTGTGATAACTTGATCCTGGTCGATCAAATAAAATGGTAGCGTTTTAAACACAAAGGTTTTATTTACAGTTTATAAAATAACAAAAACAACAACACGTCCTCTAGGTTAAATGCTGGGAAATATTTACAACTGGATTAACAGTCCGACATATAATACCGCGACTCACAGGCTGTCCGCGTATCCAGCTACTGCGTGTAGCCCCAGATATCAACGGATTACTTCCGGTAGATATTTTCAATAAACTCGAGATCACGTGGTATCTCTTCAACTTCAACGCGGTTCAATCCTCGTCTCGTTGTCGTATCCGCTCTCGTCCAGTCTCTAGCCAGGTCACCTGGTCCCGTTTCCCCGATCGGCTTGTGTCGTCCACCGGATCAGCTTGTCTCCTCTTCCATCAGCTTCTCGATCGTCCATTTTAACAGTGGTGAAGCTCCATCTCTCAGGTTGATATTGGCGCGCTGGAGATGCCGATTGTCCAATCATTCTTTAAGAATACTCCCAATGAAGTGCCGACATGTCGTGGGAATATTCTTGAAACATCCACCCCTTAACAGAACCTTCACAATACCCAGGTAGTCGCATCTAGAGATATCAGCACTTCTTTCCTCAATGGGTCGTAAAACGCATATGCTGTTCATTATTGGAACTTTATCCCAGCTTGGGTGGTCCATAGAAGAAATAATTCCATCTGGTGTTTCGACACGGTTTGCTTCTTCAATGAGTCGCCAGCATATGTGTTCCATTATTTGTCTTCATTCGAATCCGAAGGGCGACACTAAAAGGGAGAAACACAATGGGCAACAAAAGATGAATAGTCTCACCGCTGGCTAGGAGTAGCAATGTTCGAACATGTGTCTCTTTCAAAAAGGAGACCAAGTGACGACTTCTTTGCACTATCCACTCCACCACTAATAAATTAGCATGTATAAAGAAGATGATAAGTTATATGCTAGAGGGGAGGAATATGTATACCCCAGTCACAGACTTGCATACCCGATGTCCTGGTATAGGGGTAGCACGTCTATCCCATGATCTGGGCGTACCGGGTTCGAGTTCAGATTCGGACATGATTGTTCTTCTGTGTACTATCTGTAAGGTGTTTGAATGTTCTCCCCTTATAAAAAGGGGCTGTGATAGCGAATGGGATAAGTGAATAGCAAAAGTTGTACTCATGACCCTAGTTGGAGCTACTACAAAAAAAAAACAAGAGACGCTGATTAGGCTTAAATCGCTGACTACCTCAGTGAGCTTGTCCATGGCAAGTGCCATAAGAAATAACAACAATCCTGAATAAAATCATGGAAATAAAACATTTGAGGAGGGAGGGGGATGTATGCCACTTTTTAAAAACGAGAACGAAAAAAATAATGTCATGGCTAGGTTATCTTATTTATCAGGTATAGTTGATTCTAATATCGTTAGCACCTGATAGATTTGTGAAAGGTTTCCCATAATTAGAGCAAGATTTGAAGTTGCAACGATTCTGTTAAGTGCTATAAAGCCTTGGTAACCCTACTTTAAAAGATCATTTGACAAATGATAGTTTAGGGTTTGTAAAAATGGAGTATTACATTGTAAAACAGCGTGTTTTCTTTGTTGAACAATAATTTAAAAATAATGAAAGTATGGATATAGTTCCAAAATTTGTGACATGTCCCCTTAGATCGTGTGATTTAACACCATTGGACTTCTTTGATGGGTTTATTTGAAATCAAAGATCTATGCTAACAAGCCCACAAACACGCGTGCTCTGAAGGAGGAAATTCAACCCTGCATTAACGAAATGTATTGTTACGTTTTTAGCTTAGCGGGATCGGATTGAATGGACTTTATTTGAGGACAGCACAAACAAATTTATTTACAGTTATTGACAGGTATATACAGGATGACTTGGAAAAGTAAAACTTCAGAAAACACAATTCAGCAATAATCAGTCATTTACAGCGTAAATGCAAGTCCTACGCACAATAAACACGGTTTGCAAAACAGCTATAGTATAGCACAGCAACAGTCAATCACAGCGAGCTCAATAACACAGCGTTAACAGCAAACGCAAACACGGCTCACTAAGCGAACAGCTACAAGCAAGCGAAACGTTTCTCTTCGAGAGATTCACTGCCAGGAAGAGGCAACCCTCCTCTTATATACGCGGGAGAAAGCGCCGGGAGAAAACGCGGTTCAACCAGAATTGACTCGGGGTTACCAGAACATTCTTCCCGCCAAGTCAACCCGGCTGGCGCAGTGCATCCCGTGAAGCGCAGCCGACGTTTTCACCTTTGGCGTGCGTTTTGCTCGCTCGTAACAGTATTCAAAATGGTCATAGAAAATTACAACAAAAGAGTGCGGATTTGCCAGCAAAGCAGTGGAGTCCATTTGCCTTATATATCATTTCATATATAACCATATCCTGTGTACTTTACGATTCAATAAAAATTTACCAATTTAGGGGGGGGGACTGTTTTTTACACGTTGTTCAATCGTGTAACGTTCCATTTTGACAAATGTAAAATGGAATCAGCTGTCAAATGGAATTTTTTAATAGGCTTGCCAACACTTTACTGCGCGAATGGTGGCCAACTCGAATCTTGTGTTAATTTTGGGACACCCTTAAAAATCGGTAATCGATCCGTTTGACCAACACGAATTAAGTAGTACCTATTAATAGATGATTTTAAAGATAGTTAACATGTATGAAGTTTTTATATTCTTCCAGAATGCAGTTTAAATGGTATTTTAATCTTTATCTGCTAATTTTAATTTACTTTTTTTTTAGAAAATAAGTGTTTTTGTTGAGTTTGAAAGTTCAATAGCAAGAACTTAATTTTCATTTTGTTTTTTTGTGTTTAGCAATGTATTTAGATTTAGATTTCTTTATGAGTGTATTTTTTTGAATCGCTATAATCTGAAAATTCCATTCATTTTAAATGCTTGATTCTCCATCATTCTAACATTTTATATCGAGTTGATATAGTATCACGCGATCGAAAACGAACAAGATCAGGAAGATTTCCTATCTGTATGAATGGAATCCAACAACTGATACTTTGTACCGCTTAAATTTAATCTGTATCGGTTTCGTGCATCTGATCAGATACAAGAAAATATTAAAGTGATACAGTGTCATACAACCTTGTAATCTAAGCCCCATTTGTATTTATTAATCTAATGATGACAAAAAAAAATCTTAAGTCGTTGGCTTGAATTCCCTTCAATATGCCATAAAATAGCGAAATGAATGTAATCAAGAATGAAATAGGAGTTTTCTAAATTTGTATTTTGGTTCCGTTATATACTGTTATTAACACTCTGGATGCTATGGAAGAAGTGAATGCTATGGAATTGATCAGTATTGAATTAGTTTGTAACATTATAGAGGTCACCAGTGACTAGCGAAGCCAAGATTATTAGAAGCATATAATTCAAAAAAAAATTTCAATGCTTTAAACCTTTCAATATTATCAAATCGTTGCTAAAATAGTAGGAAGAAATTAATCCAATATAGAGCATACAAACATAAAAGTTAATGCATTTTAGCACTATGGGTATCACCGGTGATCTCAGTAAAATAAATGTGGTATGAATGTCTACAAAAAACACGTTGTTGTTGTTCTATGTTGTAATTAATATTTCATAATGAGAAATTCATTTTGGTCGAACATACAAGCCATGTGATATTAGATGGCATTCAATGTGTTATCGCATACATAAAAAAAGCAGCTAATAAAATCTAAAAAAAATCGGGAAATATAGTTTAATTTTGTTTAAAGTTTGTAGTTTATGTTTCTTATGGCACTTCCCATGGACAAATTCGCTGAGGTAGTCAGCGATGAGCCTAATCAGCGTCTCTTGTTTTGTAGTAGAGCCAACTAGGGTCATGAGTACGACTGAGCTATACATTCATCACAGTCGCTTGCACAGCCCCTTTTTATAGGAAGGCCCATTCACACATTTTACAGATAGAACACCAAAGAATAACCCTGCCTGAACCCGGGACGCCTAGATCATGGGAAGATGCGCTATTCCTAAGCCAGGACACCACCTTTTTAAGTTTAAAAAAATTAACTTTATTTAAGAAAACTGTTACAAAGAAGTTTAAAAAATTGAAGTTGAAAAATTTTTGTGTTTGCTCATATCTTTGTAACACTGTTTTTTAATGATTTGAAATTTTTTTTCTTTAATTCTGCTGCAAGTATATTATTTACCGTTATTGATTATGATCTTACTATTATCAATCATTGGAAACAAATATTGTTAAATCCCACCCGAAACATTATTTTATAATTCAAAATTTCTAAAAATTGATTTGCGAAATATTTTCTGCAGTGGTTAATCTCATTCTAAAAGTCTATTATGTACTAGCCGCCTTTGGCGACCAGTCGCTTCGCCAGTATTAATACTTGCTAATATTTTATGTAGCTGTGTCTACATAAAATATTAGCAAGGTTTTACAGGTTTTTCACCAAAATATTTTTAAACCAAACAAATTTTGATAATCTTATAATTCATTTATAGTATTATTTATTATTATTTTCTTCAGATGATCTGTTCACTGTACTACTCATCTTTCTCTTTCTATCTGAGCAATGATTGTCCCGGAATTGATATTTTACTGAAATGGTGGAGGGAAAGGTCTAAAATTCTGTTTTTATAGAATAATGAGATTCAAATTTTCATAAATGTAAACACACTAAACAAATAAAGACACAATTGGTTTTCAAGAGATGCAAAAGCTTAAAAACAGCTTGGAAGCCACGCACAGACGAAATAATGGTGACACACACACTCTTCTTTTCTATCCTTTTTTCTTCACTACTTTTCTTTCTATAAACCCTTTTTTCCCTTTGTTATTACTTTTTTTCTTCCCTGCCCAGACTTCATTTTGAGCAAGCATAGATTAAATATTCATACCGACTAATAATAAAAGCAGCTATTTTCTATCTTTTTTAAACATCCCGTTATCTATGAATGAAAACCAACTGACTTCGCGTATTTCTTTCTAAACAAATCATAATTTATTACTTCCTACTATCTAACTCAGTTGGTGTGGGGGAAGGAAATGAAGATTTTTGGCAGGAAAGTAAGTGTCGTTTAACTATTTTCCACTCAGTTTTTTAATTTTTTCTCTCCATAAGAACCAATTAACGAAAATATTTTTAAAAAATTAGCCGAATCGGTCAAGCCGTTCTCCAGTTTTTCGCTTAGCTACGCATTTCGAGTTGCATTTTTATTAATATAGATATGATTTAATTATTTCAAAACATAGAGCTTAAACTTTCATCTTTTCATTTAAAATGAAAATTCTAAACTTACGCAGGGGATATAATATGCAAAGAGATTTAATTGATTTTTAACTGTTCCTGAACACATAATACTTCCTAGAAAGAAATTTTTGTGTTTGGGCCAATGGATCCTTTTCAAAAATTTAAAAGCGCCAGTTACAACCAGAAAAAGTGCTCTACTCAAAATTTTCTCTTGTCCTCTTTAATAAACTTATCATTCCAGAGAACACTTTATATGACACGGGTGTACAACAGTTACGAAATATTAACTTTTGGAGTGAATTTATCATTTTTCTGAAAATTGAATTTATCATTTTAGAATCTGGAAATTGAATTTGTGTTTTAGATGCGTATTTCTTAACCCAATGGAACAGTTATTTGATTCAAACTTCACTTGTAGTCACAAAATAATAAACTTAATTTGATTTTTAATCTTCCAAGCGGGCGAGCGCCTCGAAAAATGCCAAAGATGGCGACGTTTGGCGAGGAGCTTCGCGCCAGCTTGGTTGGTTTGGCGAAAGGAATAGTCTAGTAGCCGCTGGATCGTGCGCAGTGTTTTAAGAAATTTCGCGTGTTTCGGGGCATGCGCGTCCTCGGCTATATAAGGGACGAGTAGCCGGAGTGAGTGAGTTAGTTGAGAATTTTTTCTCCTCTAGGAAGAGAAGCATCTCGCTGGATTAGCGGATTATTAGTGAGCTGTGTTTATGTTTGCTGCTAACGTTGTGTTATTGAGCTCGCTGCGATTTACTGTTGCTGTGCTATACGATACCTGTTTTGCAGTCTGTGTTTATTATGCGTAAGGCTTGCATTTTCGCTGTAAGTGACTGTTGATTGCTGGATTGTACTTATCTGAAATTTTACTTTATCAAGTCATCCTGTAAATAAATTTGTAAATAAGTAAATAAGTAAAGTGCATTCAATCCGAACCCGCTACACTAAAAACGTAGCAATAGTTTTTGATTAATCACATTTACATGTTTTCTGATAATGCAGATCGACAGGCAATCAGCTTGAAGTTAGTTTTGGTTCAAATTTTGACAAGTGTCAACATTATAGATTTAAATTTGTGTACCGTATCTTATTGTGTCAACTTATATTTGAACGGCTGAACAGGCGGGCTTCCTTTGGGAAGATGTTATTCAAAATTTGATAGATATCTGCAAGTTTTGGGTGTAAAGACTGTATACGAAATTCCAATAGTTCAGATAGAAGCATATATGAGTTATCTTTGTAACAGACAGACAGATGGATATTTTTGAATATGTGTTTTTCGATTTCAGTTAGTTCTAAAACACGGAGATTCGTCAAAATTTCGGATTCAAATTTTTTGACGTTTTCTATACTACGTTTATGGGAAAGTAAAAATGGTCCATTCTATGTCTTATAGGATATCCCGTGCACTAGATCTTCTTATTGACAGTTTATTTCTAAGATCTCGGAGGAAAGCCATTGCATTCAGTTGAAGATTTTTGATTAGCTTGACTAGAAAATGTTTACAAATGCTGGTCTGAAGAGGAGGAGGAGCAAATGCATGCATTAAAATGACATTATACTGATTGTCCAATAAAACAGGCAATATTAGCCTCATTGCCCAACAAATCAGGTAATATTAGCCTCATTGTCCAACAAATCAGGTAATATTAGCCTCATTGTACAGTAAATCAGGCATTATTAGCCTCATTGTCTAATAAAACAGGCAATATTAGCCTCATTGTCCAACAAATCAGGCAATATTAGCCTCATTGTACAATAAATCAGACAATATTAGCCTGATTGTCCAATTAATCAGACAAAATTAAACTGATTTTTCAATAAATTAGGCAATATTAGCCTGATTGATCAATAATTTGTTCCACAAATATACTTATGGAGAATAAAATTTCCGTCCGTTATAAAATAGAAGCATAATTGAATTAAAACTTTGTCAGATATAATTGGTCACGTTACAGCATGTTAACTACGTTCACCTACTTATCACATTGTTTAAAACACTAAGCGTCTACTTATATTTTATATATAAAAACAAATGCATATTAGCATACTAAAATAAAAAATTGATTTAAAAGTATCAATTAATATGCTGCCAAAAATTCAATCGAAAAAATGAAATTTGGTTTATTTGTTTATTAAAAGATAGATTAAACACAGACTGTCGTTATAGGCCCTGTTTAGGGTCGCAAAATGTCTAAATATGCCCTTAAATGGATTAATAGATTTCTTTATCTCTTGCGAGTTCTTTCTGGATTTCTTGTTTAGGTGCTGCTGTCTATTGCAAATTAGGTTTTTGTTTACATTTCAACTGTGTTTTGCTATTTGTGTGTTTATATTTTCCTGTAAAAATGTGACTTAATTTGTTTTTGAACCTGTTGAATTTTCCCCCGTACATCCAACCATTGGATGTTGGATTATTTTCCGATAACAGCTTTGTTGTTTGATTTTTTTTTTGCAATGACTTTCACAGAAAAAGTTATGAAATAACGCTTTGAAAACTTTATTTATTTTGAAAGCTTATTCTCGCTTACTTATTTTCAAAATTCAATAGTTTCTAATTAATTCTAATTAAAACGCATGAAAATAAATGATGAGGCTGTAACTAGAAAAAAGCTTTGATGTTGAAAAAAAATCCGTTTCAACGATATAATTTTAAAGAAATAATTGATAAAGCTGTAATCTTTATTTGCGCAGTCAGTTTTTTGTTACAAAGTGCAACATAGTCACAAAACACACACACACACACACAAAAAGGCGTTATATTTCGAATATAACGCATTTTGTGTTTCCCTGCGCTATATAATGAAAATCGTATGTTGTATATCAGGGATGCACAACCTATGGCCAGTGGGCCAAAATTGGCCCGCGTAGCCTTCGAAGGTGGCATGCGAATGCTGTTAATAAAATAAGACTGATTTAAAATGAAATGAGACTTTTTCAAATAAACAGGATAAAAATCTGAAAAGAAAACGATTCTGCACCAGAATAAATAATTTACAGTTGTTCATTAAGTTTATTTACTTTTTATTACGCGGCTTTTCAGTTTGTTCCCTTCATGGCTACCTGCGAGTACGAGTTTTCGTGTAGGAGAAACTCGCGGACGTGAAAAATTACCACACTTGAAAAGGCAGTATGAGGATCAAATTCAAATTTTGCGTAAAGCATTTGATGATCGGTTTTCAGATTTTAAAAAGGGATAAACAAAAATTGAAATATTTTTTTTCTCCATTTTCTGTTGATGTTAATCTAGTGGATGAGAGTATGGAGTTAGCCTTAATTGATCTACAGCATTCTGATTTGTTCAAAATTCAGGTCACAGGAAAACTGATATTAGAATTTTATGAAGACTTTATGAAGACTTATGAAGACTTTATTTTATGAAGGAATTTTCGTGCTTAAAGCAAAATGCAGCAGCATGTGCAAATTTCTTTGCGAGCACTTATGTTTGTGAGCAAATTTTCTCACTAATGAATTTAAACAAATCAAAAATAAGAAATAGAATAGCAGATGAGAACCTTTCTGCTGTTCTACGTATTGCCACAACCAATCTTAATCTCAACATAGAATCAATAACTTCAAATATTCAGTCCCAGCCATCTCATTAATTTTTAATTATTTTGATAATTTTTTTTCTCAAAATTGTACTCTGTATAATTAAAAATTTTTCCTCTGTTATTCTATTTCAAGTTTGCCCACTTTTTAGAAAGAAATCTTTTTTTAGGAAAAGTATTTTAACCATAGCTATCATGTTTGTATTTTATTCATTTATTTATTGCATAATTTGTGCATGAGTAAAATAAGTAAAGTAATATTTGTAATTCATGCGTATTGTCGCAAAAAAAAAATTAAAAACAGTGTTTTTCATGTTCACCCTCGTCATGATTCCTTTTCATATTTTGGCCCGTCATCCTGAAAAGGTTGTGCATCCCTGTTGTATATCATTTGTTGTATATCAGCCTTTTTTACCTGAATAATATTATAAGTTAATAATATTCACATTGCTTTAGAGATTTTACAATCTCAAGTACGTAGGTGTCCCGAAATTCACTCTCAAGTGCTTAGTATGCTGAAAATTATGATCGCAATTCCAACAAATGCAGAAATGCAAGAAGTAAAAGTAAATAAATAAAAAAAATTCTTTAAAAATAATCTCTATTTATATTCAATTTAAAAAGGAAGCGAGAAATCAAGTTTTTCTTATATTCCAAAGTCAACAAGCTTGGATTCGTCTCATTGTGACGTTACAATTTCAGAAGTAAGACTAATATTGCTTAAGAAAAGAATATAAAAAATATATAAGAAGAGAAAAATAGATTTTGAAAGTAAATTTAGCATCTTTTAATTCCTTTCATTCAACGACTTAATTCACTTTAATTATTTTCTAAATTTAGATTTGAATTTACATTATTCATGACGACACATCGATGTTAAATGGATAATTTTTTACTTAGCCCGAAATGACTTGTTTGTTTTTTTCTCCAAGTAGCTAGTCCTTGAGGTAACATTGAGATTATCTCCAAATTTTCGAAAGAAGGATTTATATCGATAAAATAATGAAGCATATATGAAGGCGTTTGATGACATCATTATTTTTTCTTTTTTATTTAATTAAGGAAATATTCAAATATCAATATGAAATAATTGAACCTGTTTAATTGTTCAAGGTTATAGTTTGTATTAAAAATAATATCTAGAATTTTGTAACCTGTTGTATTGAATGCCTATAACAGACAAACGCTGAAATGTATTAAGCGTTCGTTAAATTGTTAGCGAATGTTCACATTCGCTAACAAGAATTCAGTTTTGTAAAATGGCTAAATAGAATATTTAGTTTTCGTAAAAATTGTTGACTGTACTGTGTACTTGTGTATAAAACGACAACATTAACGGCAGTTGTGAAGATTTCAGAATCTTTAGAGTTTACTCTAGGATAGCTTCAAATATCCTGAACTCTGCTTTCTATATAGAAACGTAGTGCTAAAAATTTATAGAAATAAAAATGAATAATATTTTTTCACGCATACGCATTGTGTTCTGATTATCGCCACCTGTATTTACAACGGATACGGACTTGGTTTTGTTTTGACCAGACTAATCATCAAAGGGATTTTGAATAATTGGTGTCTGTTTTATTTCAGGTACACACTATAAATAGCTTTTAGATTAGTTGTGTGGGCTTAGCTTTGATATACAACCTTTTGGTGCTTTGAGAGATTGGTCATTTTTCGGATGCGCTTTGGTTGGGTTTGTATTTGCGTCATTTTTTTACTACTGTAATTCGATCTATCCTGTTCATTTCCCTTCGTTTTTCCTTCTGTGCGTATTCCTTTCGATTACTTTCATTATTTTAGGTTAAAAAAAATTTTTTTGCTTGTATTCTATTTTTCTGTGCTTATTAATTTTTTTGCTATATTTCCGTTAATTTGCCGCAGCATACATCGAAACCTTAAAATTGGAAACGCTATTGATGCCGTTTGCGCCTCATTCAGCCATTTCGTTAAAATTTGGCAAAAATTACTTTCAACAGCACCATAATGGCACGGTTTGATGACATTTACTTTGTGATCAGACCGTCAATTCTCACACATACTCATCAAAATTTCAACTTGGACGAAGTCGCGGGTAAAATCTAGTTTAAAATAATTGGCAAAAGCATAGAATTAGATTCCCAGCCTCATTCACTGTTTCGATTTTCCTTTGCAATATCTTGATATCTAGATTCGTAATTAATAACCACCTGCCTACGTATTTTCGAAATAAATCTCAAAACTACTATTTCACGGTACATTCTTTATGCGAAAAATTTTCTATGTGTTAGAGTCCCCCCTCAACCCCCCTGTCACAAATTTTACAAATTTTTATTTCATTCAAAAATTCATATTGTCTACATATGTCTTTAATTGTCTCTAATTCCCTGAAGCATATTATTTTCAAAATAAAACCTTTGCACAATCTCAATAATTGGACCGATTTTGGCTATTTAAATTACCGATTTATGATCATAGCTAAATAACAGACTGCTCTGTTTATTGAGCAAATATATGTTAAAACGGTACTTTCCTTTGATTCAATAAAATATAAGTTATCAAAGTTGGTTGATTTGAATAAATTAATGTTGTTAATATGATAGGTGAACAGATAATCTCCGAAGGTGGCTAATATATTTTTAAAAAAAAGAGTTATTGTGTTCGCTTTTGTTTAGTTTTGAATAAGCATTTTATATTGAAGATGCTATTTTTATTATCATGTCAGAACATGATGTGGTTTTGATTAGGATGTTTTGGTGCCTCCCAAATTTGCGGGTAAAAAATAAAGATAATTGGCCGCCTGAGATTATCGGCTGAAGAATTTTTTTACCTTCTTTTACCAGTATTGCATTATTAATATGTATGCTTCTTTGATATCAGATGGGTTTTCAAAAGTTTACCTAGTTTTACCAGTACTGCTTTATTACTATGTATCTTCTTCACAACAGATGCGTTATTAAAAGGTTGACGAGGAACTAAGACATTATAGCTGTTATTTCATTTCAAAATCGGTCTAGCCCCAAAACTTTATTTGCCAGCTAGAAAAATTCAAAATGAAAGTAGAAAAAATTATATATGTGTATAATATATAAACTTATTAAATATATAAGCTAACATATATATTTAAATGTTAGCTTCTGATACAATGTTGAGCCCTTTCTCTATTTTGCTTTGCAAAGAATGTGATCATTCTCGTGTAACTGATATTGATAAATTATCAAAAAGAAAAAGGAACAAAAGAAGATAATTATATCTTTTTCATCTCTTCTTAGTTTAGATTTTTAGTTGATTTTTGAAATTATTTTGTTGTACTTTACTTATTATTTAATACAGTGTTGACATTTTGTGCTCCATACCAATTGTGCTGGCTTAAAACCAAAGAGAGTGATATGCTCAAAATTTTCTCTCATTCTCTGTAATAAACTTGTCATGCCAGTGAACGATTTACATGGCATTATCGTACAATAATTATGAAATATTGATTTAAGCTTGAATTTATAATTTTTAATGAATCTATAGTGCGATCCTTGGCGAGTTTTTTTTTTTTTTTTGCGTTATTCTTTGGCATGCGGTTGATAATACTCAAAATTTAATTTGTGTTTTAGAAGAGTTTTTCCCTGCCTATTGGAATAAAAATTTGTCACGAAGCTACATTTTTAGTCCTAAAACAACATACTAAATTTACATGTTTCTACAGGTATATATTGACAGTCAATTAATTTTTATTCGATTATTTGATCTAAAATTTGACATATGTCTACATTTAGTACAATAAATCTATGAACCAAATGTTTTTTTTATCTAGATCTCTTTGTTTTATAGTTATCGCTTTAAGATATATTCCTACAGACAGACAGACAGACTTCCTGTGAACATATTCTGCTCAATATATGCTTGAAATCTACAAATATGGTGTAATGATGATAGATAAAATTTCATTTTTCTAATTCACAGTATTTTTTTAGTTATCTTTATCACAGGCAGACAGACGGACATTATCAGAAATGTGTATTTCGTGAAATTCCATGCTTCAAAAGGTCTAAAACGTGGAATTTCGTCAAATTTTCGAGTTCGAATTTGTGACGATTACTATATTTTCTCTATATTTAGTATTTGTTGACGTAAAAAAACTATTAACCACAAGACATCTATTTAGATAAAAGTTAAAAAAAAAATTCGGATATTGAACTCTAGCTATGTATTTTAGAATCTCGAATGCTTTTTTTAAAAAAAATATCTCATTATGTATGTAATTCTGTATTCTATCTATATTATACATTTGTGTTTTATCCTGCATTTGAGATTAAATTGATATTATTCAAAAATAACCTCATTCATATACGAGAACTTTCAAAGATCCATATACACACATCTGCCAGATATCTGACGGCTATTTTTTTTTTAAATTTATTTTCGCTTTTTAAAAACATCTTAAACATTTACTCGTTCCTTCGATAGTGGTTAATTCATAGATTATGGTTCAAATTAGGTCAATAAGTGCCCGTGTAAGAAGGCAGAACAAGCAAGTCATTCGGCTTTTAAAATTCGCTGTAAAGCCATTAAGTGAAATATCTTTACGGCGGGTAACTCAATTCCAGCACAATCGTGATCGGCACTTAATTCAAGGCTTATCTTCGCCACTCTCAGCCAAGATTAAGGTCATGCGTGTGTCACTTGATAACGCAGATGTACAGCTACATTCTTTATGTGATTCTCCGCATCTTGACGCGAGGTGTCAGGCGGCTGTGGCATTTTCGTTTTGTATTAAATTCCATTACGAAAACGATCGAATTATTAATAAATGTTGATTAAAAATTATTTTATATTAAAAATTAGTGATTAAATTACATTAAATAATGAAAAAAATAGAAAAATATAACAATTTTTCGATCGTAAATTTTCAGTTATCATATAAGAATAATATTATTTTTAAGTCATTATTTATCTTAATTAATTAAAGTAATTAACCAGTTTAAACCAATTTGAAACAATCATAAGAACTCTCTATCGGTCTCTGTTTCTTTGCCCCCCTCCCTCCTCTCTCTCTCTCTCTCTCTCTCTCTCTATATATATATATATATATATATATATATATAAATTAAACCCTAAGTAATTTCCAAAGCTTTGTCTTAATTTAGCCCATAATAAATTCATTCTGAAATATTCTTTTATTTCCTGATCCATTCAACTTGTTTTAGTTAAATTATTCAACAGAAGCTTTGAAAAATTGCTGAATCAGCTGAAAGCCGTCTATTTCTCCCGCTCCGGACAAGAGAGAAAAATTGTTCTGCCTTTAAAAAGATCCCTGTATTTCCCTTGCCTGTTAGGCGTGTTTTGTGGAAATCCCCATCGAAATCTGATTGTACGTGCATTATGAAAAAATATTTTCCCTATCAAAATCTTGGTATTTAAGACCAGAGATCATGATTTCACCTCCCCTTTTTACACTTAGCTTTTCGTCATTCCGTTTTTGTGTTGTCCCTTTTGCTTGTAGGTAATGCTTGCTTCCCGTGGTGGTATAAAACGAACTTAAAAATTCAAACTGTCTTCTGCCTGATTTCGGCCACGACTCTGCTATTTACTTTCAACAATTTTTTTCAAATTTCTTTTTCAATTTTTGTAACTGGCAAACAAAGTTTTGGAGCTCGACCAATTTTGAGATGAAATAATAGCTATGATGTCATAGTTCTTCTTCAGCCTTTTTAAAAACGCATTTGCAGTCCAAGAAGCAAATGTAGTAATAATAATAACTTTTCATTATATTAGATAAAAGTAACGGTAATTTCCGAAGTAACTCTTTTCTAAGTACATCATCCTTACTACGAGAAATCATTGCAGATTTGAAAATTTTCACAATTAGATATAAAAAACTATGAGTTTCTGATCCACAATTGCAAACATACAGTTGAATTTCCCATTCTTTCGAGAAAATTTTTCCATTTTTTTATTTTTATTTAAATTTATGACAGAGAAATTGAGAGAATATAAAAACTATTACCACATAACAGCAATTTTTTATATATTTTTCTTTAATTTGCTGCCACATTTCTGAGACATTTTTTATTCCAATTATTAGAAGGATCTTAAAATTATGCCATTTTAAATTTAGAACAAAGCAAGGAATATTTTTTTAAAAAAATATTACAAATTTATTTAATCATTATTTATTTACTTTTTAATCTCTTAAGAAACTTACGTCATTATCACGCACACACACAGAAAAAGAAGTACCATTTACAAAATTAAAAATAGCTCCATGCCATTGCAATAAATTGAAATTTAAAAAAAATATTTCATTCATCACTTAAAATATTATATAAACCTTTCCATTTATTTGAAAATTTTGAAGAAAAAACAAAAGAAAAATCACAAGTTGAGTATAAAATTCTCAAAATATTATTGATAAAAAATTGCTCTTATTTTTTTGTACCTTTTTCAAATTTAATAAAGAAAAATCGATTCAAATCAGGACAATTTTAAAAATATTTTTATTGTGTTGCCAGATTTGGTACAAATTTTATTTTAATTACAGTTAAACAGAACTAATTATTTTTTTAACAAATGCAAAAATGAATTTTAAGGCTTGGCGCTTCAAAATCGTTTGACGAAATAAACACACACACACAAGAACAAATAATATACAAAAAAAAATTCTCTGCTGGTAAGATTCATTTATTCACCGCTTTAAAAAACATAAAACAATCCTAAATCATTTAAATTTATATGTTTTAATGCCATCTTTTAATGACCCGGAGTTTAATTCTTAATGGAAAAAGAAAGAAAAATCTAAGAAGAAATAGTATTCGTGTAGTTCCATTAATTGATCTCGAAAGCTGGGCTATTCATTATAAAGAAAGATGAACTTGTTACTCACGGTTAACGATTTTGTTGCTGTAGTAAATTACGAAGGATTAAAATTCCTGTACGTAATCCAAGCTATTCATTCAAATACTACCGACGAAAATACGCCATTACTACACATTATATTTATTTTGACTTTTAAGAGCTTTCTTTTTCAGATAGTTTGATATCGGCAGCAGAAATAGAGTCGCTCAAAAAATTGAGAGTACACCTTACTTCTACTTGATAAATCCGACTTTCAATACAAAAAACACATTAAGTAGAAGTTCAAACATATTTTTATTTTTACACACTACAAATGGTTTAATTTAAAGTGAAAATAAAGAAAAATCAACGAAAAGCTTCTAAACTGAAAAAAGTCAGAAGCATTTTAAATAAACTTACGCAGATTTTTGCCTCAAAAAATTGAGAATACACCAACGTAAATTTTGTAATATCTCGCAAAAAAAGAAAGTCTTAATATTTAATTGCGCGTCTTTTGGCTTTTATAATGTCTAGACGTCCTTATATTAATTCGACCAATATTTGGTGGTATCTGAAGATATTTTACGCATTCTTCTTGCAGCAATTGTTTTAAATAAGATTTGTTTCTAATTTTGTGTTTTTGAACCGCTGTTTTCAATGAGGCCCACAGATATTCAATGGCATTGATATCAGGTTACTGTGGTAGTGTGTTTTAATGTTGTTTGCAATGAGAAAACACCATTATTTAATCGTTACATGTATTCTTTTTGGGGTCATTGTTCTGCTGGAAAATGAAATTTCCGCGGAATTCTTACGGATTTTTTTTAATTTTTCGCCTACGGTGTTTTGTTGACGCCAAAAACCTAATCCCGAAAATTACATCATGTTCTGGCATGGTAATATCTGTAGACAAAAAATAAAAATTTTATAATCTGCAAGAGCATCTCAAAAAATCAGTTTTTAATTACTCGCTGCCATAGAATTTACAAAAGCTCTTATTTTTTTAAAAAAAATAAGTTAATGACTACAGCAAATAAAAACTGGAATAATGTCATTTTGAGCACGTGATTATATGAAATGAAATAAATAGAAAATGCAATATTTTTTTTAACAATCAATGCCAGACAAAGATTTTTGGATCGTTTGCAATGCTAAAGTGACTCATTCAATGAAACCATTAAAAGGATTAAAAATATAATTTAACTTGCACGAGCTCGTGGTGCTTGGCCGTTCAAGAAATGTTCTGACGTGATACATTGAAATAAGCATAGCATATTTCTTTAAATCTCTATAGTATAATATTTTTTAACTATGTGTGGGGATACCATTATATCGGCAGTGATGTTAGTGATAACCAAATGTTCCATTAATTTCATCGAAACTAGATTTGCATAGAGTAATAACGAACATTGATTTATGTTTTGTAAAGGTTGTAAATAAAATGAAAATGAATTATTTATAAATATCAATAAATTTGTTCTTTGTGTTACAAAAAAAGGCTTATTCATTGTATGTGAAAAGAATTTTTAAAAAACTCTGATTTACAAAACCATTTCGTGCAAATTTATCATCATAAATAATGAAGATGTATTCAGATGTTTTCATGATATCTCATACTTGATTAATTTATTCCCATAAAATAAGTAACCGAGTTGAAAAAATGGCAAAGCATAAATTAGTAGAAAACTATCAAATACCCAAATCATAATTTAATTTGCATTTGGGAATGTAATAAATTTTCAACTTCTAGTCAAATGTGGTTTTATTTACACATTTTTTCTTTATTATTTTTAGAAGTTAAGAACTTAAATGAAATATCCATTTCTGGAGCTAAAAAGCAAACGATTTTATATTAAAAGCATATTTATATTTGCACTGATGAAAGTTGATATAGTAGTTTATTCAGATGAAAAAGTTAATAGTGAGATTTTAGAATTTATTTTACAGATACTTTAGAAAGAATTTATTTTATTTATTATATAAATCTCATTTTTAGGACTAGTGTCCATGAAAAAAATTCTTTCTTATAAAATTATAAATTCTTTCTTATAAAATGTAAAGAATAGAATACCACGATAGGAAAATACCTGCACACGTGTATTTTTTGTACTACTGAATTAGAAAATTTATATTCTACCCCAATTCCATTTCGATCGAAGAAAGTATGAAAACGAATATCTGTAAGTTTATACAGATGTCTGTATATATAAATATCTTCATTGCAAGCAGACGATAAAATTTTTCGTTCGTTTTGTAAATATTAACTCAGGCTAGAATAAAATTAAAACAAAATAACGTTAGAATAAAAAGTGACAGTTGTGGTACAGGTCAATGTTTTGTAATGTAGCATGACAGTTTGTGATTACAGGACAATGCATGATGGAAAGTAGAATGTATTAAAGGTAGGATTTAATCGAATATTTGGCAAAAATAAAATAGTGAATCGAATTTCCGATGCTTAATTTGTCATTCAACAAATGTTATGAGTCAGCTGAATATTTTATTATCATGCTTTTATCATCGTGAGGAAATAAAATTTTCCTTATCTCTTTTCTCAATTGTTG
This sequence comes from Argiope argentata, assembly GCA_026289955.1. Lineage (NCBI taxonomy): Eukaryota > Metazoa > Arthropoda > Arachnida > Araneae > Araneidae > Argiope > Argiope argentata. The sequence continues at coordinate 230,817 of JAOUZG010041912.1, forward strand.
TTTTGATAAATCGAGAGGAATCAATTATTAAATGACACGATAGAATATCATTTTTTATGAAGTTATTTTTTGGAGATAAGACAGATACTTTCCAGAAGTTTTAAGAAATTTTTTTTTCAGAGCATTTTGATTACTTGTTTAAAGTATTTTAATGTTTATCACTTCGATATGATGACTTGAATCTGGCAGTCGGAAATGTATGATACACAAACAATTTATTGGGTAGAGAAAATATCAACGCAGGCTAAGTGGCGAATAAAAACGCGTGAGATAAATGGCAGAATTCATGGCCCAATGAACAGCACAAAACATGGCTCAAATTATTCATTCAAGTACTTTCCATTGAATATAAAAGTAATTAAAATATAATGGCTTCATTTTATTTATTTAAAAAAGGCAATATATTTGAATTTTCTTTCTCTCCATATATGAATGTAAAATTTGACTTTATCTATGTTCTAAAAATTAGTTCCTAATTACTCAAATCTCAGTTTCACTTTGTGTTCGGTAAATGTCATAATATACACTGAAGTGACAAAAGTCATGGGATGACTGTTAATATCGTGTCGGTCCTCCTTTTGCCCGGCGAAGTGCAACAACTCGCTGTGTCATGGAATCCACAAGTCGTTGGAAGTCCTCTGCAGGAATATTGAGCCATGCTGTCTGTATAGACGTCCATAATTGTGAAAGTGTGGATGGTGCAGGAGTTTGGGCACGAACGGACCTTTCGATGATGTCCCATAAATGCTCGATGGGATTCATATCGGGCGATCTAGGTGGCCAGATCATGCGCTGGAATTGTTCGGAATGTTCTTCAAACCAATCGCGAACAGTTCTGGCCCGGTGACGTGGCGCATTGTCATCCATAAAAATCCCATCGTTGTGTGGGTACGTGAAGTCCATGAATGGCTGCAAGTGATCTGCAAGCAGCTGAACATAACCATTTCCAGTCAATGAACGGTTCAGTTGCACCAGAGGACCATGTAAAAACAGCCCACACCGTTATGCAGCCACCATCAGCTTGAACAGTGCCTTGCTGACAGTTTGGATCTATGGCTTCGTGGGGTCTGCGCCACACTCGAACTCTACCATCAGCTCGTAACAGCTGAAATCGTGACTCATCTGACCACGCCACGGTTTTCCACTGGTCTAGGGACAAGTCGATATGCTCACGAGCCTAAGAGAGTCGCTGCAGGCGATGTCGTGCTGTCAGTAAATGCACTCGAGTCGGTCCTCTGCTGTCATAGCCCAAGATAGACAAATTTCGCCGCACAGTCCTATCGGACACGCCCCTCGTACGTCCCACATTGATTCGTGCAGTTATTTGACGAGGTGCATTTCTATCAATATTGACCATTCTACACAGACGTCGGCGGTCTCGGTCGTTAAGTGCAGGTAGTCGCCCACTGCGCTGTCCATGATGGGATGGGATGCCTGAAATTTCATACTCTCGGCACACTCTTGATACTGTGGATCTCGGAATGTTGAATTCTCTAACGATATCCGCAATGGAATGACCCATGCGTCTAGCTCGTACTAACATTCCACGTTCAAAGCCTGTTAATTCTCGTCGTGCCGCCAAAAGCCTCGAAAAATCTGTTCACATGAATAACTTGAACACAAATGAAAGCTCTGGAAAATGAACAGCGCATTTATACTTTTTCGTTGCGATACTACTGCCATCTGTATACTTGCATATTGCTGACTTTTCCCATGTCTTTTGTCACTTCAGTGTATATTTGTCAACGGACATTTGTCAAAACTAATATTTAGTAGTAGTATTTATTCTATCTGTTATTATATTTTTTTATGTTTTATCTGTAATTTTATGCTTTTCTGAAATGTTAATCCAATTGTATTTTTTAAAGTATTATATTATTAAAGTTAAAGCAAACGATTTTTATTTTCATTAAAACTTTGACTTTTGATTTGCGCGATCCCATTTTTTAGCTCGTTAAGCCTAACAGATGTCGAATGAAAAATATTGTGTCCTCAAAATTGATTTCTAAGGCAATATAAGTGGATTTCTAAGGCAATTTCTATTTACAAATTAAAATTGAAGAATGCTTTAACAGGATTTGCCTTTTATTTATAGGAGATACCATGCATATCAATAATAACAGAAAATAAAAAACAAGAAATAAACTTTTGCTTCGAAAAAAATATTCAAAAATATATAAGACAGTTAAAGGAAATTATATTAATACAGTTCGTTCATGTCCTTAAATAAATTATGTGGTGTTTTTCGGTTATTTCTTTGAAAAAAATTTGTTTTACAAAAATGTTTTTATAGTTTTAATTCAAAAAGTAGACTTTTGTAATGATTATTTCTTTTTCATAGAATTTTTTCTATAATTTTAACATTTAATCTGGGCATGATTTTTAATACTTTATTACTATGATTAAATTTAAATTATTTTTTAGTTCCATCAAATAATACAACTACCAATTTTCAGACATTAATTCTGAAGTACGATTTCCACTTCGGCGGTGTATGAATATTATTTAATTAGAAAGCGTTGCGTTTTATTCTATACTGATTTCATTAAATTCATATTTTTCAGTTTTAACAAATAGCAAAATAAAATTGTTTAAAGTTAACATATTTGTAAAGTTAATTAAAAAAATTAAATCTACAATCACAAATTTCAAGTTATCATCTAAGAAAATTATTATGTTTTAAGTTATTATTTGTCTTAATTAATTTGTCATTAAGTTGTTTAAACCGGTTTGAAAAAAAAATGTTGATTAAAGCAGGTAGACCTTTTAAAAACACATCTGCTTTCAAAGAAGCATACATAATAATAATGCAATACTGGCAGGAGCAGGTAAAAAAACATATGCGATCACAAGATGTTTATGAATATTGTCATTTAATCTTTATGCATCGCCTACGCGATTTCGAGCTTTAATTAGTCATTGCCCTTCAATTATTTAGAAACCTCTAACGAAACAACCTCATGTTCTCACATGATAATAAGCCGATTCTCTATCAATAATTTAAAAGTCAGAAAACGGTATGCAAGCTAATAGCCAAAAACAGTAATTATATTTATATAATTTAAAAATAAAAAATTAAAGTAGTAAAGTCAATTTATATTTTAAGCCTCGAGAATGAGTAAAGTACCGAAATCCTCGCATTTTACGAATTGAGCTACTGCCTGTCGATTTCAATTTTCATTTCTGCTAAAATTCTATTTAAAGTATTAAAAATTGATTCAATTTAATGAATGCATTAATATTTGAGAAAACTGCATTAACATCGAGTGTCACCCTCTACAAGTTTCAAAAAATTGTATTTGAACTTCAATGGGTGAATAAAAAGTATTTTATTACCGATTGAAAATTAAATTTGTTCTTTAGTTTCACAGCTATGGCAACAACCTTTTGATCTTGCCCTGCTAAAAAGTTTTTAAAAGATTTTTTTAGAGAGAGAAAAAAAGAAATTTAAAATTCTGTGAAATTTATCAGTTTTTTAAATAAAATTATAAAAATTGTCTACTTTATCGATGACTTAAATTCCCTATTTTTTTTACCGATTTTTCTGGTGTCATAGCAATTCTGTTCATTTCGCTCCTTTGTACATACACTACTGGTCAAAAGTAATGGGAGTTTGAGAAATTTTACGTTTTATCATTAATGAGCCCCCCCCCCCCCCCGAAGAATATATTGTTACGTTTATAGTGTAGCAGGTTCGGATTGAATGGACTTTGCTTGAGGACAGCACAAACAAATTTATTTACAGGATGACTTGATAAAGTAAAAATTTCAGATAAGTACAATCCAGCAGTCAACAGTCAATTACAGTGTTGATGCAAGCCTTACGCACAATAAACACAGTCTGCAAAACAGCTATAGTATAGCACAGTAAACAGTAACTCACAGCTAGTTCAATAACACAACGTTAACAGCAAACGCAAACGCAGCTCACTAATAGCAAGTGAGAAAAGTAATCCGCTAGTCCTGTGAAACGCTTCCCTTCTGAGAGGAACTGCCGTTTGCAGTAGCCCGTCCCTTTTATAGCCGGGCGAACGAGACGCGAAGTTTCGGAAATCATCGTGAGCGATCCAGCGGCTACCAGACTATTCCTTTCACCAAACCAACCCAACTGGCGCCAAGCTCTTCGCCAGCCGCCGCCAATCGCTCTCCCTTCCGCCCACTTGTAACAATATATATTATTTTAAGTGTTATTTTTTAGTATAAATGTGGTGAAGTTTAAATTTATTGTGCCATCCATCCTGAAATAATCGTCTGCTACGAATGTGCCTCCCCAGTAGTTTATTATAAAATCGCTCCGACTCCGAAAGATTTCATTTCGTTTGTTGCGCTGTGTTTTTCTTTTGAATTTAAGCAGTTAGTTTCTTTTAAAAATGTGTGAATTAACTGGTGAGAAGAGCAAGGCTCTTATTTTAAAGCATCAAGAAAACATTTCAAATGCTAGTATTGCTCATCGACGTGACTACAGAGAGTCCTCTATTCCATGCGTCATAGAGATTCAAAACCGAAGGAACCATTGATAAAGAGCCCAGAAGAGGTCTCTTGAGATTATCTTCTAAACATACTGATGCTACATTGGCACACAGGACCAAACATCCTTCCGCTGATGTGGAGAGAGGGAGTACCATCCTCGTCATCTGACTTCGGTTCATCCCAAAATAGCTTTACGACGGGACGTTGATACAAATAAAATCTAAAGCTGCATTGATGCAATTATGCCGTAGAAACATATTTGCAGCTTCTGCTACACTTTCAGAGAATGTGTTACGAAATAACTTTCTCTCTGACGGGTTCGTTTGTTATAGTGGTGGGCGTGTATTGTGTGATGACACATAATCAGTAGTCTTCAGTAGAAAAACAACAATGACGTTTATTTACCCACGAAGACAATAACACTAAGGCGGCGAATACACAGACGGCAAATGTGCACAGCCGAGACGAACACAGGCAGCACACTACAGCAGAGAGTAGCTCACAAGTAGTAATCGACCTCAGCTCTCAAAACACAGACAGAATCCAGCAGGAGAAGGGTTCCTCGTAGTTTCGCTCTACGGTGTCTCCAAACGGCTGAAATTATCACTGTCACCTCGCTTTAGCTGCTAACTCTTTACCACACTCTGGCTATTCCACACACTATATGTCGCTCTTCCAAAGAAGACAACACGACTCGTCACACAGCAGATGAACACTCGCTTGAACTACAAACACAAAGTTGGTACACAGTCGTTGCTTCGCTATAATTTCGAAGACACGACGCTTGTCTTCTACTCCAGCTTCATTCAAATCAAATCCTCTTCAGCTTGAGTCTGCCAGCCTTTTATAGCTCCTGGGGGGGGGCAAAAATCTTCTAGGACAAACAGGGCACAATCGGTTTCGATTAGACAGATCGGGAAAATTCCTGAACTTTCTACTTCTATCCATTTTGTCACCAAGACCTGAGATCACTACCGCGGCATCATCTCAGAACGCAACAATGCTGATCTTAAAACAGTTTTTTTACAATGGCATTATTCGTGCTGGGAAGCAAATTTACAGGTTTGTAGTAAATGGAATGAGTCCACGCCTGTCATTCTCAGTTCCAGAGCAGTCTGTATGAGGTTCTGTAAAGCTGGTTACACGACATAAGTACCTAGGGAGGAAAAAAAAAGTAATGACGAAAGCAATGAGGAAAAAACGATTGGAGTGGACCAAGGTGCTCAGAAATTGCAGTACTTCGGAATGGAGATAAGTTATATTCAGCGATGAAAGTCGCTTTTCCTTAATATCTAACAAAATTGGCCACGTTTGACGTAAAGCAAAGGATAGCATGAGGCCAAAATGTCTGGTTCGTACATCAAAACACACAGAAAGCGTATTGTGGTAAAGGTGCATGCCATATCAGTCAACTGTGCGACTTCATTTTGCACAGAGAACTATGAATGCTGACAAGTATGTTGGTGTACTGAAAGGTCAATTGCTTCGTGTTGCTCGTAGCATGTTCCCAAGACAAAAATGGATATTTCTGCGAGATCTAACACCCTGATATACTGTACTGGAGCCGAAAAGATGAAGCAGAACTTTTGGACATCTTTTTATTTTCTGCTAGGATGTTACAACACACAAAACAAATACGCAGCACAACAATTAATAGTAGGAAATAAACAATCAACACATCTCGACGACTCGAACAGACAGAGTCTCTCCAACCGACTCTCCCCCTTTTTTTCCAGCCACCCCTGATTACTACGCCACCTGGCGGTTACCGGTAATACGATTCTCGACGTCTATACAATACATGGAAAAAGGTAAGATAAATTTAATTTTAAATTTCGTTTCTTGTTTCTATATAGAAACATTAGCTATTTTAGGAAAAGCCTCCATTTGCAAAACAAGGTATTAATGTTCTCGCATAGAAAGATAACACGCCAGATTAAAACCCCATTGAGAATTTATGGAGTATAATGGAAAAGAAAAGAGGACGGAGAATAATCTAAGAACAAAACGAGAACTTCAGGAAATAGTAATTAAAGTTTAGTACCATGAAATACCACAAAGAAGTTTTACAAAACTCTGTTGATTCCATGCCTAACAGAATGGCTGTAATGATCGAAGCAAGAGCATATCCAACCAAAAAATAATCCTTTGTACTCCAAAAAGTAAATAGATGTAAAATTATTCAACTAATACATAGATTTGTTTATTGCTATGAAAAATAAATATACATAATTATTTTAAGTCGAATTTCTTTGAAAAATTAATCTACATCTATTAACCATTAGGTAGGCGTTTTTAACAACTAAATTTGAAAAATAATTAAATAAAACGTCAAAATGATGCACAATCTTGAATGGTGAGTCAGCGGCATTATCGGAATGCCAAGGATTAAATGCTTTTCAGTTAGTTTGAACTCTTTTATTATCCTTTCTGAACAAAATAACTTTTAATTTTTTCTTTGCTTCATTTTATTTCGGGGGAACCAAAATGGATTTCGATATTGATAACCTGTCATTTTGTTTGTATTCTTTACTTTTTGAAATTAAATCTTTTTTAGTTCAATAACTTAATTATATATTGTCTTTAGATTAATTTAACATAATGACATAAAAATATATTTTAAATGAAAAAATATTACTTTTGGGGGGCTTGTTCTTGAAAAAATGTGAAATTTCTCAAACTTGCAATACTTTTACCAGTAGTGTACTTCATAATAATAGCTTGGGCAGTCTAAATGACAATTTTTCCTTCTTTTCTTGTGCATTTTTGTCATGATGTCGTATTGGTTTGGGGGTTTTGAAGTCTCAAAATGTACGGGCAGAAAATAGAGGATTTATCGCTTTCGAGACATCATTTTTTCAGTTTTAGGCTTATTAGAAAATAACAAAGAATTTGCCACTTTTGGTGACTTATCGCAAACAAAAAGCTACAACCGGGCTCGAATGTCACCATGACAGATTCTCCTGTCTGGCGAATAAAGAGCAGGGTCAGAAGAAATTAACCCTCGAAGAAGGACAGAAAAGAAAATGGGAATGAACGCAAAATAGAAAGGAAAAGTTCCTATACGTATGGGGGCGGCATAGTTTTCTAAATATCGACGCATGTGTAATCTGACAGGAACGTGTCAGATTCAAACCAATTGTTATTTCAAACCAATTTAAAAGCGTTTTTCACACACAAATCTGATCTCGAGGGTGGGCGGGTGGAAATTTGATTGAATTTTGAAATGGTAAAAAACCAATACTTTTCTAAATGTTAATTAGGCAATATGAGAACCCTTTTTTCTAGCAGATTTTTAAAAAATAACTTTTTTTAAATAATAGCTTGAAATTTGCGACAACAGATTTAATTTTTATTATCCTTTTCTGAGAAGGAAAGGGCGATCCCCCCCCGTTATGTTTAATAGATTTCAGAATTTGCGCTCGAGTCCCATATTTTAAAATAAGAGTTGCGGGCCATTTCAGCTTGTGAACCTTCAGAACCATATTAGAGAACATGCTGAGTAAGGCGATAGTAGTATAAAGGTAAAATGAATATATGAGTATTATAAGTTTATTCTGTGAGTATTTTTATAAGTAGAATTTGTGTGACGTAGAATATGTAACGTCATAACAGCCGCATCAGAGGACAGTTGCATTTTTTTTCCTTCAAATGTTAATACAAACTTATTCTTTTTTTACAAAATTAAGAATGAAACAAATGATTATAGCATGCTGCCATCTATCTGTTCTTTTTATAAGCAAAAAAAATCTTGCGTCGAAAAATTCCTCAAATTTTGTAAATAGACAAGGATATAATAGAAAAATATCCCCCCCCCCCCAAATAAAACAGGGATTAAATTTGCCTGTCAGTAATTTGTATCTAAATACCACATAATGAAGAAATATAGATTAAAAGACATTAACTTCAAACTGGTTGGTCAGGGAAAATAATGAAAAGCTAGAATAATAAATTAAGATATATTACTACAGAATCCAGCATTCAAATCACATCCACAAATACTTAAAAAAAATTAATATTATTAAATAAAAAAATGTTTTAATAATGACTATATAAAAATTCCAAAAGAAAAAAAATACATTTTGAATATTTTGAAGGAACTTGGTATTTATCATATTTAGAACATGGGGAAATAAATTATACATTAAAAAATAGCTCAACTTTTTTTCTTCAATAGATGGCGCTGTAAGTTAAATTTTTTTCTTTACTTTGAAAAAATGTCTACCAGTTCAATTTTAACATTTTTCTTATAAGAGTATCTTTAAAATAGTTATAAAATGCATTACTTTAAAATTTGAAAGCTTCAGTTAATGCAATTTGAGTTCAATTCATTATTCAAAAGAAGAAAATCTTATTTAATACCTCTCACCTAGCTGAATAGTTAAATTTAAGTTTAATTACACAACGAGTAAATCATATTGAGGTAACATTAAAAATTTAAGACAGTAAAAATGAGATTTTAAAGTCAACTTTTTATACAAAACATTCTTTACTTATTTTTTAAAAATAAAAATATGAAGCTTGTAGCAGTTGCATTATTCTCGCCTTCTCTTTTGGATATTAGTTAACTTCCCTTTTGGTTACTAGATGGCAGTGCGTGATTACGTCATCACGCGCGCCATCCCATAATGCTTTGCGCTGGTAGCAGGGAGAGAGGTAACTCCGTCCTAGGCAGCTGTGTACTGGAATGTCTTTGTGTTACGTGTTGTCTTTGCGTGTTTGTACATAGTGTGTGAGTATGATGATTAAAAGGAAATGTTTCCAACAACATTCGTCTCGTTGCTTCCATGCACGGACACCACATAATCTACATACCACCACATCTGGCGCCCAACGTGGGGCCTTGAACAAATTTCGAGGATATATTGAAGGTGCTGATATTACTGTAGCCTCTGATCACCAACCCTTAAAGTGGTTAATGACTTTATCGTCACCCACTGGAAGGTTAGCCAGATGGGCACTTCAAATTCAGTCCTATAACTTGAAAATCGATTATTTTCCAGGCAAATGCAACGTCGTCGCTGACATGCTTTCTCGACCTGAGTGTAATGATAAAGACACTTGTGAATTACGAACTATTGTTATTGATGTCCCATCAAGAACAGCTGCTGAACTTAGAACTGAACAACTGAAAGATCCTGAACTGAAGAAGATCATAGATTGTTTTGAGGATACTGACAAAAGTGTTGATTTTGCAAATTGGACGCAAAGGGGATATGTCTTAAATCAAGGAGTACTCTATCGCTACTCTCCACATTCTGAAGAGGATGAAGCTCAATTGGTTGTCCCATGTCATGAAAGAGAGAACATTTTAAAACTTCACCATGATGCTCCTACAGCTGCTCATTACGGAGCTGATGGAACTTTTTCTCGAATATCATCCAGATATTATTGGACAGGCATGAGGAAATATATTACTGATTATGTCAAGAATTGTGAAGATTGCATAAGATATAAGGCAACGAACCAAAAACCTGCTGGTCTTTTGCAGACACCTGTTCCTGCTCAACGTTTTGAAAGTATAGCTGTAGATCTCTTTGGACCCTTACCAGAATCGAGTGAAGGTATGAAGTGGATCTTCATCGTTGAAGATTGCACAACCAAATGGGTAGAGTTATTCCCATTAAAGCGAGCTACTGCTAAAGAGTGTGCATTAACACTACTTAATGAAGTCTTCTTAAGATATGGATTACCCCGTCGTTTAATAAGTGACAATGGTACACAGTTTGTTAGCGCCATCATGCAACAGTTGTGTTATACATTAAAAATTAATCAAAGTCTAGTTCCTGTTTATCATCCACAGGCAAATCCGGTTGAACGTAAAAACAGAGACTTGAAACCTCGTTTGGCAATCATGGTAGGTAATAACCATACCTTATGGACTGAGAAATTACCATCCATTAGATTTGCATTGAACACTGCAAAATGTGAATCTACAGGTTGCACTGCAGCTTACCTGAACTTTGCCCGAGAATTAAGAACTTTAGATGATGTTACAACTGATCTACGGTCTGTCATTCATAATGATAATTTTGTTCCAGAGTTCACACCTTACTTAAAACGTTTTGAGAGAAACATGTCTCAAATTAAAGAAAATATTGAGAAAAGTCAAGATCGTCGAAAGACATATGCTGATAAATCACGTAAACCGAGCCCTAACTATAAACCTGATGATTTAGTTTGGGTAAAGCTTCACCCGTTAAGTAAAGCGAACCAAAGTAGAACTGCCAAGTTTATGCCAAGGAAAGATGGACCTTATAGAATTTTATCCCAGAAATCACCCTCATCCTTCGTAATAGCTAGTTGCGACAAACCTGATGAACCTTTAGGTGTATACCATGCATCAGCTCTTACACCTTTTAGAAATGCAACACAGAACCAATCTCCTGTGATGCCTTTAAAGAAAAGAGGTCGACCTCCCAAACAAACTCAAACTGGACCTCCCAGGCAACCTTCAAATGTTAATAGCAATCCTGACACAAGTGCCAAAGTATCCAATATCACACCACCTCGCCGGGACGGTTTGAGGCGGTGTAGGGGGAGGATGTAGCAGTTGCATTATTCTCGCCTTCTCTTTTGGATATTAGTTAACTTCCCTTTTGGTTACTAGATGGCAGTGCGTGATTACGTCATCACGCGCGCCATCCCATAATGCTTTGCGCTGGTAGCAGGGAGAGAGGTAACTCCGTCCTAGGCAGCTGTGTACTGGAATGTCTTTGTGTTACGTGTTGTCTTTGCGTGTTTGTACATAGTGTGTGAGTATGATGATTAAAAGGAAATGTTTCCAACAACATTCGTCTCGTTGCTTCCATGCACGGACACCACATAATCTACATACCACCACAAGCTATAATTTAATTTAGGTATTATTTTACCAAAAACCCTCACTGGAAGGGGAAAAAAACCTTATAGATTTTCAAAAACCCTTTTTAGAAAAGTCAAGAACACCAAAATTACATATTTCGAAATAAAAATGCGAATAATAAATTTAAATATAATATGTTCACTATTAGTGTTCAAATACAAGATTGCTTTCATGAATATTACTTTTAAATGATTAGAAGTAGAAATTTGTTTTGCTCATTTACAATTAGTAAGTTAAAGCTTGTAGCTAAAAGTGATTTCAAGATTACAATAACTTACCATTAGCCACACCCAGATGTTAATTTTGTACAAACTACTAGAGGGGGCTGATTTTGGGAAACTCATTCACACTTTAATTGATATAAATTTCACCAAAAAATATTCACTCTAAAGGGACTTCTTACTTTCTATTAAGTCTAGACAGAATAAAAGGAAAAACACAAGACTAATAAAAACTAAGAAATCTTAATTTACATTAAAGCAATTCAACTGGAAACAGTGAGTCATTGAAATATTTTCCTCTTTAAATTAATCTGTAAAACCTTCAATTCCTAAAACTAAATCGTTACCATATATTGAAATCATTATTATCTTCCAACTTTCCAATAGTTTGTTTGTGGAATTTCGCAGTATAAAAAAACCCTTTTGTAAATTTTAATAATTGAGTTTATCTGCAGTGTTTCACTTTAAGAATGTAATCATGTGTCCATTTTTCCCAACATGATTAGAGAGGGATTTTTTTTTCTGCATACTTAAATTCTTTTGAAATTTCAAAATTTTCTAATCCACCACATTCTTTTTTTCAATTTTTTTAAAACCAAAATAAAGTGAGTCCTCTAATTAAGAGTTTAAATAAATCTGCAAATTGAATGGATAATCAGAAAAATAATGTAAAATATTTACATATGCAAGAAAATTATTTTTCATTTCAGAAACATGAGATACATTTTTATGTCTAAAACTATTCATTTATATTCAAAATATAACTATTTTTTTAAATATAAAGAAACAATGATTAAAAAACAGATGAACAATTTTATTGCATGATAATTTTTCACCACATAACATCTTCACATTTACTCATTAAAATATTTTGCTGTACAGTGACAAGAATCTTTTACAAAGGAAGCATTTTTCATTTAAAATGAGCAATCAATATAGTTTTTTTTTATTAACAAAATAATTTTTGGAGGCTTGCATTTCGTAAGAGATTCATCACTTTCAGTTGACCAGCAACTTCAAGTCCAGAAGAGGATAGTAAAGGCCATTGCTATGCAGCACACACCAACATATGGACTTTTTCTTTCACCTAGGTAGATAAAAGATATAGTCAGTAAAGAATTTTTTTTAAAATAATTTCTCTGCATAATATTAAATTCTAAATGATATGTTATTTTTCATCGTGCATCTAAAGAGTTACATGGATTTGATTTGCACAACAGACATTCTATCATAAATTTGATCCATGAAATCATTTAACAAGTCTAATTACTAGCCAGTTTAAACTGTTAATATCTTAAATGAATTAAGACAATTTGTTAGAATTCAGAGAATGAATAATTCGGAAATCAAGTTGTAATTTATAGTTGGAGATAAATTGCCAAATATGACAACTTTTTGCATTTTTTTAATAAACCTAAATGCATAAAATTGACGCCTGAAAAGTGATAAAATGCCAATTGTTTGCTACACATTTTGAGGCTGCAAAAGTTTAGTTTTAATCTAGTTTAGTTATATCAATATCCCATAGTAAAGTAACACTAGGGCTATTTTTGAATGGACCTTGTAATTTTAAACCATGGTGAGAACATGAGAACAACATCTGAACTGGCACCCCCTTATCCACAGCCCACAACACCAGCAAGAGAACATTTGGTCTAATGGATTTAACACAAAACAGACCCCCTTCGATGGAATCGGGCCTTGAACCTGAAATCCTATGTTTCCTAGGCTGAGACCTTACCACCAGGCCATCTTGAGGCCTCAAAAACCTCAAACTAAAACATCATTCTTACATGATTAAAAAAAAATGTAATATTGTATGTGCAAGATTAAGCAGATATTAATACCATAAAACTGTTTAACTTTAAGGTTAGAATTTTTTAAATAAATTAAGTAATAAAGTTTTAGGAATATTCTCCCTATTACTTTGTTTTCTTCCATATATGATATGCTTTGAATTAGCTTAGTTGCATAACAAAACAAGTCAAGCATAGATTTAAAAAACAGATCTAGCACTTTGGAGAAAATCAATATAAACTTCCTCACTCTAACTTGTTATGTTTTTGCATTATTGCATTCAAAAGAACAAAAATTTAAAAAAGGGGGTAGGAAAACCAGACAAATTAATTGACAGAGTTAATCTGGAATCTAAAACAAATTTATAACCTAAACAATAAAACCATATGTCAAAACTGTTATGAAAATAAAATGGGCTAATTTTAAGCCAGCATTTTGCCAAACAATATATTAGATTCTAAAAAGCAAGCTCCTAAATTTAATATAAATTTTTGCAATACATTCTTTTTTTTCCCTACAGATGTACAGGAATTTCACAAGGATAGTATAAAAATTGTAACTATATAGCCATTATGAAGCTAGTAACTATACACCATTATGATTACTAGAAACAAAATCAATAATTGTTGCAAAAATTTATATATCATTTTTAAATATTTTTCACTCTAAAAAAATTTAGGAATTTATCAATATGACAATGTACTTAAATGTCAATAAATGGAAAAAAAATAGCAAAAAAGTATTCTATGAAATTTAACATATTAAAATGATAAATATTTAAATTTATGAACTCTTTCAGAATACTATTTATTATAATCAGCTTTTACACAGTATTACACTTTTCTTATTTTTTAACCTAAAAAATAAATAAACCTATTGGTTATTTTCTTATGCCTCATTATTATATGCACACAATGACCAAAACATACATTTTCACACACGATGTAAGAGGGTTTGTGTTGAAATTTTGCATATATCCACAATCATGATAATCAATTGAAGCCTTGCAACTAAGGCATAAAGCACAATAGTGTGGCAATGAAGCATCTATATGCAATAAAAGGCAAGAATTGGTAGATTTGAATAGTATTTTCCCTTTCAACATGAATAAATGCCCAATATGAATATATTCCAACATTTCATTATTTAAAATGCAATGCAGAATAGTAATTAATATCTAAAAGTGAATCCACAGAATTATTAAAAGCTTTACAAATTAGTGGGAGCAGATATCATGATTATAATTTTAAATGAGGACAATCATTAATTAATCAGAAATTGTAATTCTATTGTAAAAACCTAAAAAAAATATTGCAAGTAAAATTTTTTTTAAAAAATAATCTAAAGTAATAATAAGATATACATATGATTGAAAACAAGTATTTCAAACAGTATCATTACTAAAGCAAAACTATTTTTTAAAAATGAAGTTAATTTATGTTTTAATGAATTTTTTCATTTGATTATCATTTTAGTTTCTCAAATTTTTACTCACAAATAAACAAAGAAAAAAAGTATTATAATTCCATATATATTAGAATCTTGAAATTTTAAAGCTCTTGAGGTCTTTTTTTTTTTTTATGTCATAAGAGTTTGTGAAAATGATAATTTGAAAACAATTTGAGTTAAATAGATGAAATTTGGTAAATCGCCATATATATTTAAGTTTGTAAATTTTCAGCAAATTTTGAGTGAAATACATTCTGAGGAAGTGTATCTGTTTAACTGTTCAAATACAATTTAACATTATAACTTCAAAATAAAGAGAGCTAGGTCGATAAAATTTAACATACAAATTAAGTATTTAAAATACAGCCTACCAAATCTGTCCAGAGATTGACTGCGTGTTAGTCTTCCACAAGAATAATTAAAAAAATGTAATGATTTAATTATATGAAGTTTAGCATGATTTTTTAAACAAATACAGTTCTATATAAAATTTTGTTTCAAATCAGTTTGATATAACACAACTAAAATTAGAATTTAGGGTGCTATTAACTACAAATAGCATATCATAAAAAAATACTAAAGATTATATGATAGATTCAGTTAAAATATTAAATTCATACCTCAAATTTAGAATTAAATTAATCAAGAATAAACTTTTTATCAGTTAGTAGTTTCAAAAGCAAGTAAATATGACGAGTTAGTAAAACAACTTAAATGTATTAAATTTGGTAGGTGGTTTTAACTATATTTGAACTCTGCACCTAATTTTATTTTAAGTAGTAGAAAAGTAAAGTAGTTAGAAACAACACAAATCACCACAGATGACATGTTGTAAAACATGCTAAATTCATATTTTTGTTAGAAAGAAATTTTGAAATGTATAATGATTTCCAATCTATTCTTCAGGCATTAGGTTTGATATCAAAGTATGTTTAGTAACATACAGTGGAGATTATCTTGGTGAGAAAGAATGTAAGTAAATTTTTCATTTAATCATCAATTATTTTGGAAATTACTTCCAATAAGACATGAAAAAAAATTCACTTCAAAATTTCATGCATATTTTTTAATTTAAGAGTATGAGTTATCATTCATAGCCCATACAACATCTGTTTTATCAATATTCACAATATCTTAAGCTTATAATTAAGCTTTAAATGACATATTTTCTCAAAAATGAAACCCCCATAATATAAAGAGGTCACATTTTTACAAAACAAAAATTCTAGATCTAAGACAAAGAAATGTACAACTCAGGTTTCTCACAATTATTAACGTTTATATATAAAAATTCATGAGAACAAAAAGCTTCAATCTTGATATATAGGAAAATCACTACATGTATTTTGATACTTAATATATAAAGATAGGCATGGAAAAAACATGTACTTTTAATCACTTAAGATATATAAAATAAATTATTCAAAGCCCTTTCAAATCACAATATATAATTAATACGCAAACAAAAAATACATATATTCACAAAAATCTCTAAATTGTTAAGATTATAATCAAATAATATAACTTCAGAGTTTTAATTTGTAATTGAAATCCCCCCCCCAACTAAATTGATATGGAATAACAAACATTAGAAATTTTTTAACCCTCTATGGATTCGTGTAACTTTTAGGTCACATTTTAATTTATCGACATTTTACAAAATAATTATAGTTTTTTTTCATGAGATGGAACAAAAATCTTAATTCTATGACATTGCAAACACAACCAAAACTAGTATTCATGACCATTGCAAAGCTCGTCAACCCGAAATAGCAAAATAATTTTGTGCAAACTGTTGGCAGTAAAACGACGCGAAACCATTTGATCCAATTGAAATTATTAAGGTTCTGTTTAATGCTATGTCTATGGATGAATGTACATTTATGTGTTACACCAAATGCAAATTGTTTTATGGACTTTCACATATGAGCTATTATACACAGAAGTACACATTTTATAAGCCAGTGTGACACACACTGGCCTATAAAATTTTTAACACAAAAATTTGTTTTCATATGTGTATATATGTTTATAAGGTTTTTCGTTTCCACAATTATTTTTTGAGTTAAAACAAAAATTGGGCCCATAAAGGGTTAATATAGAGCAATCTACATACCAATCCTTGCACATTTCCAAAATATTCCTAGAAACCTGCAAAAAGAGTAAATTAATCAGTCAAAATTTAATCACATATTTATTCACAGGCTAATAATATATCAAACAAGCTAAAGTGTCCAATTACATTTATATACTTGATTTGCATGTTTCAGCACTAACTTAAAGACACAGAAACTAATGCTGAATAATGGATAATATAAATAAAAATTTGTATTAAAGTATTCCACAAAGAATATCAAATAAGAAAAAATATATTGAAATTTCAAGATTAATTGATGTATAGAACAAAAAAATTATAAATTCGCTACAGAAAAATATACAATTAATCAAAAAATATGGATTAACCATTGGCAGATATAGGTATTTTACGGTCCTAAAAAGTGTATGTTAGGAGGACCATCTTTCAATAAAATGGTCAATTTACTTTTGCTTTTCATTTTATCACATTTTAACTTGGTTATTGAATTAACTTTTACATTATTAATTTTATTAATTTCTATGTTTTTATTTCTCTATTATGATTCCAACTATGACGAACTTCCACATTTTTGTATTCAATATTACATAGATAAATGTTCAGTAATGATATTTTAAACTCTGAATTTAATCCCAAAGTAACTTCATTCTAAAATGTTTTATTATTTCCTGGTTCATTCTCCTTTCTCTATTCAATAAATCAAAAGTATTATAAAGATAATATATAATGGAATAAAACAAAATTAAAAAGTCAATATGCGTTTTCTCCATGATTTTTGGCCATGATTCTGCAACTTACTCAAAATTAAAAAATTAATATGGAATAGGCAACACTTTGACCTTGCCCAGGAACATCAACATGCGATTTGATAAAATTTCAAGAGAATTATCTTTGCATTGGTTTGAAAAATGTTTAAATAAAAATATTGACAGTTAAAAGTGGACACAATTTTTTTTGAGGAGTTTAAATTGTGCTGTATCGATTTTAAAATAAAAATGTTTTAGAAAGAGAAGGCAGGTCCAATGAAAATAATTAAGAATTATTCATTGGAAGATCCAGTTGTAGTAAACAAGACAGAGTTAAATGTGTATGTGTACGAAGCAAAGTTTGTGTTTACAAAAAAACTTTTCTAAGGTTTAATTTTCGAGTGCACTTTTTGGCTTGCATTATCTTTTACATCCTTTGTTGTCTTATCTTATTTTGGAATGGACTGATTTTAAATATATCTGCTTTCAAACTTTTTTTTTTTTTGAAAATATCAAATTCTTATTCTGTTTCTGTATTTTAGCTTTCAAATTTGAACAAATATAAGAAAAGTACAATTTCTCTTATTTTTTATTCATAAATATCACTATTTAATTCTGTTTCTAAGGTATAGTTCCCAAATTTGAAGAATTATGAGAAAAACACAATTATTTTAAATATTTGGTTCTATAGTGAGTACATTGAGTTATTTAAATGAAAGGTTATTTGTGTTTACAAAATTTTTTGATGCATGTGATTTTTGCGAGTGTGCTTTTTGCTTTGCATTTTTTATTTCTTTCAATGTTTTATCATATTTTAGAATAAATTAAATATGAATATATATGTTGCTAGGCTAAAGTGGTTTAGTAAATGGCGAGAGAGTGAAACAAACTTGGATCACAAAGTGCTCAGAGAGGAACAGGGGGTTGGTGAGCAGGGACGGAGCCTCCTAGTGAATATATATATATAACTATTATCTATATTTATGGTTTCATTTAATAAAATATTTATCTTTGGCTTATGAGAAACATTATAATTTTATTGTTAACTTAGTATTAGTAATTAATTTATGTAAAGTCTAATGAATATATTTGGTTTCATCTGCTTAATGCATAGCACATATTGATTATCATTGTGCATAGGAATAGATCATAGCACATAATGGTCAATTCCTAGGAAACCCTGTCATTCTTTAAATAATTTGCATATATTTATCATAAAATATAAAAACTTCCCCTGGGAAGTTAGATGCAAACAATACAGCTTTCTTTACATAAGATTAGATTTTCTTCTGATTATCAAAGAAGAATAGAAAGAAAAAATGTAAAAAGTAAAAGCCAATGTAGATACTAGTAACCTAAAGCAATTTTTAAATAATAGAGCACAGAAAAGAATTAGAGTACTTTTTCATTAGCCGGCATATTCAAAAAATAGCCACATATTGTCAAATTCAGCCAAATTTCTTACAGTAGTTTTAAAGCAAAAAAATCACCTAATTTCTTTGTCAATGTTTTGCTGCTGGTCGTCTAACAGATAAGTACCAGAATTAGATAATTAAAGCATCAGTTTAGAATCAATCAGAGGTTTATAAAAATAAAATAGTCTATGTTCTATATTTGAAGAAAAATAAATAATAAAAAATCAGAATTGAAAAGATCGCCAGCTATGCCATAAATAGATTGTATTAATTATTTAATTCCTTAACATGAAAAATGTATCAAATATCAATGGAAGGTAATTAGGAAATATTTTTTTAATTCATTCTTTTATAATGCTTAATTTCTACTTTTTAACAAAAAAATTATCAATACAAATTTAATTATTTTTAAGTAATTAACTTCTTAAATGTTCATTCCAAATGCATTTAATTGTTGAAATTCATATGTTACAATCATGAGAGAGACACACACAAAAACGTAAAAATAAAAGAACAGAAAAGCATACATAAAGAGGAAAATCAGACTCTAAAATATCTCCGAGGCAAGGCACATATTATGTGAGATACTTTTATACATAAAAAAGGCATTAATTATAAATTTCAAGAATCCGTACCCTTCCTTATTACGATCCAACAAACTTGGGGCAAGAGCTCTCACGTAGGCACATGTACAAATAAGCAGCAGCACAACAGTCAACAGACTTTGAAAATTGAAAAGTGCCGACTGAAAAAAGAATACAAAAATTTAAATTAGAATAATTTTAAACGAAACAATCGAATAAGTAAGAACAGTACTGAATATATATCATCCCAAATTATATATTTTTAAACATAACCTGCATATGAAAGCACACATAAATTACAACTATGCGTAATAGGAACCACATTTTAATGACTAAATAAGTATAGCATACAAAACAATATTAAAAATTTACCATTATAATGTGCTATGGGACAAATACATGGGTTTCATCAATAGTTTACGTTTCGCGTCAAATCAAAAAACGAAATCCTAGTTGCTTCAGTTCAGTTTTTTCCTGAAAAGCTTTGCTTTTACAAATGTGATTAAAACAACATACAACTTGGCGATGTATCTCCTTAAACATTAATGAAAAATTTAATCATAAATTTATTTGTTGGAAAAGGTTATATATTTAAAAACCTTTTTCGAAAGTTAGTTACACGATGTTGCGTCAGTAATTTGTACTCATAACCGTAGCTGTAGCGGCATATAGCACAGAGGCGTGGTAATTTGTTTATTTTTATTTGTTGCATTTCAAGTGTTTTTTGAACTATGTAAAACGAGATTAAAATAGTCAAACATCCAATCCTAATCAGTTGGAGATCGAAGTCACGTTGATCTCTTAATAACGCGGTGATAACTGAAATGAATACTGCTTTTAAAAGATGGGGAAGTAAGTTTGTAATAACGAAAGTTCAGCAGTTTTGGAAAAGATCATTTCAAGAGCGCAAAGTTTTAAAATACACTAAATGTCATGCCATTTATTCTGGTTATGATTATGATGTAGCTATTCTCAGAAACACATTTACTAACCCCAAGCACGTACAATCACCTGTATATGCAATTTATTTTTCCAGTAGACAGGCTGTTCGATTATTAAGTATATCGAAAAATCGATGTTGGAATTGCAATGCCGTTGTTACAGAACGTGATTTGGTATGCATGTCTTGCGGCAGTGTGCAAGAGCCAAGACAAAAACTCAATTATTTTGAAATTTTCAAAGAAACTCCTCATTTTGATATAGATACAAGAAATTTAACGGTAAAATTTAGGCGTTTGCAGAATCTTTTGCATCCTGATAAAATTGCTTCTAGACCTGAAGTAAGTGATTTAAAAACTCCAAAAAGTTTCCTGATTAAAATAATAATGATGACGTTTGATAATTTTAACGACGTTATTTCTATTCAAATATTTAATTAAATGCTTTAAAACTTAACTATCTGTGTGCAATTGTATCAGTTGCAAAAGTTTAAATGCTTGATGTGAAATTAAATTACTATGTAGTGCATTTAAATTTTTTAAAAACTTTTTGGCCTATTGATACTGATTAAGCATTGAGTTCATAGCTTTTAGCACTTTCCATATTTATTTTGTTAATTCCCAACTTAAGAGTTTATTATGGATATAATTCATAGATAAAATTTTTTGGAAATGTTAAATCTAGCAATTTTTAAAAAATCAATTGCTTATTTCAAAATTATTTGGCATTTGTATTAACTGCATGCCCAATATTAATTATCAAAAGTGGCTAGTTCACGAGTGGCATGTGATTAATACACAGTGTTAATCACAATTCCGATTAAATGTATATAAAAATATTTTTATTTCAGATAAAGAGTAATATTTTAAATTATTATACTTCAATTTTGTAAGTATTGGTTAGATTAAAGTTACATTACTTTGTTTTAATCTAATGTCTATTAGTAGCATTGAACTGCATTTATAAATATAAATATTTATAAATCTTTTTTTGTAATCATCACATTATACAAATTTTGATTAGTTGGCAGAATGTTTGTATGTAGGGTTATTGGCTCCATATGAATTCCAAACCATTTCTAAAAAGCATGAAAAATTTGTATGTTAATGGATTACATTGCTTGCTTTATTGGAGTATAATTTTTTTAAAGTATTTTCTTTATTCATTTACCATACAAGTTTAAAAAATAAGATGACATTTAATTTTGTGAATAATATTATGAGAATAATGTTGCATTAAAATAACAGAGAATATTTTAATTTTCCTAGTAATAATTTATAAGCCTAATTTTTGATGAAATTGCTAATGTTCAATTCTATTAAGCAGCAGTTGAGAGGGTTGTCATAAGTATTATGTTACTGAGGGTAAAGTGAAAAAGTTGTAAAACAACCCCTTTCATTTACTTTTTAGTGGTAATATTATCACACTTTAGAGACCAAAATAAATAATATTTTAAGCATAAATTTCCCTTTAATGGTTTCAACAGAGTTTAGAATCATATGTTTCAGAATACTCCGAATTGTTTAGAAAAGAGCTTTTAAAAAGTCATGCAAGAATTAAAATTTGTTCTATATATATATTTTTAAAAAATGTAAAAGGGATTTTATTTTTGTAATCTAAGTTATTATGATTTTTGTAGTAGCTTTACATTATCTTCATTAGAAATGGCCAAATTGGTATAATAATGATCTAATCATAATTTTAAATATTTCCACTGAATTATGTTTTATGTATTTATCATTAATTAAAAGTGTGCATGTGAAATGAATGTGAATTTCTAATAAAAATATTTCTTCCTTCTATAGAAAGAAAGGGCTTATTCTGCAGAACAATCGGCTCTAGTCAATAAAGCGTATCAAACATTGCTCCGTCCAATAGATAGAGGACTTTATCTCTTAGAACTTCATTCAAAGCCTTTATCAGAAGATGAAATTCAGCTTCCATCTGACTTCTTGGCTAATATAATGGAAGTAAATGAAGTGATAGATGAATGCAATTCTGCCGATATTTTAGAATCCATTCGCCATGTTAATGATGCCAAACTTCAGATTCTCTTTTCTGATGTATCTTTAGCATTTAAAGAGAAAAACATTGATAAAGCTAGAGAGTCGCTTTGCAAATTGAAATATTATATTAATATAGATAATAAAATTAGAGAACTTGAAGAGGAGCTTGGAGTAAGCAGAGATGATTAATTAAGTCACCTTTCTAATGATAAGCAAGTACTTTTTTCTTTATATAAAATTATTAATAAGCTGGATATAGAAACTAGAATATTCTTCTTATTGTATTGAGAAGAATTACCGTAACTTTCTATCATTCCAATGTTCAAAATGCTCATATGTGCAATAAAAGGTATTTCTCCTGCCAATTATGATGAATTTGAATATGCTTGATAATTCTTTTTGTTATGGAATACTAGCTGTCATTATCATCTACTAGTTTGTATTTATCATGATGGTGGTATTAATTTAATTTTATAAAATAACTTAAAAATTTTCTGTTTAATTCCAAATATGTTAAAAGCATTAATTGCTACAAAAACCTAAAAACAAATTAAATCATGCAAAAAAAATCTGAATAGAAAATATATTAATATTTTAACTATTCATCAATAAATGCATGGTGGAGGAAAAAAAGAAATATTTTGCATCTCACAAAGGTTATATTTTAGTATATTAACTTGTTTAAAAATTTTAAACTGAATATCTCATTAAAAATTTATAATTAAAAAAATATTTTTCAATGCCTGATTTTTTTAAAAAAATTATTAGTTATACATTATCTAGCTAATTATAGTTTATAAATATATTTTTTATTACTAATAATTTCATTAAACCATCTTTTGATCTGAAAATTATCTTAAATTATGTGAAAATCACTGTTTTGAATAATATTTTCAGAAGTTATTAAGATCAATATTTTGCATCATTCAACAGTGATTTCTCTTAAACTTCTGAATTGTATGATGATTAGCATATGCCAAACCAAAATGTGATATTGGCAATTTTTTTTTTTTCTGTATCTATATAAATTCAAAATATTTTTCACTTCTACTTTTCTCTTTTCCTATTCAATATGTTGCACAGTGCTATTTATGCTTTTAGAAAAATTATCTTGAAGAAAATTCAAATTTGCAATATTTCCATGACATGAAACATTAACGACATTGCTTAAGAACTTCAAGACTGTGCTTCCTTAAATCAAGTTTTACAGGCGCATGTAATAATTCTGATTTAATCATATTTAAAAACCATCTTTTAGTCATTTGAATTTCGCTTACATTTACAAGTTTCGTTGTTTTTTCCTTTTCTACACTCAGGATATACATGCTTAAGTCAAAATGTAATTTCTGTAAAATTCCCTTATAGAATCATATAATTTCTAAATGCTTTCCCGCAGCTTTATTTCTTCCTGCTTGTCATAGATAACAAAGTATTTTTTATAATTATCGAAAGAATAAAGATATCACTTCAAATAATTCAAGGTTTGCTTCCTTTGCATAAAAATGCATTTCATATATACAGTACTAGTATGTTGATGCGGGATGAGATTGCACTTTTTATGGTTTTCAGAAATTTTGGTACTGCTAAAAGTGTCTGTGTATCTTTTATTAATGCATGCATGCATGCAAAAAAAAAAAAAAAAAAAAAAAAAAAAAGATCAAATATTTTTTCTTGCTAGAACTATTTTCTTTTTTTGGAAATGTTTCTTCTTAATACAAATTTAGCTATTTAATATTCTAGTGGCATAATTTAATATTCTATTGAGATAAAAGTTTACAATTTTAAAAATACCTGTCAAGGAAACTATTAAATAAATTGATCTGGAATATAATTGCATCAGAATCTCAAAAAATTGGCACAAATGCTAAAATTAAATGAAAATCACAGATTATATATCAATTATTTCCTCTAGTTTAATAAATGAATTTGGTTCATATGAGAAAAAATGTGATCATGTCTATTTGAAAAAGTATTTCAAAAAAATTAGTTGCATGGTGCTAAAAATACATATAAATATTATTAAAGAAATGCCATGAGAGAAAGTGATTGTAAATATTATTAATAAGAGAATTATGCATCATATTAGGTTATTGAGATTTGCAAAAGGACAAGTAAGATTTTGATTTTTTTCCTTAAAATAAATAAACTCATTGAGACACAAATTGGTGCATTCAAATTTTATATAAACAAGAATAGTAAACAAAGTGACAGTACATAGAAATTGGCACTTTTACAGCAACAAAGACACATATGATCAATACACTCATTTTCCGCTTGTAACATACAAACGAGGCATTTGTGTATTCTTAACAACATGTTTTCAAAAACAGATTTGTGACAAAAGAAATTTACCAGACCTGCTAGCAAGCATTATAAACATCAATACATCAAAGATTGTGATATGCAATATCTAGTGGAAACACCTTCATAAATAAATCAAGAAAATTATATGCAACATTTTCTACCATACATAGGTATACTAATTTTGAAGAAAAAAGAAACAAATATATTAATTACAATTAAAAAAATGCAAGAATAATATATTTAGAGATCTAATGCATGAAAAGAGAAAGCATAATAAGGCTTGTTTTCTATATTTCATTTGTACCAACAAACAATAATTATAAATTTGTATACATTTATACTGAAAAGAAAACTTTTTTTAAGGATGTATTTTTTTATTCATGAATTTACATGAGGTAATGAAATGATTCTAGGTAATTATATTATAAAACTTTTAAAGATTGCTAATAAAAATACTTATCTTAAGAATTCTGATTAAAATTTAAAATTATATACCATAAAATAATTATATTTCCATTTATATTGAAATAAAGCCGTGAAACACTAAATTTTGTTACCAATATATATATATATATCTTCAGAGCAGAAATTTTGTTTATTTATTAAAAAAAAAGAAGTTTTACATATTTTCAAACAATTCCCAGGAATTAGAATAGCACAGGACATTGGTATATAAGCCTATTACAATATTATTTTAAATTTAAAAAAATTCCAGTTTTTTTTTTTTTTTAAACAATAGCATTTTGGAAATTAGTACTTCTGACTTTGTCTGAAAAAATGAAGCTAAAAAATGTTTTGTTGTAGAAACAAAAATGAATGAATAATGAGATGCAATTACAATTGCGAATTCCAGGATTGTTTATTTTTATTACCATACCATAATATTATTGATAATTAAAATAAATTTATAGGAATTTCTAAAAAAAGAATTTATATATTTATAAATATTTCTACATTAATAAGCCTAATTATTATGAATAATACTTTTACTAGTTATGCAAATCTTTTATATGTTTTTTCCTTCCCCTGAAACAAGGGCCTTTAAATGATTTTAGATTATGATTTAACAGAAGAAAAGAAATAATTTTTTAAAATACTGTTTATAAAACTGAAATACATATATTGAAAGCGATATATTTATTTTTCATGGTGTAACAGAAAATGAAATTTTATATTATAAAAAATAATTTAATTTGGTAGTGGTCTAGAATCGAAACAAATTGATATTAATATGCTACTTAATGAAAAATAATGGTGAATGAAAATAAGATTTTACTATGAAATTTATAAGACAACTAATCAATGAGAAGCAGATTTGTATCAAGAAATTTTTGTTCCATAAATGTAATGGAATGCAGCATTTACTTCTTTATTAATATTCACCATAGGATAGAACTTTCTTTAAATTAAAAACAGTTTAAATTTCGATGCAATAGTATGCTTTGCAGAAAAAGAAAGAAAAAAAAAAAAAAAACAGTACAAGAACATGTAATATGAAGACTACATAATTCAAAGGTGCAATACTTTGAATAAAGATAAAAAGAAACAACAAAAATAAATAAACCCCTAAAAAATAATATCCAAAACAGCAAAATGCTAATAAACAGCCAAAATATATACACAGGGTTGTATGATGGTTAGTTTTAAATTATTCAATCTGATAAAAACAAAGGGCACATGAATTAAAAAAAAACAGTTTCACAAAACCAGTTTATAATTACAAATAACTAGTTGCAACTACTCAGAATTATGGATAATATAATGAAAGTAAGTCTATGCAATACTTTTAGTAAAGATGACGAACAAAAATGTTAAATGTGTATACAATAAAATGATGATAAACGAAAAATTGCAATTCAACTTATATTTCACAAACACAATTATAAAAATTTCAAACCATAGAGAATTAAATCTACTATTAAATTGAACTTGAATTAAGTTACTCAGTTAATAATTGAATAAGTTAATGAACACATTTTAGCTGGACGAATGATAATTAAAGAAGCTAAACTAATACTCATATAACATTAAATTTTGATAATACATTTGGACAACAATAGCCTAGCTGTTTTGCATAATTTACATTCAATACATTGAATAAATGGAAGAGACATAAACATAAATTCAAATTGATCAATTCTTAATACATGGTTATGAGCCAGTCCTTAGTAATGAGTATTTACATGGTGGTATAAATAATTCACTTGCAGTCCAAACTCATAACAATGTGTATGAAACTTTAATGATGCTTAACACACTGAATAGGAATTTCACTAAAAGAGATCACAGATAAAATTAAGTCCTGCTGAATAGCACAAATATTGGACATATTACAAATGTCAAGTCAAATGAAAGGCCTTTATTTACACCTCAAAAATTTTCTAATAGATTCCCTTTTCAAAATATTGCAACTGCAAAACAGACTATGTTCAAATTGTATTAAAAAATGGATTTCATAATAGTTTCAAAAGTGATTTAAACAAGAAAAAAAAGGATCTAGCAATGAAGAAAATACAATATTTTTAAAATAATAATAATTATTATTATTTTGTGAAATATTTAAGAATACATAAATTAAAATAGAATTAATACAAATTAATCAAAAATTTCAGAAAAAAGTGTCATTAAATATTGTATTAACAATCATTGCCATAAAATGAATCTGAAATTATTTTCAAAATATCTTTTATCTATTTGAGCTTCTTCAACCGCACCAGTCTGCCACAGTATGAAAATATTATTCTCAGATGTAAAGTATTAAGCTTTTTTTTTAAAACCTCATATATCTGATGATTAAATTTGATAATTTGTTATTGCATATGAAAGTTTACAGATCTTGTAAAGGCAGAGCTAATGGTGTAATGGCAACATATCATAATTAAAATAATTTGCTTTGCAAAACAGGAGCATCATTTGTTATAATGCAAAAAAATATTTGAATAATCAATCAATGGAAATTAAATATTTTCAAATGTAAAAAATATGACTTAAAAATTTTTTTTCAAACTTGAAAAGTGGACTTTTTAAAAGCAAAATTATCTAGAAAACTGCTTTACAAAAAACAGCTCTTCAATGTATTAAAAACTGAAACTATATATATATATATATAATCTTTAAAGAATTAAGTATTTTTACCCATGAAAAAAAATCTGTCAAAGCAAAATTATTCAAGAATTATTAAGGTAAACTTTTAAAAGAAATGGAATAAAAGAAGATTAAAAAAATGAAACCTCAATCAAATATTACTTAAATATAATAAAATAAGAACATGACTTTTGATTTCAATAAAAATTTGTTATAATATCCAAAAATGATTAAAATCAGATCAAATTATCTTTCTTATAAGATGTGTTTTCAATTATAGAACTGTTATGTAACATAAATTTAGTAATCTTATAATTAAAATATTTGTAGTATTTTGTTAAAAATTATTACAGCATTAGTTTTTTAAATAAAATTATGTATAGTTGATTGTTCATGTATGACATAAATTTAATCTATAACTTTTGTTATGTAGGATTTAGTTAAACAAACTAAAAAAATGAGGGCTATTATTGAATAGAATATGCTAAAAAACCTTGAATAAAACAGGTGAGTAAAACTAACATATAACATAAATAATCAATATAAATTTCATCAAACTAAAATAGGAACATAAATTGTTAATTAAATTTATACACATGATAATCTAGTATTTACAAAAATAAAAACTAATGTGATCATGCAAGATATATTATAAAAGTTTTAAAATTTGCAAGTAACAGAATCAATGTTCAATCCAAACAAATCTTTTTCAATCAACTGGCTTTCATATAATATTTATACAACCTATAGCAATATAAAAAAATTAAATATATTGCATTAAAACAAAAGAATTTTTGTTTTAAAACATAAGAATAGGAACATAGATTATATTTAATATTAAAGTGTAAATAAAACAAGTTATATTTTAGGAAGTAGCATCTTTACAAAAATATATGTTCCAGGATGAATAACATTAATTTAAGAATTCATATTAA
The DNA here is from genome assembly GCA_026289955.1 of Argiope argentata. Classification (NCBI taxonomy): domain Eukaryota; kingdom Metazoa; phylum Arthropoda; class Arachnida; order Araneae; family Araneidae; genus Argiope; species Argiope argentata. The sequence continues at coordinate 259,727 of JAOUZG010041912.1, forward strand.
AGAATAGAAATTTTATTTAAAATAAAATATTCTAAGCAAAATGCTATACTTTGCACATAATTAAGGTATAAAGCTACTGATATTTAAAATTATTATTTTTAGAAAATTAATTACTTGTGCAAATAATCAAATATAACTATTGGTATAAGAGCATTACAAATCAACAGGTTTTCAAAAAATAGAGGGAAGGGGGTAGGGTATTAAAAATGTATGTTACAAATAGAAAGATTTAGTTTGGATATAATCAATTTTCATAATAGATAAATGTCTATATTAAAAAATTGAAATTTTACAACTCACAAAAAATTATGGTAGCAAGAGGCACTTGAAAATTCGCAGAATTACTTATAACAAGTAATTTTTTCGCTATGATTTTTCAAATACTTTTATCACAATTACTTGTAAATTGAGCATAAATGAAGTTATTTTCTGATGGGTACACTGGCATAAAAATTAAATGAAATTTTTTTTAAATAATTAATTTTTTATAAAATATTTTCAATAGTAAAAGAAATATTTTATTCTTTGTTAATTATTATCATCATATGATTGTCATTTAAAAAATTGCAGATTTTGATAATGTGACTTTATAATGCTCTTTATGAATAACCATAATTATTCAATTAGATACAGATTTTCCAATGAAAAGGGGAAAAAAAACTTTCTATTCTTTTATTGGACAATTTAAAATTTTCTTTTCAGTAACTGATTCAACCTTTTGAAACAGCATATGTTCTTACAATCTATGGAAATAAAAATAACTTTTAAAAACAATAAACACTGTGATACAAATGAACATAATTCACAATGAGCACATTAATCAAAGTTAATTAAATAATAATGATCTTTGATTCTCTCAATTCAAATGAGTCACCTAGAGCAGACAGAACATTTTCTTTGGTCAAATATCCAGATACTTGAACCGAAAGAATTGAACACTCAGTTGCCTTTCTTGTTGACAGCATAAACCACATGTCCATTGGCTATGCTACCATTTGAAAGAGTACTAATTTTGCTACCTTTACTTCCATCAGAGTAATTGATGGAAATTGCTTTACTTCCATCATTGGAATTAACACCAACAGCTACAGAGTCTGCTCCAATTAAAGAGTCTGTTGTAGTAGTTGGTTCTTCGTCCACATCTACATTTACAGGTCCGTCACCATTAGCATTGTCCTCAGGCAATTGGGTGACACTTGGAAAATACCTGTATATCTGTTCTTCAGTAGCATCCTCTTCCCGAACGGATGACCGAAGAGGTGTGTTTGGAGTTGCCACTTCTTCAATGTCTACAGAATTGGTCAAATGTCTTTCACTAAAACAGTAGGAAACTGCACGGAACTTGGCATTGACATGTGGACTCAACATCTGCACTATCTCCACAAAAGTTGGACGACTTTTAGGGCTTTTGTCCCAACACATTCTCATTAAGTTATCCCTATTTCAAAGAAAAAAGATAAAAATGAGTTTTTCTAATAGCCTATTAACAACATACTTTCACCACAACTATTTAAATTTTAATAGTAATACTAGGAATAATTTACAATAGAGAACTCTACAATAGGCATATACATATTAAACATTACAAAATTCCTGTTATATTACTTAATTAATTATAGATTATATTTGTTTAGGATTTAGTATTGTTATAGAATTAATAATTGAAATTTAATACAGCAAATGATTGATATGTATTTGTGAAAATTAGGAAACATGTATAGTTAAAATAAGATTTTATAAAAGAATAATTGAAATTTTCAGTTAGAAATTTGCTAAAAATATTTAAAAGTAAAGGCATAACTGAAGGTTCTGTTACAAATATACATTAATAACATCTTAATAACAAATCAATTTTAGTTCAAAACATTGTGAAGATGAGGCAAATACAACTATTCTACAATAATTGTATAAATGATATTTAAGTTAGAAGTAGTAGGATATAGTTCTTCAAATGTTCATATTTCAATAAGAAATCATAGAGGATTTTTAGTATATTTCAAACATATTTCTTTAATGATTATTGAAATTTATTAATTACTCTTTGCAAAATAAGTCAAAAGTTTGTTTCTGGATTTAAAAATTTTAATATAGTAAAATTTCCTGAAATATCCATCTCTCTTTATAACTATTTTGATTGAGCAGAATATTTCAATTATAAACATATTATATAGATATAGTGTTACAATAGGCCCAAATAATGGGCACTCAAATCTATTCCAATGCCAGCCAGTGAATTTCAATAAAATCCAGTTTTCTTGTCTCATTTATTAAGAGAAAGGAAAGAAAGGCAAAAAAGTGAATTTAGTACTTAAACATAATGGAGACCTCAAGTAGCAACAATGGTTACAAAATAAAGAGCAAAAGACACTTTTTTTTCTATAAGCATAATCTTTTTAATCACTGAGATGTCTATCAACTGGATAAAAAAAATTGAAGTATTATTTAACAAAAAAAAGTCAAGAATTAATATTTACAGTTCTTCTGGACAGTTTTCAGGTTTTTCCATTGACCCTCCTCTAATTACAAAATTCAGAACATCTTCGTTGGAGAGTCCTTGATATGGCTGTGATGCTAGAGTTGCCATTTCCCAAAGTACGACCCCATATGACCTAAAAAAATTATTAATACCTTTTAAACATATTCTATTGGTGATTTCATTGATTTTGTGACGAAATCAAGTAAATATTATAGATAACCTAAACTTTGCATCAGTATAAATAAAGCAAATTAAAACCAAAATAATGCATAATATTGAAAATCATTTACTAAAATCAATAAAATCTGGATACAAATAAGCTTATATGAAAATAAATTAACATTTGAATAGTAAAAAATACATTTCAAGTTTAAGTAAAAAAATAAAAATTAGGCAAAAATGGCAATCTACAAATAAAGTTAATATAATAATGATTCTCTGAAAGTATAAAACAATTCAATTTTCAATTTCATTTCACAATTATTTATCTTTTGAACATGAAGTTTTATATTTTTAACATGATGACGAATCAATTGCCAAATATAACTATCTAAATTTCAACTAAATTGTTTTATTCAAGGATTCTTACCATACATCTGTTCTACTGTCAAAAATACCATCTTTTAGAGATTCTGGTGACATCCACCGAACTGGAAGAAGACCTTTTCCTCCTTTACGATAATAATCAGTTTCATAAACATCTCTTGTCATACCAAAATCACCAATTTTCACTGTTAAATCTTCTGCTACCATGCAGTTACGAGCAGCAAGATCTCTATGGACAAATTTTTTTGCAGCAAGATATGCCATGCCATCTGCTATTTCAGCTGCCATTTGAAGAATTTGTTTTAATGTAGGTGGTGGTTCACCGGGATTGTCCTGCAATCAAAAATGTATAAGTATCCTCTGAATTAAAAAAAAGTTAAAAGTGACTTAACGAAAAGTATATTTACATCTGAATCTGGTCTGTGTGAACGTAAGTAAGTTTTCAGATCTCCATTAGTCATCAGCTCCATAATGACAAGAGTTGGTTGGCCTTTGGATACAACACCCAAAAGTTTTATTACATGGTGACAATTGAAAGCCCTATTGAAACAAAAGAGATTAATTTAAAATTCTATATCTTTTTTCTTTTTCTTTGCAAACAATCACTTTGACTGAAACAACAACAAAACCTCACAAGATTTAGATTTTATACAAATGGTGAAAATATAAAATACTTCCTTATTCCCCTTGTATCATATACCAATGTTGTTCAGATATAATTCCTATTATCAATAACTTTAAAATACTTGTGCATGAATATTCTCAATTATTGTAAGAGATTTGTGCCTTCAGCAAATTTAGTGTTTATATGCTTTCTGTAAACAGAAGAATTGAAAATTGTTTTAAAAATTATATTTACTGTAAGTACTGACTTGGTAATTAGCTTCTTTTTTAGTTTGAATTTTAATGGAAGAAAAAAATAAAAGTAATCTTATATCCAATTATAATACACATTATTAAAAAAGAAGAAGGATTTGTTTTAGAAATGTACATTTTTTAAATTATAGACATTTAGGTATATGCAGTAACAATAAATATTTGAACATTCAAAATGTTTTCAATATTGCTATAAGACATCGATTTATTTGTCATTGAAGTAGATGCAATGATTTAAAATATTTAAAATTTGATTCTTAATCAATAAAGAATTACATTTTTTAAGGGATAATTTTTTAAATAATCACTTACTTCATCACAGATGCTTCTTGCAAAAATTCAATTCTTTCTCTAAGAGATGCACTTTCATTCACAGTCTAAAGAAAAATATCTTGAGGTTAAATAAGCTAATAAAAATATACTTAACTCAGAAATTTTATAATTAATTTAAATAGAATTAGGAACTAGAAACAAATTTAAGATATTACTGAACTTAGAGTATAATCTGTTTCAATTTAAAATCAATATAAACTTAACAAACTTTTAACTTTAAACTTTTTAAAAATTTATATTCAATTTGCTGAATGAAAATTTATATTAAAAATAAAGGTCACAATTTTTCTCATGAAAGATGCGCATATTTTTTGCTTGCATCCTGAATTAAAATGTACCATAAATACATTTCGGTAGTATTACATAAGCAACAAATTTATAAATGATAGACCATATGCCAGTTAATAAAATTATATCATTATACAGCTATAAATATAAGAAAAATGCAATAAGACTTTATTATTGAAAAAGCATCATTATGTCCTTAACATATAATTTAAAAGTTGAATTTTTTAAAATGATTCTTCTTCTTCTAAGGCTAAAACATGAAGTCTAAACTTTCTCTAAAAAGTTTTCATCAATTATCATGGAACCGACCTTAGCAGCACAAGGTGTTAATGGCTTTCCATCCAAATCAATCACATTTCCTTTGTAGACCATTCCAAATGAACCTTGTCCTAGTTCTTCTAAAAGGTGAACTTTATCTCGTTCAATTTCCCATTCATCAGGTGTGTACACTACATGAAAATATGATATTACAAAATGCAAAGATATCATGTGATTTAGATACAAATTAGAGCAAATAAGATTTTAATAAATTTAAGAAATTTAAAAGGAACATTGATTATACACTGGCAAAATTTACAATAAACAACATCCTTGTTGATTAAAATAACAAAATTACAGTATATTGTTGGGTTTTTTGGATTATCATATTCATATGTTTGAAATTAGAAAATGAAATGAAATAATAAATTGTTTAATTGTAATGGTAGTATAGGTATAATAGTATCAAAAGTAGGTATAATAGTATCAAAAATTAATTTATGATTTCTTCCAAATTTCCACAGATAAAATTTCAAGGTGAAATTAAAATTTTAATGACCCCCCCCCAAATAAATTTGATATTACATTTAATCAAGTTAGAAATTGTCAATAATAATAAGATGCAAAACACAAGACTAAAAATAATTGAATTTTGCAAAAAGTAGAATTTGTAATGCAGCTTCAAATCAGTAATTTTATTTCAGATTTTTTTTTCATATAACAAAAAATAAATTATTTTTTTTTTCAAATTTATAACTTTATGTAAAAATTTTACACAGAATCATATTTTTACACACAATTCTTTCATAAAATAGCAAAATTTTTTGACAAAAAGAATTTTTTTTTGTCACAAGATTTTGCTATTTTATGAAGGGGGGATGAAAGTGAACGACTAAAAATTAAAGAATAAGTTCAATAATGAAGAATTTGATATTAATCCTAAAATTTAATTTTAGAGAATGCAAAGAATATAATAATAAAAATACAATACAAACACAAAATAAAGCAAACTTTTAAAATCATAAAATCTACATAATTTAACATACCTAGATTAGAGCTCATGTATTCCGGATTGACTGATGCATAATCAACATAGTCTGGAATTCTTGGGCTCAACCTTAATTGAAAATGTTATTTTAAATAATTTACTGAATTGTTTTGATAAATAGAAAAAAAATATTAGTACAAGATGGAAACTTACAAAATGAAATGATAATTTTGTGTTTAATTTGTAAAGCATTAACTTTATAAATATTCTTTGAAACAAGTAAATAATAATGCATACTTATCAAAAGGGAAAAAAACAATAAAAGATATCTCAACAAATATACCATACATTAATTAAAAATAGATAGGAAAAAATATAGAAAAAATTTATCAATATATGTATTTAATGAAAAAACTGTTTTTTGTATATTGACAGATAAAAAGGAAACCTATTAACCAAACTGATTCAGAGAAATTATCTCAATTATTTCATGATAGCATAAAAAAGTACTCACTTCCATCTATAGACTCCATACATGCACCCAATAGCTACTGCTATGAAGAATACAATACCAACAGCCAAAGCAGTTTCCATGGTAATGTTATCTACAAATATGATAATTATTTACTAACTAATGGATATTGTTAATATACAGGGGAAAAAATTTCATATCAAGTATTATACTATTTAGGCTAATATAATTTTAACATAATATTTTTTTTCAAAAACACTATTCCTAACTTGAATATCACAAATTAATAAAGAATAAATGTTTTCTGAAACTTCAGAATTTTAAACAATATTTATACAAAAACAATATGGTCTGAAAGAAAGAGAATATTTTTAGAACTTACCAGAGACAGCAATAATATGAAAATAAACATGCTGTGTCCAATTTCCATGACCAGCCAGTGATGTTGCCCTGATACGTAAGGAGTAATTTCCAGGTGGCAACTCAGAGAGGTAGTAACCATTACGAATCAAATAATTTGATCTGGTGACACATATCCTTTTAGGTTTATACTAGATTAGGATTAGAAATTTTTAGTACTATTAATATGAGCAAGCAATTCATCGAAACAATAAGATCTAAATTAAGAAAATAATTCATAATAGGGTTCATTTGGTTTCAACCACTCAAATTCTAAAATTACAAATTTTAAATATAAAAATATACAGAATTATAATCTTATGATAAATACATTAAAAATTAATAAGATAAATAAAACAATTTATTTATATATCTATTCTATGCAAAAATTACACAGTTATTGGATTTCCAGAACAAATTGCATTATTTAATTAAATAATAAAGACAAACATTTAAAGATTAAAACTCACTTTTAAGTTACTTGAAAAGAGAATTTACATATGAAAATTATCTTTTATCAAATATGAAAGTAATTTAATTAAGATGAAATTTTTTTTAATTGAAATGATATAACATGAAAATGATTCATCTAAATAATAATAATTTTTTAAAATTACTGTATGGTTTTTAGTCAATATTAAAATTTTAGCCCTCTTAAGTTTTCAAGATGAATTATGCCTCTCCTTAACTGAGTTAATAAATATGATTAAAAAATTTAAACAAAACAAATAAACATCATGCATTGTAACAAATGAGATTTACTATTCATCAAATTATACCCTTGAAATTTGCTAGCAAGAATATAGTTTGATTATGCATGGCACATATTTTTTCATTATTGATTAAATAATGAAAAAAATTGGCCAATACAAAAATCTACAGCATCATAATACTACAATGGACAAATTGCTGATCATGTTTCATACAAGACCAAGTTTGACAGTTTAAAAATGAAGATGTATTCTTACATTTTCTCCATTCATTCTCCTGTACTCTAGAGTATAGGCAATGATCACACCATTTGATTCTTTTGGCTCTTCCCATTTCACAAAGCCAGAGTATACAGTAGCATTTTCGGTTAATATCTGCACACTACTACTCCTGATATCATCAGCCCCAGCTGCAAGAAGAATCATTGTAAATTCAAATTTAACTACAAGGTAAGATAAGAATGATATAGTATTAAAAGTTATCTATATCATATTCCATATCCCTACCCAATAAAAAATATTACATAATAGTGCATAAAAAGAAATAATAATAAGAAAGTATTTTTTAAAATTTACTTTGAAATTTATTATAAGATCTGAATTTAAGACCATTTGTAAAATATAATATGTAAAAAAAAGTTATAATAATTTCATAAAATGATATAAAAGCAGTTAAGTCACACATACAGTTTCTATTTAAAGGATTTTTAAAAGTGAAGAAAAATTAATAAATAGAGGAAAGAGAATAAATAATATAAAATGTGATACAGTGATTTTTCATAAATTGCTACAGCAAGACTCGCCAAATTCTTTTGATTAAATACAATATTATCACATATAAAAGTATTTAAGTTCCAGTACTTTAAAAATAATAAATTCTAAAATAGAAAGTGACATTTTAATAAAAATATTGAGCTTACGCAAATGAAGAGTGCGTACGCTTGTGATAGCTTTTGTACTACATGGGTCAGTTCTCATATTTGGTCGACTATCTTGACAAGCTCGAATCTATAAAATTAATAAATGATATAAAATGAGAAAATATGTTTATACAATATAAAAATTCAAAAAGAAGCAAAATAATAATAAAAAAAGTTCAGCAATTGAGTCATTATTGAACAAAAAATACCAGATGAGTTAGACAATTAACACACTCATGTACAATTCCTTTATTTTCTATATTTGGTCATATTTTTACAATATAATTTCAATACTATCAATAAAAGTATATTCATCAAATGCTTACTCAAAAAAATTTGTAAATAGCCACATAAAGAAAATATATCTTTTAATATTTATTTAAATAATAAATGAGTAACACAACAGGATTAGTATTAATGTATTTAATAAAAAATTTTAAGATTAAAATTTTAAAAATATTTTTAAACAAAATTTTTATTATATTTAAACACAGAAAAACAATCCTAAATTATGAAGGTCTAATAAAAAAATCAGAATTGTTAGGAAGTTAATAGCTAAGTGTTTTCAATCTCATTTTTAAATAGTAGAAGAATATTCCCAAGAATATAAAATTTAATTCATAAGAAGTATGAGATTAAATACAAGATTAAGAGAAAATGTCAACTGAAAATAGTTTAATATATGAAAATGCTGAAATCAAAAGTTACATGTTAGCAAAGAAATAAGATGTTAATGCTCATACAGATGTAACGATATTAATATATTTCATAAAAAGAACAGCATCCTTAAATAAAATAATTATTGCCATTTCACTTATTCTTAACATTCTTAAAAAAAATTTCTAATAAATAAGCAGAAAATCCTATAAAAATTTTCCATTAAAATAAACTTACTTCAACTGTATATTCTGTAAAATGTCTTAAAGTAGAAACAACTATGAAAGTATGATGATACACTAATCTCCTAAATTGCAGTAACGAGTTGTTAACATATTTATCTCCATCAAGAGGTTGTATTGAAGGATTAACATTATAAGGATCACTTGTGGTCCTTGGTGTAGTTTCTTCTTTTGAAGTTTGTACTAGTACATGTCTTCGGCTTCGCGTTATATCTGGACTGGAATATTAAAAACTGAATTTAATATCTGTAAAAACATTATAAATATGAAAAAAAATATTAATAAATTAACAGAATAAAAACTTTATTTATAAAGCAAAATATTTGTCTTTATGCCGTCTTGTAATGAAACTACTGGAGAATAATCAACTTAAATAATTTAAATTAACGAATAAAGAATTACAAAGCTTGCTTAAGTAAACAATATTTTATTTTCATATAACAGAAGTTAAAATAAACATATTCTATAAAAAAGTAGATATTTCTTACTATGCTATTGATTTAAGATATTTCTTATTATTGTTTGCAAGTGCTTTATAAGCCTGCCAGTGCAAATACCTCAAAGTTATGACACTAAGGGTGCATTAGGATTATTTTTCACATCCTAGAATTATCAGCGGTCTGAAATGTGGGCATGTCAGATGTTTTACACTTACTGCAACTTACAATCTCCTGTGGTTAGCCTAGAGTAAAGAGCATGCATTGTGGACACCGCAACAGTGGGCTTGTGTAATGTTTTCCGATGAGTCCAGCCTCAGCATGCAGTCTCATTCTCACCAGACTTTCATATGGAGAGTGTCAGGCACCCAACCGTTACCATTAAAAGAATACTATTTGATGACACTGTTATGGTTCCAGAACTGACCTGCGTATTCAAAAGCCTTTATGACAGGCCAAATCTATTGGTACGTAATTCTGGAATAACAAGTATGCTTGTCTCGAGACGCCATGGGGGCAGTATTTGTGTTCATAGATAACAACACCTGTCCTCACCATGCTAACATCGTAAATGAATGAAATATGGGTGAGTCGGAGATCTCACCCATATGGACTGGCCAGCAATCTCACAAAACTTGAATCCAGTAGAACATGTGTGGGACATGCATGGCCAAAGAGTTTCATCCCATCAACCACCTCCTACATGTCTACCACGACTTCAGAGGGCATTGCCTGATGAGTGGTATAATATACTCCAAGATCAGATCGATAATTTGATACTCAGCATACCTAGACGTTGTATGCACTGTATTGCATCGTATGATAGACATACTATGTACCAAGCATGTAAAATTGAATTTTGTAAATAGATTTCTTTTGTAATTAGCTCCAGGGAACAAAAAATTGCAATTTTTATTAATATCAAACATATAGCTTTTTTTTTTTGCTCTTTACCTTTTGTTTAATAAATAGGTTTTACAAATAAGTTACATTTGTCTTGCTTCTGACTATTTCTTTAACTGAACTTGCATTATGCTTAATTTATGGATATGAGTGTATTTAGTAGAAATATATGAACATCAAATGGATAACTTTATTGCTATATAGTTGATTGTATGTTCTTATTTAGCAGAAATGTTACTCATATATTTTATTTTACTAAGTAATTAACAAATATTAGTAAAAATATTTGAATTCTTGTAAACTAACTTTTTAATATACACTTTGTTATGCAAGAAATCTTCAAAATGAATTTGGAATTCTGCATCATCATCATCAACACCCAAAGTTCTTTGATCCTTTGAACAAGCACAACATTCTCCATCTTCACCGGAGTCCGCACTGGATGAAGTAGCATTGTCAAAAAGTCCAGTATGTCTTGTGTCATCATCGTACAAACTTTTTCGATATTCAGGAAAAGCAATTGCTAATAAATAAATAAATAATCAATTAACAGCAATATGTAAGGCCTTTTAAACTTATCTAAAATTCCAACTACTTTCTGAATGTCTTATTATTTATTTGGTATGCAAAGAAATATATTCACAAGTATGGTATAAAATAATTGATAAATATAGTATATAAAGATTTAATTTTCAAACACATTTTCCTTATAAATATACATGAGCACACTTGGAAGGAAAAAGTAAGCATTCTACAATAGTTTTTAAACTAGGAAAAAAATAATAAATCATTATTTGGATTGACTAAATAACCAAAAATTATGGAAATTCCCAATGAATAATATTGGCAATAATTCTAATAACCGATAATAAATAGTAAATATATTATTGCATAAATAAATATATAATGGCATAAATATTGTATTTAATATAACTTTTAAGTAAAATTTTGAATTGTTAGACGTTTTATATGAGAGAGATGTAAATAAACGTAAATGTAATATAAAACAAGAAAGATAACAATTTCACAACTATAAAACAGCTCCATACTTATTTGATCAGAAATTGAAAGTAAAACAATAATTAATAAAGTGAAAATCAGTATTTTGGAGAAGATATTACAGCTATATTTATGCTATATCTTTAATACTTACGCTCTAAACAATAATTTCGTTGGGCAGAGAAGTAAGACGAATCTTCTTCGTAAACACCTTCTACAATATAGTAAGTAACATTTCCATTGGGATGTTTGGGGGGCTTCCAAGATACTACTATTTCGCCATGCAGAGTCGATCTTGCTTTTATACTTACAGGCGGAGTGGGAGTGTCTGGTTCGGTTTTAAAATATACGATGGAGCTTTGAGCCCCTTGTCTACCTGATGCAGTTGTATATGTGCGTATATAAAGAGCGTACTGAGTAAATGGCTTGAGGTCAGTTATATGATGAATAATGAAATTATTTGAATCTTCAACAACCTCTACATCCCGAACTGTCCATCTGTGATAAGATAAAACAAAAATTATAACTATTTAACAGTCAAAAATATAAATTTAGGAAATAAAATAAATTCTAATAATTTTTGGCCATTTGCAGAGCTACTTCTAAGATTCAATCCTTTTGCAGATATTAAGGAACTCAATGCATGAACAGCTCCTAATGATTTAATTTGCCAATTTCCAGAAATTGCTTTCATAATAAAGTACAAGATGCAAATTTTAACTAATGCCATTAAAGAAAAAAATATTTATATCCTCATAGTATTAAAAACAACAAAAATAATCAAAAATACTCATTTAATGATTATCACACAAAAGCAAACATATTGTCAGCAGATATTATTTGCAGGGGAATATTAAAACTTTAAAATTCTCTTTCTTTCCCTCTCTTTTTCAATTTCTGCATGTGAAAAAATTTATTCTTCGCATACAGAGTAAATTTTAAAATAATTCTCATTTTTCAAATGTAATCAAGTAATATGACGATATTTTATGAGAGGGATATACTTCAGAATAAAGTTATTTGATATTAATAAAATTTTAAAATTTAATTTTTAGTATTCAAATTCAGATTATATTATGATAACAAGAAATACAATGAAAAAATAAATAAATATTGCTGTTATTTTACTTCTAGAAGCAATTTGCAGGAAAAAAAAAACATGTCCAAAAAACTTACGCATCTGTCCCACAAGCATCACGGCCTTCAAATATAGAAATGTTCTGAAACAATCTGTGAATTAAAAGTAGAAAAATCAGTACATTATTATGACATATTTTTTTAAAAGGTGTGAGTTTTAATGTTTTTTTGATGACAGAAAATACAATTGGATTAAGAATGAAAATGAAATTTAATTTAAATATTTACAAAATGGTAAAGTAAGTAATACACAGCTCAAATATTTCATAAGAGCCTATTTGCAAGGTATTATAATATGTTATTCCATTTTAAAATCTCAAAAGAATTATCAAATACTTTCCATATCAATTTAAGAATATTTATTAGTGTAAAGAAAATGCAGCTTTGCTTCCTTACTTTAAAAGCAGAAGATAGGATAAAGTTTTAAATTTAGAAAAGTAAAGAGTATAGAACTAAATAAGAGATTTGAACTTACGCTTCTCGATAATAAATGACATATCCTAAGAGAGATCTTTCATCATACAACTGCTTATGGAAACTTTCCCATTTGACCCTTACAACAGTAGGTGTAAGACTTTGAACTGTAACATTCATGTTTGTAACATCACCTAAAATAAGTGGAATAATAAACCTTTCAATATTGTGATTTTATGAAGAAGTTACAATGCTATTGATAATAAATAAATATTTCAATATAATATAATAGGTAAAATTATAGCATACTTACAAGCAACACGATCTCCATTTGAACTTGGTGATACATCTCTGTCATCCCAATCGGCTACTTCCGCATATTTTTTCAGTTCTTGAATCTTGCTGGGGCAGAGTTTCGAATTAAAATGAAAGAAGATCTTTCCATTCATAATTTTAAGTTTGGTCTTACGATTCTGCCAGTCCCAAAGCTCTTGTAAGTTCTGATTATCCAAAACCAGCAGAGCATAACTGAACCAGAAAAAATAAGAATTCTTCAAAAAATATTTAGCAGCAATTTCAATACTTTCCAACAAATTAAATTTTTTAAAAAGTAGGTAGATAAATTAAGATGCATGATAAGGTAACTTACTTCTTTTTGTCCAACTGTTCACCACGAATAGTCGTGAGGGATTTCAAAAAATTCAGTGAAACCAAAGGGAAAGACCGAGCAATTTTTAAATAGCCATCAATTTGTTCAATCATATTCAAGTTCTCTTCCAGTTCTTTTATAACATTTGCTAAATGATAAAAATAATTTCATTTTTAATTTATTAATATAAAAAAGATAAAAAAATTAATAAGCAGTTGGAATTTTCAGATTAAATTAATGATTTTACAATCTTCAAAATGTAACTTATTAAACTATATAACATTACAAAGTAAGTATAAAACAATTTGATTTTTTAAAACAAAAAATCTTATATTTAATCCACAGATGTAAGATATTAAATTAGGTCAAACCAATTATTCAAAAAAAATATATTTTGAAAGGAGCTATCATATTTCTATTTCTTCACTTTATTAGAGTATCTTATTAAATATTCTTAATATTGATTTTTCCATGTGATATGTTGGAAAATAAGTTCATATTAATACTTTTAAAGCTCTTTTAAACACAAACAGAGATTAATGAATATTGAAATGATTTTAGCTCGTATGATGATAACATTTTTAAAAGGATAGAATAATTAAAAGAAGAAGGGGAAAAAACAATATATCTGCACAGAACAAGTTTCTTGATATGAAAAATGGAGGCAATAAATATGCATTCTCTTATCCAAAATTTAGACACTTTTATATACTGGATTTAAAAAAGGCCAGGAATTTCAAACTGAATACTAAATAATGAATTTGTAACGAACCACGTTAGTAATAAGTAACGAATCACGTTAATAATAATTAATAAGTTATGTGTTTCTTGAAAAGCATTCAAGAAACACATAACTTATTAAAATGTTAAAACTATATGTTTTAAAACATGCACATTTCATTTGTGACTCAAATGCTTTTATAAAAAAAGAATAGTTTCTCCAGAATTTTCTATCATATTCTCTATTAAAGGTATATTTCTTTAGCACCCTGCACATGAATATTTACGGACCTTAGGTATAAGGTCACGAATGCCAAAAGTTCTTAAATATTTATCAATCACAGAATCAGAAATCGGAGGAAAGCAGACAAGTGTCCGCTTCAACATATGTAACAAAGTAATGCACGAAAGCCTTTTGTGATTCATAAAAATGAAGAGAAACGAAACAACGGGCGTCATTTTTTCCTCCAATTGATTTTAAACGAAAACATTAATAAAAAACTATAATTTTAATAACACAATCACGTATTAGATTTCATTTACATAAATTACTGTGTTTTTCAGTTATCACGTTTATACATACTGCAATATAAAACCCAATTAAGGTTCAACTCATTGAAGGAATGAGTTAAAATAAGATACAGATCTATGTTTCACGCGCCAACTCAATGTACCAAATTTCATTCATTTAGCTTTTCTAATTTTGTATTATTGTGTTCTTTCGGGCTTGGAGAGACTTACAACTTCAGAGTAAATTCCCTTCAAAATTTGACAGAAATCAACAAAGGTGGTGTATATACCATTTACCAAATTTTATCAGTAAAGCTCAAGGTATTTTTGGCTTTCATGTTTGCAGACATATAGGCAATCAATTATAAAATTATACATAACATTAAAAATGAATTTTTTCAAACTAGGAGAAGCTTACCATGCGAGATTCATCAAAATCGACGATAACAATTATTATAATTATTATTCGCCGGTATTATATTCGGGATTATGTATAATTTTGTAATTTTGAATTCTATATAGAAGAAAAAAAATAGCAAACTCACAGGTCAGGGAAATATTTATGCATAGTTCAGAATAATAATGAAAAATGGTAATCACTCACATCCTCCTTGTATGTGAATTTCTAATGAACCATTTATCCTTGTACATCCTCGGTAGTTCTGAGCAGCACCAACATGATCTACGGTCATACCTGGACAAACTGGAAAAAAAGAAAGAAAAAGATAGCAAATTTTTAAAGACAGGAGAAAAAACAAAAACGTCCGATCTAGGTTACTGTGTGTTGTTAGCTCACTAAATTATCGAATATCTCCTGCGCTAATTCATATGAAGGTTGAAATTCAACAGTAATTAAATAATTTTACTACAACTAATTTTTTAAATTGAACTAAGGTTTCTAGTCAATAGTTTAAAAAATTTTCTATTTAATTAATTCAAGATAAGCTTTGTAAAAATGCTAACATTTGCACTTTCACAAACTCTGCTGGAAGGGATAGAAAAATGTCCAGCAAGCACATTCTAGTAAACGATTCCGGGTGCTTCTCTTATTAAAACCGATATGTGTGAGGAATCCCTATCGAAATCTTATTGTATAAAAGTACTGTGAAATAATATTTTCCTTATTGAAATATCATTATATATAAGATCAGGGATAATTAATTTCGTTCTCTTTTTTACCATCAGCTTTTATGTCGCGCTGCGGCGGGCGCGCCTTGTTCGCACTTCTTATAAATAAATCATGCCTTTCCGAAAGTACACAAAGCGAACTTAATAATTCGAAAGCCTTTATACTATCTTAAAAACTGGCCTCTGCTTTCCAATAATAATGTTTACATTAATTGGTTGTCAGGATTCGAAAATGTGAATATTTAGAAAAAATTAAAATAAAAGGATTAAACTCACCCCAGCGTTTTTTTAAAAACAAGATCTTGATGATTCCGAAAGGGATAAAAGTAGAAAAGAAAACCAGGGCCTGACTAAGGCAGAGGCATACGGGGCAGTTGCCCAGACCCCCATATTATAAGTGGGCCCCCCGAAATTGAATAAAAACTTTATTTTACGTTTCCTTCTTTAATGAATGTTCTTCATCATTAAAGTAGTGAAGCAAAGAGGGTCTCAAAGAAGTTTTTGCCATGGGCCCCAATTAGGCTAAGTCGGCCCTGAGCCCCGAAGAAAACCTTCCGACAGACACCATAATGAGCCAAGGTCTTGCACATTTAAAAATGCAGTGTGCAGAATCGTTGAAATTTTTTTAAAAATGCAATGCATGCACAAGCTAGTTTTTGTGCAGTAAAATGCCCTGAAGTTAATGGGTTAAAACGTTAAAATTTTCACTACTTTTTAACCAACAACAACAACAAAAAAAACTAGATTAAATTTTTAAAATCATTTCTTAGACATCACTTCCTTTCCATATTTGTAGCTAACTGACTAATGATCTGCCCTGTAGACCTCTATACATGTACATAACATTGTACAAGTGTTGCACCACATAAACCAAAACTAAAAAAAAAAACACTAACACGTCAAAGTCAGGAGACTCACTTTTTGGACACTTAGCATCACACTTTTTACAAACATGCGGATTGTTATCATCCACTACAAAACCGGGAGGACATTCTTGTAAACATTTATTCTTGAACGGCTTGAAATATATTCGAGTGTCTTCTGAACGTTTTCCATCAAGGAGATCATCCGTCTGCTTGTCCGTGATAGTGTAATTTTTACACTCATCCTCTTGAACACAACGGCGGCCCATGAACTAAAGAATGGGAGGGAAAAATTATTGAGAAACAAACATTTCAACCAACTATAAATAAAAAGCAAACGTTTCTTTTATTCATTTTTCAATTTAAATTCAGCTTATACCTTTTCTTAACTTAATTTAAATCAGGGATACACCATTGCGTAACCTAATTATTTAAATTTTAATGCAGCTAAGAGTTCATATGAAATGTATTTAATAAATGACGACATAGTACTGAGTTAAATTATGATCTTTTTAGCTAAATTTAAGAATTTATATAAATAAAACGATAATATACATTGCACAGAAATCTCTTATTATTTCTTGTCGAATGGCAACAGTCGAATGCAAGCAAATTTCTTTAGGAACGTTTCAGATACCTTCCCTGAATTGAAAGTTTTTACAATTACACCTAATTGAAGGCTCCACTAAGAGAACCGCAAAATATTACTAGAAATGGAGAATATTTGCCTGTCAATAAAAACTACATACAATCAGAGGGGAAAATGAAATCAAGAAATAGAACAAACAGAAAGTTAAATTGAATGCAAAGATAGGAATATCGGTGCCAAAAAAGGTAATTGCTATGTTTTGCGAGTGGAAATAAATGATCATATTTTCAGGACTATTACCTCACTAAAAATGGCATTTAAATTTTTTTAGAAGTTAAAAAATAATAATGATATTCATTTTATATATTTATAATTATTTCATATATTAATCGTTTAATAGCATAGGAAGTTAATAATTTGGGTGAACAAGCTGGTCTCCAAAGGCAGCTAATTCTTCAAAATACATGTATTTAAGATTTATGCATTACTTTTACTCTAAAAAAATGAGTCGAAATATGTTAAATAAATTTTCATGAAGTGTTTTATAACAAGCTTAATCTAAAATTTACAACGATTGCTATCGTTCATACAATTTATGTAACATAATGTGAAGCCGTTGAAATGTCAAAATTTTACTGTGCTTTGAAAATTGTGCGCTAAAGTTTGCAATTATTATTAATAATAATAATGAAACATTTGCACCTGCATTTGAAAGATGAGCAGATTTTTTTAATCTTTATTAGAATATTTCAATGTAAAAAGATAAACTATGGGAATCGGTGCCTCCGGCGGAAGGGAAAAAATAGCCTTTCTTTAATAATAAGTCATTAAAGTAGAATTAAAAGCAAAATATTTAAACTTAAATATTTTTCTTTTAAATTTAAAGTAAGACTATTTTTTTTTTAAGAAAATGAGTTTATAAAGTTAAAATAATTGGCTTTCAGAGAATTTCGTAAAGAAAAGGATGTCGAAAACAAGTAGCCTTATAAATCTAGGACGTGTTTTCGAAATGCATGTTTTCGAGACGGAATTCTTTTTCAGCGAGATATTCTAATAGGCTTATTTTGTTTTTGCGACGTTCAATAAGGGAATTCTAGATTTCTTTTAAAAGAATGATTGATTTTAAAAAAAGAGTCTTTCACTTTAAACATGTTTTTCTTTTCAATATTAAATACACGGATTATCAAAATTAAGTTATTATGAAAAACAAAAATGTGACAAACAAGTTTATTCCCGTAGATTAAACTTGTACCAAGCATTAATAAAAAGCAATAATGTATCAGATTATAATATAAAAATTAGAGAAATCGCAGTAGTTTAATGCCGTTAATCTTAGCATCGCAACTCTGCCAGATTTCCACAAGAAACTTTCAACGAGATTCTATGAAAAAAATAATAAAAGCCATAACATCGCAATTAAAGAAAATAGAAAATCACGACCCATTACAAACAAACAGACAGCAACAACAAAAAACCAAGAGACCTCATCATTTTCTTCACGCTCATAGCTTTATTGCACGGACATGACTCTGGGCCGAATTTGCCTAATAGCATTCACGTAAAATCTGTTTTCTCCTTTTTTCATCTTTCCCCCGATTTATTAGGTATAAGTTACCTACTAAGCAAATTCTTTATATTTTTCTAAGCACAAGCACTTACTAGTTATCTCATTACCATGCCATTATTCAGTTCCCCTGTTATGTTATGTGGCTGTTAACCTCTTCAAATCCTAATCCTTCTCTAATCAGCAATTGATTTTAACGGATAGGACCAGGAACACAGGAATTAAAATCATTAACAGCATAACGAAACTAGACAATCTGTTTTATTTTTCCATCAATTCTTTTCCTTTTTTTTTTAAAGATATAAGTATTCGATATTGTTCATTTGAAAAACTCTAGCGACGTGCTATTGTGAGAAGTGAGTAAGATGGTTGAATGCATATCTTTCTGAAATCTATAAATCACGGACTACATTTCTAAAACCAGAATTAACCTCCATAAGATAAGCCAAGGAAAATATACAATTACAAAAGCCTCCGATGATGCTTTTTGAGGAATAAGAGGGTAGCTACAATCTATTTCAGATCTTCTCTTGTAGCATCCACTGGAAGGTTGGTATTAGATAAATTGCGCGCAAAAGGTTTCACGAAAGATAGTTATTTACAAGATGCTAATTAGTGTGCTAATTATCCCAGATATAAACCACCAAAGCGAAAGGCGTGCTTTGTCACGTACACATTCAATTGGAGTGCGTCTATTGAAGCTTTATTCCTAGTTTTATTCTTTTCTGGTTAGTTTGCTATGTGATTCTAGAAGATTGTTGGACTAGTAAGAGGCTGGAGCACACTATTGTCCAATCATATTCACGAAAAAGATATTTTGGGTAAGTAAAATATGTATATGAGACAAGCATCTCTTTGGATGGCATTTAGAAGTCTGTGCATTGTCTCATATCATTAATGCCAAATTTATTAATTTATTTCTGGATTCAATTATTTGTCCTCATGCAGTGGTAATAGATGAATGATTTATCTTACAAAACGAAATTGCTGCATGACACAAATCTCATTTGATGAAAAATGAGTCAAGAAATTATTATACGTATTAAAAATGGCCAGCTAGCTCATCGTATTTATATCCGATTAAATATATCACAGATGCTTTACGAAGAAGCCTCGCTGTGCTTAATCCATTCCTTCCAATAGTTTTGCTTTTCACAGAACCAATACAATGACGAGTCACACAATTTCGAAAAGCGGTGAATATTTTCAACAAAGATTCATCACTGATAATTATTTCATGCTTTGTAATAGTAAAAATGGAGTCAAATATTGGGCACTAAAAAAAAGGGATGGAAGCTAATTCTTATCATGTAAAACAAGGTCTTTTTTTGCAATAAATAAAATAATTATAATCAACTATATTTAAACAACACTTATAAAAATATTTTTTTTCTCTTCAATTTTTAAAAGTGGTTAGTATATACATACCTCGTACAGGTTGGAGGGACATTTTTTCATACACCTTTTCCCGTTTTTTTCATCAAAATACATAACATGCTTGCATGCAATGCACTCCGAAGACAGTGATCCATAACATCCTCCTAAACATTCAGGGTGACAGCAATGTGTGGAATTAAAGCACGTCGCATCATGTTCGCAATCCGTTTTGCAACAAACTGGAAAGAGATTAAAAAATGTTATTTTAAGAGACAAATCAGAACAAGAAGAAGAAGGGAGGGGGGATAGGGAAGATTAAAAGCAAATTGAAGATGAGATCACTCTATTTTAAATTACGCTTTATGAATATTTTAGACTAAGAGATAAAAA
This sequence comes from Argiope argentata, assembly GCA_026289955.1. Lineage (NCBI taxonomy): Eukaryota > Metazoa > Arthropoda > Arachnida > Araneae > Araneidae > Argiope > Argiope argentata. Next base: position 280,572 of record JAOUZG010041912.1, read on the forward strand.
AAAACGTTCATTTTTCGAAGCAATTTAATCCTGATTAAATTTGAGTTTTCGCAAGAATGTGATTTTCAAGTATTTGAATCAAACTGGAAATTTTGTGAATATTCCAAACAAGGTCATATCGAGAACTGATGAGTGATTATTTTAAAGTTTTTCGAAATGATTGCATAAAATGATAAATAACTTCTGTAATAGAATATGCACAAGCTATGCGCAAGCCTAGTTATAATTGATAAGTGAGGATTTTGTACTGCATAAACACATATGACATTCGGCTGCATTTCGAAATTCGAGCTCGCTATTTTACCATGCAGAAACGAAACTGTATGTTATTTGCCTTTAAACTTTTCCAACTGGAAAAACTTAGTATCATCAGAAACTGCTTCAATATCACATTGTATCACTTTTAACGAACCATTTGAGTACATACACTGCTTAGCAAAAATCTGTTTTTATTTTGTTACCAGAAATTTCATATCTACTTTCACGTACGTTAATGAGTGTTCATTTTTTGTGAAATTAAGATGCAGAGATAGAAGTTTATAAAAAGATTTAAAACTATCTTTATCTGCATGTATATATTTTAAACTATGTAACTTTTAATTAATTGCGTTATGCTTTAGTTTGTACACACAACACCACTTCATGACCCTCTGGTTATTTAAACAGTGTCATGAGCAGGAAGTGGGAGAGACATTGAAAGACGCTCCTGTTCGTCCATCCCTGTGACTATTGTTCGGCGCCTGACATTTATTGGTTAAAATTTGGTAAGGGGACTTTAATGTTGGATAAAAGAAAGCCGAAAGCAGTGGGCTGTTTGATATTCAAATGGATAGTGACTTTGGTTATTGAGTTAACTACTGGAGAGAAACTGAAAAATTACTTATTTTAATAACAGAAATAAATAAATTAATTAATAAAATTAAAAAAGTCTTGGGAATAGTGTTCTTGAAATCTAAACCGATCTTGATTAATGAATGATTGTTTCTTCTGTTTGTTCTTCTGTGAATTATTTGTCATCATTCACAGAATGGTAACAAATCATTCTGGGAATTTTCATCCTTTTGTTTGTAGAGTGGTAAAAATAAATAAATAAAACTTAATACAAGATTTCAGCAAAATTTTGATTAAAAACAATTATACAACAAAAAGAAAAAGAAGCTAAAACTTACCCTTTTGGCAATGCTGAGAATTCCAACACAGGCGATGAGATTTATCTTGAGATTCTGGACATTGGTCATTCTCAGGACACGTATTTGGACATTCTGCTGCCTTTTTGTTCGCTTTGATGAAGTGTCCACCTTTACCCTCCTTCGCGATGAGGTCCCAGTCAATGGTTTCCACGTAACACAGACCGGGATTCTTTTCTATCCTTACCGACCCCCTCAGGATGTCAGTCAGCTTACTGAGACCGATCTCCTGCAGGTGGTACATTTCGAAAATCACGAAGGCATAGTTGTGGAACAGTTCATTGCCTCGGATGACCGAGAGGTTCGGGAAGAGTTTACCCACGGAATTGAGGCCGAAGGCCCTGTACAAAAGAAAATAGTCCGTGATTTCGACAAGGTCCGGGAAGGAGAGCCCATCATAGTCCTGAGCTTGGCCATTGTCGATGAGCAATATTTGGAGGTACCCTTCGATCACAGTACAATTCTCCAACTTCTTGAAGTTCTCTACTTTGTTGCGGATATCCACACTCTTGCAAACTGGAAGAAAAATGAAAGTCTTAATTAATATGAGGTTGAAGGGAACAAAAACAAACAAATGCTTATTCACTAAATGTTTATCATTATACAGAGGGATATATTATTAGCATTAAGTGATAACTCAAGTAAGTCGAAAACGAAGTTGAACTGACAAATATATAGTTCAAAATATTAGTTCACTAACATCATTTCCTCCTAGACAGATTTTTTTTATAGGAAAAACCTCTTTTGCAGGGGTTCATTCAACATGATTTCGAGAACATTTCTAAAGATCTTCTCCAACCAGATCCGCCGAACCCAAAACTTGTCGTTCAAAAGCTATATATGTATATAATGCTTTTCAAAAGTTTGTTAATAAGTTATATAGGCATATAATGATTTGTTCAAATTATTGTGTGAATTCGATTATTAGAGTATTCGGTAATTTTGTTTGTATTGTGTCGTAAAGAGTGTAAAAATTTCGTAAATGGGCCATTCAGGTAAAAGGAGTTGAAAATGGTGGCTATCTAATAATATTCCTTTCCACATACCTTTTTCGCAGTTCAAGATAAAAGAATTAATCAAATTAGAGAAATTAATTTCTCATTAATCTTTTGTATTAAACGTTTTTAGACAGCTACAATTCTTAGAAGATAGAAGCAGAAAAGGGATTTTGAATCTTTAAGTTTAACTATTTTCTAGCATGATATGCATTCTCACAGTAAAAGAACAGAATTAAAAAAAACTTTTTTATTCTTTCTTTATTTCGATATTCTAATGCACATGGATTAATGCTTAATAGCCTGAAGGAAACTAAAAGTCTAATAATAAAAGGGCAAACGTATTAATTAGTACCATTATACAAAATTGGTAAATCTTTGAAAATTCTGGCAAATTGTACTTTAATTCTTTGAATACATTTTATCATAATCTTTATTAGTCAAGTTAGAAACCGGGAGGGTTTGTTTTGCTTTTATTGAATTTCAAAAAAGAATTACATCTGGCTGGCGCAAAATTTTCTTTCTTTTATATATATTTAGGGACTAAGTCTACATTTGCCTAGCGGCTCATCGACAAACTTTTTTTAATGAAAAAAAAATATGTTCATGTACAATATAATGTAATTTTCAGGTTAAGCGCTAAATAGCACAATCAGTTACACATACATATTGAGAGAAAATTAAAATTAAAAAAATTAACAGATGAAATTAAATCTTTTTATAAGTTTTTTCAATTCCTACCATTAGTTCACACTCTCCCTATACATATCTTGTTCAAATTTTGAATCGTTAGTAACATTCTTTTTATTCATCCACTCACATTTAAGTACATTTCTTTTAAAAAGCTTGCAGCGGATGACACTCGATGTTGAGACAGTTATTTTTTTCAAATATTCCTTCATTCATTAAATTTAATTAATTTTCAATACTTTAAATAGAGTTTCAGCAGTTTGTAATGAAGACTGCGATCAACATGCAATAGCTCAATCGGTAAAACGCGAGGATTTCAGTATTTTTCACGTGAAAGCGAAGAATGCGAGTTCAATTCAAGTGAAAAATCAATAATTTTTTTGTTACATTGTTCATATGAATTGTGATGATAAAATAAAAAGTAACCGAAATAAAATTTAGCTTTTTTGATCTAAGCAGTAATTTACTTAATTTTTTTTATATATATTGCTAGTTTAGAATAATTTTACTTAATGCGGGAATGCAATTTTAATGGAATTATTCTTTACAATGTTAGATAATGCACATAGATAATGCACATTTACAATGTTAGATAATGCACATAGACAATGCACATTTACAATGTTAGATAATGCACATAATAGACTTATTTCAGAAAGAGAGAAATATTTAGATAATAAATGGAATAAATCTTGTTTTAATCAATTTTTTTAATTGGAGCAACTTTCAGTGAACTCTTTATACAAGTATATTAATTCTTTTCATACACTTCTCTTTATGAAATTTGAAACATGCAATCAATATGATCACAAAGCCATTTGAAGGGGAAAAAATCAATAAAAATCTTATGGACGTCCATCTTACAGCAATAATTGCTTGAATCTAAAAGATACATATATCTTTCAGTTAAAAAAAAAAAACTAATAAAATGCACCATTACCGCAAATAATTTACATCATCTCTTTTTTGTTTTTCCCATTACTGAAAATATCAATAAAAATGATGAAAATGCATACTTAGAAAGAAAATGTAAACTTCAATAATCGATAATGATTAAAAACATTGTTGGGAAAGACGAAAATCGAGTTAAAAAGAGATGAAATATTAAACGACCGCATTTTAGAACTGATTTATTACTTTATTTTATTATGTTTAAAGAATCATTAAATATGTTTAAGTCAATTTAATAATCAAAGCAGCATTCTGCGAAATAAGAACGTCGATTCTTTTCGATTATTCTATAATTTTAATAGGGGTTTTAAGTTAAAACGAGCTTTATAGTATTGTTATTCGATAGTGCAGACGATGCGTTATCAATTGATATATTAAATAAATAAAGAATATCACAAATAAATTATTGATAAGAGGAAGGTTTTCATGCAAGAGAAACAAAGCAGCGCCAATGGCATTTCAAATTAAATTGTCTTTAAAATAATAAAAGATTTAAATGCAATCTGCTATGCATATTTCAATGTATCACGTCAGAACATCATTTCTTGTACGGCCAAGCACCATATACTCGTGCAAGTTAAATTATATTTTTATTCATTTTAATGGATTCATCGAATGAGTCACTTTAGTATTGCAAGCGATCCAAAAAACTCTGTCTCGCATTGATTGTCAAAAAAAATATAACATTTCCTATTTATTTTTCAAAGTTTTATTTACCGTAGTCATTAACTTATTTCTTTTAAAATCAGAGCTTTTGTAAATGCAATGGCAACGCTTTATTAAAAGCTGATTTTTTTTAGATGCTCGTGCAGATAAATTTTTTTTATTTTTCTCCAACGGATTTTTATTGATGCCAAAAACCTCGTCCCATAAACAACATCATGTTCTAACATGTTAATAAACAGCAGAAAATTAACGAATATTTACGAAACTAAAATTGGGAACAAGACAGTAACATTGGAAGCGAGAATAAAATTTTATCTTTCTGGATTTTATCAAAAGAAGATTATACAGTAAGTATTGGACAAGAGTTCATACATACTAATGACATTTTTTATATGAAAAATTGATTTTTTTCCTGAAATTTTGGAAAAAATTGGAATGTAATAGAAAAATGTCAAAACAATTCGCTCAAGTCCATGTTTAATGTATCAATAAAAGTATACTTAAAACTGCATAGTCTAAGAACTTACAAAATACTTAAAAGGTATTTTTAACATTTTTTTTCCTTAAAAAACTATCTGTTTCACTTTTACAAAATGGGGTTATTTTTTCCATAAAAGACGTTATGGGAAGAAATAAAGAGCACGTATAGATTATGGAGGTGGCATCGCCCCTACCCCCCGAGAGATAAAGAGCATGCGCATGCTGGAAGGACCTCTAAAAAGTCATCAGAGAGAGATGTTTTTGTCGCAGGATCAAAACAACTTAATCATCGGCCGACGTCGTAAATACGATCCTCGAACGGAGAAAAGAATAAAAGTAAAAACAGATGATTTGCTCTTCTTCATTTTCTATTGGTGGAGAGGACGGAGGGGCGGAGAAAGCTGCAGAAACATAATGTATTATTTAACTATCAATTTTGTTTACGCGGTACTGGGTAACTTTTTGCCCTCTGCAAGTCGCCACAATAGTGCTTGCGTGATAGTGACCTGGATTTTCCGAGCGATAACAACTAAGGTAATAGGTAAGGGCTAAAAGAACATAAGGAGGGTGTAATGGATCAGGAAATGGACGGACAAAACAACAGATGCATTCGTTCAATGTCCGATACGCTTTTTCCTGCACGCTAAGCGAAAACTTTACATTTCTAAGTAGACATTGTGAAATAAATTTGTTAAGCGATAGATTGTATAGTATAAGGTAATCATCAATCTATAGATAGATGATAAATAGACGGTCGAAGTAGGTAGATTTAAAACGTACGCACCAGCAAATGAATACCCAATTTAGAGCTTTCAGTGCGGTAAGAGATGGTTGGTTATGGATGATGGTCTCATAGGATAATTTTCAAAGAAATTTATATCTGACAACGAAAATATGTTAAGAGTTTACCCATGTTCTGTTTATTTGATGTTGATTACGACATGCTTACTTTACAATGGAAGAAGAGGTGTAGTAGATTCTGAAGGGTATGGACCCCCTGAGGGCAGAAGTCTGACTTCTAGCTCATATGAAGATGACACACTTATTACATTCGCTTGTATAACCCCTTTTTACAGGGGGGGGGGGCACAATCATTCACCTTACAGATAGAACACAGAAGAATAACCATGCTCTGGCCGGGACTCGAACCCGGCATGGCCAGATCACGAGGAAGACGCGCTTCCTCTGTGCTAGGACGCCGGCTTCTGCCTATTTATAAGGGGTAAATTGAATGACAGTCGTTGAGGCAGAACTGAGGTTTGACTTAAGGGAGCTATAATGGTCATCAATGGTCATAGAATAAACCCTACTGTAGGAGATAAATCCTGCCATGGAAATGAAGATAATTTGATCTGCAGTCTTACTATACTGTCCCGGGAAGTGATAATAAACTTTCATGCAGGTAGTTTCTACTTCTCACCTTTAAGGTGTCTCTCAGCGAGTCAATTCGACTATGTAAGTCCACCAGAACTATCCACTTGAAAGCTTACAGTTCAATTGAATGATCGGAACGCCGCAATAGCATAGGTATGAATTAAATCTGAGTCCTAATGGCTATTAACAGCCACAATATAACATCTCCCATAGAAGGCACGTCCCGTCATCGGCAAGAAGTGAGTCAACCCTACATTGTTACTATACCCGTTAGGATGGCCAGAACTAGCTAGCATGTCAGAAGCTTCTCATTTTTGAAGTGCTAACCGAGGTTATTCATATACGTAGGAACAACAACAACAAAATGTTAAATTTTTAAATGCCCTCTTTCAAAAAACGAAAGAATTTAAATGAATTATAGGTTATATAAGCACAGCACAGAAGAATGTCATAAGTTGAATGGAAAAAAAAAATGTAAGGTTCGATTTCTGTAACGAATATGTAATAAACCTTTCTATATATCGAGTTAAGACAGATTGATATTTCAGTAGTACAACGCGATCAGTAATCTAGAAAATTAGGCAAATTAACTGTTTACTAGAGGGTATTAAATAATCAGCTACATTTTATTACCGTATTTGGGAAGGGATGATGAAAATAAATGAGATTTATTTTGAGTAGCATAACGAACATCAATTAAAAATTAACAATTCAGAACCTGCAAGAATCCAAGTTATTTTAAAATACCAAAATATACTAACGATAAAATTCAGCTCTAAAATTTTTTGAATTCTACATACCATAAACAAGTACATTAAAATGTACATACTAAAAAACAATTACCAATAAAAAACAATACACCCAAAATTAAAAGTCGGAAATTAGATGAATAATTAAAAAAGTTACGTTATAACACAAAACATTTACATTACGATAAAATATAAATACATTATATATTAGTGTGAATGGAGAGTAATAATATACAAATCAAATATTAAGATTTATAATAACAAATGCGTTGCTCGATATAATCGGCTTTTATCTTCATTAACTTCAAGTATAACATAATCAAATTATAGCTGTAACTTAATTATCATGTCAGAACATGATGTTGTTTTTGGAGTCAACAAAAATCTGTAGGTGAAAAATAAAAATTTTATTATTTGCACGAGCATCTCAAAACATCGGCTTTTGATAGCGCGTTGCCATTGCTTTTACAGAAGCTCTGATTTTTTTTTAAAAAAATAAGTTAATGACTACAGCCAATAAAATCGAGAAAAACGTCATTTTGAGCACGTGATTAGATGAAATGAAATAAATAGGAAATGTGATATTTTTTTTAACAATCAATGCGAGACAAAGTTCTTTGGATCGTTTGCAATACTAAAGGGACTCATTCGATGAAACAATTAAAATGAATAAAAATATGATCTAACTCGCAGGAGCACGTGGAGTTTGGCCGTTCAAGAAATTATGTCGTGACATGATACATTGAAATATGCATATCAGATTTCATTTTAATCTTTTTTTAATGAATTACTGGATGACAATCCAGTTTCCTGCATATCTGATACATTGAAAGTATTAAATTTTTTTAAATAACATATGGAAACCATCACAAATGTGAAATTAGGAAGAGGGAGGGACCAAATATAATGTAAAAAATATCCATGCACCTGAAAAATAAAGATTAAAACAGAGTCTTTAAAGCAGTTTTAACTTATAATTATTTTTTCAACACTTATTTGAAACTTTTGTGTAAAAACTATATCACAAAAAACAATAAAAATGCATCATCAGGGGAACATGTACCGAAGTTCCAAAAATACTGGGCTAAATGACTGCTTATCGATAAATGCCTGCTGTTTTCTTCTCCTGTCATCATTTTATGACTAAAGTTATAAAAGACACGAAAACACCATTAAGGACAAAGCCCTTTGAGTGGCACCCAACGTTCAACATTAAAAAGTAAATAACAGAGCAACATTACGAGTTTTCTGTAGAAATTTTAGTAGCTCTTTTTTTATTCTTGTGTCAGATTTAATAGAATAATTACACGTAATTTAAATCTGAAAAGAGCACGATAAAAAATTTAACTGTTTGAAACCATAGATTCAAATTTTGGTCTAGCAGAAGAACAATTTTGTATGTTATGATAAGTATTTCGTTCATCATTTTCTATTCCATATTCAAATGTTGAACATTTTTCAAAGTGTAAGTGACATTTAGAAGAACTTCACACTGCAAATTATTTAAGAGTTGTTTTACAATAAATTTATTTATAAATAATGCTAATATGATCTTTGAGAACTCGGCAGCCAGTGAACTACGCATTTTGCAGAATAACGAATGCTGTAATTTTTTTCTTTAATTTTAATAATGCAGCTTTTAAAAGCCAGTTTTATGAAATCTGTATTTTACATAAGAAGGGACAATTCATAAGTCTTTTTTCTTTAAAAAAACATATTAATATTTCTTTAATTTTTTTTTTAAAAAATGGTTATTGTGGTTCTTTATGTCTAAAGAACTGGAATTGGGATAAATGCATTTCTTCATTTTACTATTTACTAAAAGAAAAGTTATATCTGTCTACCCATTAAGTCATTTCTTTTTATATAATGCACCAGTAATTCATTAAAAAATTAAAATGATATCTGCTAAGCATATTTCAATGTATCATGTCACAACATCATTTTTTGAACGGCCAAACCCCACTTGCTCGCGCAAGTTAAATTATATTTTTACTCATTTTAATGTAATAAAAGAATTATCTGATAGAGAGAAGTTATAATCGAAGATTATTTTTTCCAATATAAAAAATCATTTAAAAAGGTTAATATTTTAAAAGTTTATGAATGGAATTCTCAGATTAAAAAAATGAGCTTAAATAGAAACTGAAAAGTTAATAAAGTACAGTACACTTCCTTGTTCCCGGTGTTCGCGACTATCCGGCTTCAATAGTATCCGGTGGTTTCTTTTTATCATAATTAAATGAGGAAGGCAGGGCGTTGTACTAGCCACATTGTCAAGGTATTGGAAGCGAGAGTCATCTACGATCCTCCTACGTGTTGTGCGCAAAATACAAATTTTGACAAGAAAAGAACGGCGTTCTGCTCGTTGTTCATTGTTTCTTCAGTGTGGACCTTAATTGTTGCAGCTGTTTCTAATTGTAACTGCACAGCACATTCATAAATTGTTCTTGGGGTATGCCTTAAGGTTTTTTTAAAGTGTACCACAGTAAAGATTACAGAATTAATGTTAAAATGTGAACGGTTTATATCTTTTAACTTTTTTTTATCTAATAAATTCTTGAAACGTACAATTTAGCATATAAATTACTAATACAGAGCCTTCTATTTTCACTGGTACGCTACCAGATAATGTTTCTACGATTCCCCAGGCTACATTCTACATGACCTGAGGTAAATGGAGGGCTTAGTTCTGCATAAGAAGTGTGAAAATAATATTAAAACAGTGAGTTTTGTAATAAATGAATCTTATGGTTATAGATGGGCAAGGATATAAGTTCATACAATTCCGGCCAATCCGGTTTTTCTTTTATCCGGCCTGATCTTTTGCCATATTAAGTCGGATAGAGTGTACTGTATTATAAAAAGTTTAAGAATAGATTTCACAGGCTCTAAAAGTTTGAAAAATATATGCTGAACCGGTTAGGTAAGCAAATAATAATAATTAAAAATATAGGAGCCATTAAACCGGCAGTTCTCAGAGATATTAAATAAAAAAAATGTTTAAACAAATAAAAGAAAAAGTTTATTCAACCCTTTTCAAATACTGGTGTATTATATAAAAAGAAACGGCTTAATGGGTAGACAGATATAACTTTTCTTTTAATAAATAATAAAATGAATAAATACGTTTATACCAATTCCATTTCTTTAGACATAACAAACCACAATAACTTTAAAAAAAATGTTTAATCCGTTCATTTCTAATATCTCATCCTGAGGGTTGAAAAAAATCAACAAATTTAAACTGGCAAAAAAAAAAAAAGAGAAAAATTAAATATTTGTATTACAGAAAATTATAGAAAAGCTAGCAACAATGAAGGAAATGCAGCAGACATGACAATAAAACATTTATGGATAATAAATACAGCTTGTTTTCCCCCATTTCCAAGGTAATGTTTACTTTTGTGGGTTTTACCAAACAGAAAGAGGAAAATAATATGACGAGAAAAAATAATAATTACTTACAAATAACTTTTATTTTCATAACATAAGGCTGTGCAAATACAGAATAAGTCAGTGATTCTCAACGTTTCAAGCGTTAGTGAATTTTCCAGAAATAAGAAGGAAATGGCTATTTTTATGAAAATAGAAAATAGAACTTAGAGCAAAAATTATATAGTAAATAAAAAAAAACTGTTTTTAAACACATTTAATTAATTTTTGAACTTCATCGACATATCCTGCGAAAAAAATAAATCTGCAGGATACTTTTAAGAAAATGATAGTTTTTAAGTAGAAAGAAAAACAAGAGTTTTCAAAGTATTCATGTTAAATGCAACAGAAAGAAGTTAACAGGTTATAACTAAAAGAAGTTTAATCAATAAGCTCATTAAATAGCGTTGGTAAAGAAAAAAAAACAGTCTTATAAAAACTACCTACATGTTGTGTCATATCACATCATAAGGAAAAGTATTTATATTTGCACGAATAATGAATTTATGGAAATGAAACTATTAAACACAACACTTCAATTGTGAAATCTCAGAACTAGAATAGAAATCTCAGAACTAGAAAATGAATAAATATTTTAAAACAGGATTTGATTTTAAAAGATAAAATTGTTCTTGTAAGGAAATATAAACAGCATATATATTATCAATACTAATATTAAAGATGAAAACATGTGTATGCAGGCGTTCTATTGGTCAGAATGTTTGAACTAGATCTACCAAATTTAGCATATATATACTTTAGAGGAACAGAATGTGCACCTCAGAGCAATTTCTTTTGAAATTTCAATACAAATTTTTAAACAATTAATATGCGAAATTTTAATGCTTTCTTTGTGATGACTTATGAAAGTATTAAATCAAAACATAACTTAAAGCAACTTAAAATTTAAAAAAAAATGTCTTTTATCAATCTTTTTGTCATATAACTTTTTCCCACTTTTATCAAGTTCGCAGACATATTTAATGCTTGTAATTCAGACCACTCTCTTTAATTATCTCTTTTAATTATAGTGTAGAAGAGAATACCTATTTAGATAGTAAGTATGCATCACGGGCGATTTGCGAGCAGAGTAAGATACATACTTAAAACAAGGCGATATAAACTTAACAGAGACTTGTTCTACTCGCATCAGATTCTGAATTGATTGAGAACTTTTAATGCCAACCAAATAGTGTGACATGGCAATCAACGTGTTAATTAATTAAAAAAATATTTTAAGCACATTTTACATCAATATATTTCACTGTTGAAATAAAACATAAACCGTTCGCACTGTTGATATTATTTCATCCTGGCTTTTTTTCCTCGGTTGTGTATAAAGTTTTGTTTTATTTTTTCATGTTGAATATGTTTCAGAATTAGACATGCTAATAAATTTTTTAGTATTTTTTGTATATAAAATTACGATTTAAGTTCAGAATCAAGTAAAGGTGAAAAAACTTTAAAGCGCGTCCATTCCCATTCCTGCTTTTCCTACGCTGTTGTTTCTTCTTCCCTAATATGTAATGCTGTATAAAGCTATCAATAAAAAATTAGGAAATGCTAAGTACAAAGAACAGAGTGGTATAAGGTTTTTATAATAATGTATGTTATACATCTACCAAAATTAGAAATTTGAAAATATTTTGGAGTTAATGAAAAATTGAACCGATAATTTGTAATAATTAAAATTTTGAAAAGCCTATTAATCCCAGTGAATCAAATAATTATCAACAAATTATATCACAGAGAGTTTATCACAAATTTTAGTTTGAAGCAAAAGACAGAGGAGAAATTTTCGAATTTTTAAGTTCGTTCTACGACAAGGCACGTCCGTTCAAAGCACGGAGCAAAAACTGAAGGACCCCCCCCCTCCATAAAAGTGGGAGGAAATAATTATTCCAGGTCTTATATACCATAAAGATTTTTATAGGGAATTCTCTACACGCGCCTATTTAGGCAAGGGAAAAACCGGGATCATTTAGAAGACTTTGTTTATATCAGCAATATTTCCTTCACTCTGAGAGTGGGAACCGTTCACTAAAGTACCTTCACGGAATTGTTGTTGCATTAATTAAATAGAAAAAAATGGAATGCGATCAGGAAATAAGAATATTTCAGAATGAAGTTACTACGGTCTAAGTTTCAATAAACTTTCGAAGTTCATTATGGTTTAGTTGATTTTAAAATATCACTGTATATATAAAGATTGCCAATAGTTGAATAAATAAATATATAATAACTTGATGCAACTAATGCTATAAGTCTAATTCCATGAAATTGAAATAAACTTTGAATATGGCACTATAATTATAAAATGCGTAGAAATGTCGTTTTACGCCCAGCAGTCATAAGTTGGACTTTCACAATCACTCTACGCCAAGCCAGACAGAACTATGAAAATTGATTGTCGAAATGAAAATCCACCAGAAATAGCGTAATATGGAATGGAAGGTTGGCTTTCAACCCTTTCAATATTCATCACTTCCTTTCCATCGTGTTGTTTGAATAGAGAAAATTTAGAGAAAGAAGGCACAATAGGAGAGACTAAGGATATGTTAAAGCGTTAGAAGTAAAGCTGGAGTGAATATTCTTGAATGAATGATGTAAACAGATGAGCTGAAAATGGAATGATGCGTAAAGATAATCGGTTTTAATTAGAAATTCTTACAATATTTTACATGTATTCGATCGAGCTCTAATTTCGAAAAAATAAAGGAAGCAGAACTATAGAGTATTTCTGATTTTTTTTAAAAATTTAGGTTTGGCCAATATCAAAACAACATTAGGACAGTTTCTCATCTGCGTTTTCGCAACTTGTATTTAGAAGACATTTTCGAAATGATAAATGCACGTGCCCCTGAAAAATTTATCATTCACTAATTTTTTCTACGTCAAAAGTACCGACGGAATATTGATCCTCAAAAATCTGGGAAATAATCGAAAAATATCGCATATTTCGTTCCAAATGGATGTCAGTAACTGATTGTACTAATAGGCTATAAGAGTTGAGAGCAATCAATCACGATAATTCAATACCAAGACAATACCGCCATTAAATTTTCGTGCATCCATTTAGACTGATAGTTAACGCTGGGTTTATTTCTCTCCCCACGACTATATCTACACACCCTGTAACTAAAGCCATACCTTTCCCACCAGCATTCAGTATGTCCTGCATATTTCAAATAGCTAATTTTCTCACAATCTGAGACGAAATTAGTAAAAGCTGATTACTCAATATTCCCTTCCATGAAATGCCAATTTTGACCGGTTTTCACATAGACGACTTTGGATCGACGTCGTTTCGTTTGACTGGGCTTGAAGTGATTGTGATTAACCTCATCTAACCTCACTTTTCATACATATATTAAAGACAGGTTTAAATAAATCAAGGATTAGCCAAGATTAAAACAGCGAACACATTATTCAGATGAAACTGAGAAGAGGAGAAACGAAACTTAAAGAAGACGTGAAAATTAATCAATAGCGACAGCTCTCATTGTATGGTTCACACATGTCAAGCGCTTTATTTCTTCCCAATTGAAAAAAAAATTCAAGCAAACAAAATTCAAAAAGATAGAAAAAGCATTAAAAAAAAGCAGAACAAACAATGACAATGACATCAACCAGATAGAAGGAAAACACACTCACAATGTTTGAGACAACAACGGGTTAAAGTACCTGATTTCATTTGGGGAAAGATCCAAAATATTTTCTCGCTCTCTCTCCTCTAAAGCATCACGCATGCACACTCTGATAATGCGCTTACTCTTAGTTGGCAAAAAATCAAGAACACCAGCAATCAAAAAAGAAAGAAATGAGACGCAATTTCCGGGAAGTAATGCTTAATATTTCGACAAATTATTTAAGTTTCATGAAAATCCCATCTATATAATATACAATTGCGATATTATTTAATTATATACAAATTCGATTCTATTCAATTATATACAAATGAAATTTATTTATAAATTCTTTTATTATCAACTTTTCTCTTAAATTTTATTTTAAACTAGCCGCCTTTGGCGACCAGTCGGTGCGCCAATATTAATGCCGACTAAAGGGTTAAATCATTTTTATATATTTTTTGGTCTCATAATAAATTTTTCAGCAAAATATTTTTAAGCTTCAAATTTCGATAGTCATATAACTCATTTATACTATTATGTAGGCCTTAAACAGTCCTAGCTTTGAAGTCTGCATCTCTCTCTGATTTTCTATCAGTGCACGTAAAATTCACTTTTAAATTAAATTGAAAATGATGAAACTTCAATTAATACAATGACCTCTTTACTCAATCTAAGCATGTCTTTAAATAAGAACTGAAAGCAGAATAGTCCGACATTGAATATTTATGTTCAATACAGAAATTGAAACATTATAATTTCTTTTTATAATTTATAAGATCTCAAGGAATTATTCAGCAAAAATTTCACAGGTTAATTGAAACCTTCAGTTTTTAATTTTATTTTTAGATGTATATAAATGCTCTCAATAATATATATTTTTTAGGTTTATAAATATATTTCAAAAAATTATGGTTTAAATTCCTTTGGTCTTATAGATTCATATTTGTAAAATATTCTTAATATTTCAACTTCCAAATAAATAAATAAATAAGCATTTCTATTTTCTTCAAATCTGGCTGATTTATTCAGTTCTGAATATTGCAAGCTTAGAACAGTCATCATTATCATAATCTAGACCAATTATTCTAGAGTAAACTTGATTGGCTTCTTTGAGATCTTGATAAAGTTATCTAAAATCGCCAGTTTTTACCGTAATAGTTATATTGAAATTTTCATAGATCGATTAGCTTTGATGATTGTTCTACCGAAAAAATGAACTTTCTACCAAAACACGATATTGTTTTGGTAGAAAGTTTTGATGTCTCTGAAATATGCGGGTAAAAATAGTTTATATGCTTTTACAAATTTTGCATTGTTAATTATTACGTATGCTTGTTTGAAAGCAGATGCGTTTTTATTTCGCATGATTCATTAAAATGCGGAGAAAAATTACAATCCCGAAGGTGAATTCTTTGATTTGCACAAAATATCTTCTTCACTTTGCTTTTTGTTCTTCGTTTCTTTGAAATGACGTCATTTTAAAAGTTCGTTTAAGATTTCTTGCTTTTAAATAATTAATCTCGCTCTCAGAAGATTATCGTTTGGTGCTTTTCTAAAAATTCTTTTTCAGCTTTAACTGTCGCAATTTTGTAATATATTTTTATTTTGTATTTTTATTTATTTTAATTCTTTAATTGAATTATTAAATTTGATATTGCAAACGATTTTCTTTTGCATTTACGGTTTAAAAAATATCACATTTCCTATTTAATTCATTTCATATAATCGCGTGATGAAAATTGTATTTTTCTGTTTTAATTTTGGTAGTAATTAACTTTTTTTAAAAATCAGAACTTCTGAAAATGTGATGGCAACATTTTATTAAAAGCTGATTTTTTTTTTGAGATCCTCGAGAAGATAAAATTTTTTTATTATTTTTTTTTTGCGAAATAATTTGTGGAAAAAAAAACGATTAAATTAAATGTTTAAAAATTCATTAAAAATAGAGTTTTAACTCGTAGGTCAAAACATTAGTATTATTGAAAAGCTAATGTTTTGCGCTTTAACTTGATGCAAAAATCAATTTTGTACTGTAATATTTTCGGAAGTTATAGCGAAAAAACGTTAAAATTTGGTTTATTTTTTAATTAATTAAAATTTTAATTAGAAATTCAAAAAAAGGGCTCCGAGGTGCACATTCCCGGCACCCAAGGTATACATATACCAAATTTGGTAGCTGTAGGACGAACGGTCTGGCCTGTACATCGCCAACAGACACACACACATTGTGCTTTATTATAAGTAAAGATAAAGATATCAAATAAACAATATACATTAAAAACTCGATGTCCATTGTTTTATCTATAACTCGTTCGATCCATATTCCCACTCATATAGTGAAAACTTCTTTCGTATTGCAAAAATAAACGAAAATATTTAAAAGAAAACAAGGATAGCAGAATAATATAAGAATCGTGAGTTTATAGAAACAATTATAAGGTAATCATTGCAATTATTAAAGCCATTATAAGGAAACGGGCAATTAAAAGGAAAAAAAGAAATATTTTAATGAATCAAAAATATTCTAAGTGTATTAGTTGTTCAATTCTAGTTTGGACAAAACAGTGAATATAAAATATTCACAATATTTAAGGGCAAGTAGAATTGCTTTTAAATCTCTATATTTTTTCTATTATCAACATTTCTTTGTCTTAATTAATAACAGGTCAACTGCGATTAATAAAATATCAACAGATATTGATTCTTTTTTGAATTTTCTGAAATACCATATTTGATCTAAAGTTAAAATTAGTTGTTGCTTAAAATTTAAAGTAAATAAAAATTAAAGGGATAAAACCAACTGAGTGTTGTTGAATTAATGTTCATTGTACATCAATTTTT
This sequence comes from Argiope argentata, assembly GCA_026289955.1. Lineage (NCBI taxonomy): Eukaryota > Metazoa > Arthropoda > Arachnida > Araneae > Araneidae > Argiope > Argiope argentata. The sequence goes on from JAOUZG010041912.1 coordinate 297,572, forward strand.
CTCCATCTACAGTAACTTTGCGAAGAGGAACTACAGAGACTATAGTGACTATTCCTCGTCATTGAAACGGTGAGTATTGTAAATTAAAAGTATATAAAAAATAGTGATAAATAATTATTTTGTATGAATTAAATTTGATTTACATTTAGAGCCTGCAGAAGAACCACTAAAAGCATTAGAAATATGTATTTGTAAAACCTAAAGCTGTAACTATTTTCGTCCTTTCAAAAAAAAAATTACCATTCAAAAATTTGTTTTGATATTTCTCTCCTTACATTCATTCCCAAGAAAATAAATGAGAAATTTATGCTTTGATATTTAAACTCAAAAACTTAGTTTCAGATTTCAGAGACTATAAAAATCACACTCCAAAACAATATATTGTAAAATTATCAAACACAGCAAATATTTAATTTATATCGATTCCGAAAGTAAACATATCAAATGGTAAAAAATAACAGTTCTTTAAATTTCATTAATCTTACAACGTATTACAGATGGTACATTTTCGACAGCACAATCATTTTTCGTATGTTTATGGAAAGATATAAATTGCAAACTTTTTCCTCCCGTCCAGATTATTCATTACTTTAAAGATACCACCTATATATTTACGAGCGCAGTTTTTTTTTTTTTTTTTTCAAATGCCCTTCTAAGAATAGAATAAAAATAGGCCCCATCTAAAATATTCAAACATGCTACCAAAGAAATATTTTCTCAAAGGAATGTGAAAACTTACCGAGCGTGACTATAAATCTTTTCCGAAATGGAAAGGGAAAAATGTTTTTAGGAAAATGTGTGTTCGCTAACGAAAGATGATAGCAAAATAAAAGCCAGGACCAGACTGTAAACAATGCATGAAAAATAACATTCGATACGCCTTTTCTTTGATGTCGCGAGAGAAACAATGTCACCCCAATTATTTTTGTAAACAAGAAAATAAATGTTGTTTCCTAAAGAAATATATATATATATATATATCTTGTGTGCTCGACGATTTTCAGTTCACAAATACATCAAGGACAAAGTATTTCACAATTCTCAAGAGATAGTGCATTTCAAAAGGTTCATTTTGCTGGACGTAAACAAATAGTATAAATCATTTTTTCACCATCACACCATTTGCAATCCAAACTGATAAAAAAAACGAAATGTATATACATGGAATAATATTTACTTTAGTGAGACGCAAAAATTTAGTTAGAAGTCTTCTGAATTGATTATTAAAGTTTATTTTGGCTACAGTAGTATTTGTTTTTAAAGTAAAAAAGATTGTTATTGCTATTTAGAAACGAACTTCGAAATTTTGAACTATGATCAAAAGACACACGAGTCGATATACCTTTTTTACAAATTTACACACCGTACTGATAGACAAACATTTAGTCCCCGATATTGGATTTAACCTTTACCTGGACCCTATCGATTTAAAGCATAAACTTTACCATAAATTGATCACAGCATCCAATTTTTTGTAGGAAGATCCACAGATAATTCCTTCAAGGAATTTACATTTCACACATGATAATCAAATGTTTGCCGGAAAACAAAATTAAATCATTATTGGTAACAAATAAACCCTCGTATCGGATATGTTTATTTAACACTAGAGTTTAAAACAGTTTAAACAGTTACTAGCAAAGATTCAATATAAGGAAGGTTACAAAATAATACCTATTTTTTTCAGAAGCAAAGTTTGGTTCTTAAAGCAGCCAGCATATATACATTTTAAATTTTCTTATTTAACTGATCAGAGAGCCAAAGATAGGAAACAGGCAGGGAGAGGGGGGGATAATGGTCTTTCTATAATTTTCTTGCTTATTATCTAATAAAATTTAAATCTCCCTTTTATCCACGTATAAAAATTGCGGGCCTTGAAAGTTTCAGATGCACAGATTTTTATTATGCGAGTTTAGCATATGAATGTTTTGCATTTCGTAAAAATGCGAAAAACACCTAGTATGCATTTTGGGTGCTTCTTTTCAGAGCAAATATAATTTGCATGGAAATACATTTTTGGTTTCAGGGTTACTTACCAAAAAGTTATGCAGTATTAAGTAATTGTGTTTAATGTACAATCCAACAGACAGTTAATCCGTAAACGGATTTGGTTCCGAATTTATCACGGATGTTCACTTTGTATTGAATAAAAAATTCAAAATTGTTCTAAATTTCAATTATTCTAAATTTGTTCTAAATTTCTCTAGCTTTTAACGTTTTGCAGTAATCGTGTTAACTTGCTCTCACATAGAAAGGTACAGACAGAAATCTACAATTTGGCGTGATCAAATCACAATTTTATCAGTTAAGCACAAAGCGTTTTTGAATTTTAGTGTTCTCCTTTCCCGGAGTCCCTCCCCCTCTTCTTTTGAACTCAGGAGAGGCTAAAACATCAAAATTCGTTAAAATTTTGAAATCCAATTTTTCGATGATTACATTTTTAGAAATTTCTTTCTGTATAATTCTTACACAAAAAGTACAAAAGTGCCCAATTACATTTAAAAAAAAATCCTTTCCCCCTAAATTAAACATTGACTAACAGACACATTTTTTTACTTCCTATTATATAGATTATACACAAGGATTGAAAGAAATCATAACGGCTAGTCAGTAGTGAATAAATCAAGCTCGTATGACAATAACAGAGACAATATATACAGAAAAGATGGCGCAGAAACTCTTTCCAAGAGTTTTACTGCGGATAAATAATTAATAATATCTGGGAGATCATGCTTTGCTCGGCAGTTTTTTTTTTTCCTTTTCTTTCTTTCTTTCTTCTTCCTCTCCTTCTTTTTGTTATATTGTGTATTTTTCGGAGAAAATATTTAGAAACGAATCACACACTGACTACATATGAATGTTTTTCAATCCTACCTACATACGGACTGGTCATTTAAATAATACTAAAACAAGTAATATAAAAAACATTAAATCCATTTCTACCTAGACCAACAAAGAAATTTTTTATTTTAGTTACTTTTTATTAAATAATTACAATTAATGTAACTAATTTATCAAAAAATGATTGATTTTTTTCCTAAGAATTAAATTCGCATTCTTCACTTTCACGAGAGAAATACTGAAATACTTGCATTTTATGGATTCAGCTATTGTCTGTTGATTTCAAATTTCATTACAAACTGCTAAAACTGTACTTAAAGTATTAAAAATTAATTGAATTTAATGATTGAATTAATATTTGAAAAAAACTGAATTAACATCGAGTGTCATCTATTACAAATTTTAAAAAAAATGGGTTTAAACTTGAGTAATTTTATACATACATACATACATAC